>OY986969.1:3160408-3184593 GCA_963920575.1 Narthecium ossifragum | reverse complement strand
AGGAGTGGGCCTGGGTAGTTGGGGGAGAGAGAGGAGTGGAGGAGTGGGCTTGGGTAGTGGGCCTAGTAGCCCAGTGGGTATTGTTGGATGGATAAGAAATAAACGGGTTAAATGGGTTGACCCGCGTAACCCGCGGGTCAACCCGACCCGACCCGTTTATTCACGGGTCATAAACGGGTCGACCCGTTTATGACCCGAACCCGTTTATACCAAACTCGAACCCGTTTATTTCGGGTCAGGTCGGGTCGGGTTCACGGATTACGACCCGAATTGCCACCCCTAATCATCACGTTGCAGCCGTCAGCATACTATGGTTATGGACGTGTTTGGCAAGTAACATGTACATCCAACACGCCCATATGGGATTTGAACCACTGAATCCGGTTTACGCTCATCCGTTGGAAATGGAACATAAGGCTTCGATTTCGGATTTATCGTTGACATCCAGTAAATATGTTTCGGGTCCGGGTCTATCCAATGGATCTTGGATCCTCCGAGCACTCACATGACACGTCACACGTACGTAGCTTTGGTGTTATAGTATGAGGGGGTGGTTTCGGAATGGCTTCTGGTTTTGGCCGGGTTGGGCACCGACCGGGGATCCGGGTGGGTCCGGTGATGTCGTCTGGTGCGGGTTTCGGATTAGACCCGACAACCCGGGACATTATATGCTACTATAGATCGACTTCAGCCTTTTCTAATCATTTTGTGTGCAAATCAAATTAGTTATTCTTTTATGTTAATTGTTAAAAAAACATTAAAAACCAGTTTCTTTGCTACTAAAAAAAATTGAGGTCATTCCTCAAGTTTTGTTATTGGAGATTACCTACCAATGCCAACTTCAATTTGATAATGAGTATGATTGTGTTTTGTTAAAAAAATTGAGTCTTTGTTAACTATGGGAGAAACAAACTCATTTTTCTAGGGAGAAGATTAGGGACTTTTACTAAGTCATGTTTGCCACAATGATTAACACCAATCTCTCCATCAAAGGTTAGATTCGACTATATTTTTTATGTTTGCTTTTCCTCAGCCTCATCATGCCTTGATCAAGTATGCTCGATCATTTTTAATATGCAAAAACATCAAAGGTCAGCCCAATGGGCCGTTCGATTCCCGTGAATTAGTACCGCTACCACTTCTCTCTTTCGCAACCCGAAATTTGGATTGGGCAAAAGAATGGAGACGCCAAGAGGCCCAAAGTAATAAGGTCAGTCGTCTGATCGCTCAGCACGAAATTTAATGCAGACAGTGTACCCTTGTATTGGAGAAAAAATGCCCAGATGTCTTTCATGAAAATTGGTTAAAAAGTAAAATAGGAAACATGAGAGAAATAATAAAAGTGATCCTGATCTCAACCATCGGATCAACATCTAAGGGTTGAGATTTTATCCCAGAAGGTGCCAATCCAAAAGACGGATGGTAAACAACTTGCAGCGATATGCTTATGTCAGTGTCCTCTCTTAACACAGCCATCTTCTTTTGATTTCCATGGCAGCTGAGCTGATGTAAGGGCATCATCATTCGTTATAATGTGTGATGTGAACCTGTTTTTTCCGTTGTCTACTTATCCAACAATGAATGACGTGAGTCATATGGTAGAAAATCTCGAGCTCCATTCAAGCCTCAACATGGAGCTCAGGCTCGGCCTTTTACGGTCCGTTTGGTATGGAGTCAGAAAAGATGAAGTTAAGCAGGAATAGGGTTAGAAAGTGTTAGAAAAAGTAGGGTTAAGAAATGGAGATAGAAAAAAATAAAACCGTAATGATAAGTGAAATGAAGATAAAATAGTAACAATGATATTTGATGTTTAGGAATAAGAATGGGGTTAAAGGGATACCAAACATGGGCTTAACAGCTGAGGTTAGGTTGAGTTCTCTGAGAACTAAGATTCGGTGCTCAAAAACCAAACCACCCCTTGTTTGTCTAGACCCAAGAGGTAAGAGAGAGGGGAGAGATAGAGAGGCATCTTTCTGCATAGAATCACATGGAAGTGGGTCATGATCCTGCAGTGTTCAACTGTGGATGAATCATGATCCAAAAGAAGACTAGAGGGCAGTTATGGGAGCTCTCAAAAACATATGGCAGGCAGAGGTTGTCCAAATACAAGCTGCCACAAACCCAAGCAAGCGCCGCTTCCTCTGGCATTACTTCTCAATATTACAAAGCCAATACTTCTCAATTAGCACCTCAACTGCTACACTACCTGCCTCAACACTCTCAATATTTTTACAATCTCTTCTCAGTCAGCACATGCACTGATGATCTCTGTCCCTGCTCACAGTGGCTTAATTTACAGCAAGACAGTCACAGCAATCAGTAATGTAATTACCTTGCCTAATGGCTACAGCAATGCAGATCCCACTGTCCAAATCACCTAATTTGGACTCTTTCTCCTGCATCATTTAAGCTTCAGTACTCCTACAAACCCTGTCAAAATGGAAGCTTTACTGCCATAAGATCTGAACTTATCTCAGCTTCCTCTTTCTAAAAGCAACTCACTCAACTCACCTTTCCACTTGGCCCCAAGTGTCCAAAGTCACACCTTTGCCATCTTTCCAACAACCCTATGCTAACTTCCCCATTTTTTCCTCCTTTTAACATCTCTCTATTTCTATGCTAATCTCCAATTCCATTCTTCCTAAGATGCACAACATGCCCTTCTCACAAGTTCTCTTCTCCTTCCTCCTAACACTCTCCATTGCACATCTAACAACATCCCAACAGCAGCAATGCAGCAGCAACAGAAGAGCCCAAGTGAGAGCAGGATTCTGGCTCTCACGGTCCAGAGACTACTCTCCTCTATCCAGCATCAACACTTCCCTATACACTCACCTGTACTTCTACTCTCTGTCCGTCGACGCTAACTCTGGTGTAGCCCTTCCGGCGCCAGACCAACTTGACCTTCTCGGCACCTTCTCGAGGGTACTGAAAAGAAGCAACCCTTCTCTGAAGACTCTCTTGTCCATCGCCACTGATGATCACCAGAGCGATGCCTCGAATGCTGCCTTCTCTTCGATGGCCGGGAACCCAGCTCTTCGCGCGACATTCATCAGTACCGCGGTACAATTGGCCAGGGCCAATGCATTCGACGGTCTGGATTTAGCGTGGCAATTCCCGTCGTCGCCGTCGGACATGACCAACCTTGGGATCTTGCTTACAGAATGGAGAGCCCACATCAACCAGGAAGCACAAAGTTCGCAGGCACAGCTCCTTCTAACAGCCACCGTTCACTCCTCAGAACACATTTTTGATGGGGCTGTTGACAATCTCGATTACCCGATCGATGCCATCACAAACAACCTCGACTGGATCAATGCCCTCTGCTTTGGCTACGACAAGAACACCAATGTGACTGCTGCTGATGCTGCTCTCTATGATCAAACCTCCCACTTCTCAACAAGTTATGGTGTTGCTTCTTGGTTGGACGCCGGTGTGCCTCTATGCAAGCTAACGATGGGCATTCCCTTGTATGGAAGATCTTGGGTCCTCAAGAACAAGTTGAAGAACGGATTCGGAGCGCAAGTGGTGGCCAGTGGTCCCAGGCAGAAGCTGAGCAACCAGACTGGACTGATGGCATACTTTGAGATTGAAGAGCTCTTGATGGAGCCTGATGCTGCTTATCTATACGAAAACCGGACAGTGTCATCGTACCTGCATTCAGGAGGCATCTGGGTTAGTTTCGACAGCCAGCAGGTTGTCGAGGAGAAGGTCATCTTTGCTCTGCAGAATGGCCTGCTTGGCTACTTCCTCTGGCCCATCAGCTTCGACGACAAGAGTTACACAATATCCAGACAAGGTGAAGTAAACATATAAATAATAAGAGCTTTTATTTCTTTGGTTCCTTGGACTGCCAGAAACTAATTCGATTTGCAATGCAGCTATGGAGGCTTGGCTCAGAGATTATGCCTTCATAGATGAAAAAAGCAAAAATGGCTTAGAGGAGGGAGCCTCAACGATTGAGCAGTCACCACAAGATCAAGGTTCACCACAGTCAGGATCCTCATCCGGGTTGCTTTTCCATTTGCACTGTTATCTTCCATTCTTTCTTCTTTACAGTCTTGCAACTATTTAAGATCTTGGACGATGTAAAGCAAAAATTCATATTACAGATATTGGTCCAAAATCAGCTAATTTTATTGTATCTTCACAAAATTGTATCTGTGGTTCACAATTCAACATGATGTTAATACATACATAGAGAGCAAATTAAGAACCTGACACTCTACCAGTGTAGCTGAAAACTGGAAGACTGCATTAGAGGATGCGCAAAATATGCACCCAGTGTGAGAGCAGTGATCGTAAGATAAGGTAACCGAATGAATTCCTTGTAGTAGTCCTTTGGCAACTTTTGGCGGCCATCGAGAATTGCGGCGAAGGGGACTACACTTGTTCGGCCCTTCAAAGCATCGAATGCTTCACCATAACGCACTGCCAGCCTCCTATCACCGTTCCAAACACCAAATAGGTGGTGTGCAATTAAACCAAAGGAGGCTGCCAATGTTACTGAGTTACCGATCCAAAGTGTGTGAGCCAAGCACCAGATTACTTGCCCAACCATCTGAAAGAAGAGAAGAATGCAGTATAAGCATACCAGAGTAAAAAGACAAGGAACCTGCCAGCTTCCGAAACCAAAAGGCCTCAATCCATGTATTGAAGGATAAATTTTGGTGTCTTCCTAGCAATGTTTATGAGAGGCATAAGTGCATGATCACAGACCTGTGGGTGTCTCGTAATTCTCATGATTCCAGTTTCCCAAAGATGCATTTTTGGCTTATCAACAGCTGCAACCTCCAATAGATTAAAAGTGGACGGGTAGAGAAAGTAGAAGGAGATGAAATTTGAAATCCACACAAGCTGGTGAATTCCAGCAACACTTTGGAGTTGCCAAAGCTGAGTACCATCGTATCGGTGGTTGATGAAATAAACCTAGCATGAACATCCATGGATTGAAAGCAGAAACAACATAAGTCACAAGTATGTTATGAAAAAGAATGGCCAATCTATTAAAAATGTCTTAAAGAGAAATTGAAATGAACTTAAAAGGCAAAGCAATAATATAAACACTGCTAAAAAAGTTGCTATAACAGTAAGTACCAGCGAGATAACTCACAATAGTACTGAGTGCTAGAGGAAGTGAGATCCCTGCAAATAGAACACGATAAGCACGCTCTCCTATGAGCTTCTCAACAGCATCTCGAAGACTTGCCAAACCGCTATGTACAGCAGCGAAAACAAATATAAGAATCAACATTACAACCTGCAGAAGGGAGGGTTGAGAGTTGAACATTTCGATGTCGTAAATAAAGACTACATAAACATGTAGAATAATAAAGCTCTTCAGTAGCAAATTTCAAGTTCAGTTTCAACCTCCTTAGTGCCACAATTATTTTTTTCAGAATGCATGTTTAGCGGTAAAAAGACCTGAGGAGAATGCCACAGGAAAACAATAGCAAAAAGAAGAAGAAAAAAACAGAATCTTAAAGATCTGCCTTTGTCATAACACTCGGACCATCTTTAATGCCAAGACAAAACCTAAGAGGAGATGGAAAAGTGGAACAGGAAATCTATCCTTGTAGCGATAAATTGGTGATCTCGCACGCTGTAAACTTTTAAGATTGGCTATATTGTCGCATCATACTGAAACATATGGATTCTTACAACTGTTAGTGCAAAATGGAAACAAGTCCCTTTATGTCAAATGTGGACTGAAGGATGAAAGGAGAACAAAATGACCCAAAATTTCTTCTTCTCTTAACACCTCCAAATGGTCTCACTGATGTTTCTTGTTGTAGAGCTTGCCCAAAATCTTGACCCTTGCACTATCTAAACCACGTGTATCCAGAATGCTTATTGGTGACTACACAATGGGGGCTAGGATTTTAGTAACAAGATGAAGGAAACCCAATTCATCCAAATTCATTTCTATACTAACTATAGTTTCATTCTTATCTTTCAAGAATCACCATTTCAAAAAAACAAGTAATCCTACAATTTCTTATTCCTACGAACAAATCTTGCATTGAATTCATTTGTGGTTTTTGTGACTAACTAAAGTAAAAACTAACTATTTCACCAAACTGGATGAACTCCAAACCATATCCCATCTCCTAAGCTAAGTTTGCCATCGGGCATCCAAATAGAATCAATGTAAGCTGCTTTCCTGTCACATCCAACAAGTCTATACGCTTTAAAACCAAAACAAAACCATAAAAACCCTCCTAAAACCCAAACTTATGTCGATAGACAACTCACCTCGTGGCTCTCTGAGAGCCCGGAGATAGCATCAATGAAAGCCGAGCCGAAGCCAGTATCGGGATCGATCCAAACAGCATTAAGAGCAAAGAGCACCGTCCCAAGTATCCCAGAAAAGTAAACCCAGGAGGAAAGCTTCTGCTTCTCCAATTCGAAGGCAGCGGAGTCCTCCCCAACCGGCGCCTCGCCAGCTGCCAAGTCCTCGCCTTCCACCTCCCCAATCGAAGTCCCCCGGGACTGAATACTACCCAAGAATCGTATGGGTCGAACCGGATTGCAGGTGGGTCTTTGAAGATACTGGAGCCGTTTTAATCGCAAGAAGAGTGGTGGATGTTTGTGGCCGCAGGTCGGCCGGAGGGGCGACGGGGAGAAGGAGAGGAGGAAAGAGGTAGAGGCCATTAGAGAGAGAAAGAAGAGATCTTGAGAGAGAGAGAGAGAGAGAGAGAGCTATGGAGGTGTAAATAGTATGTGCTATGGGTGTCTTTGAAGGGAGAGGTTTGGAAGGTGTGGTGAGAGAAGAGTGAGCTAAGGTTTATTAGTCTAACGACCTGATTTGGGAACATCGGTAACGACATGCCCCTGGCCAGAGATCTATCCATTGATTCACCTATTTTATGGGTAGAACACTGCTAATGAATTAGATTGAATGTATTAATCATCTTATCGCTAGAACATTATTAATTGTTTGTTTCAATCCATCAGCAAGTGTACCGATGGATTAAATGTTGTGATGTGTAATGTACATCACCAATCTTTATCCTTAGTCAAAACTATGTTAATTAAAAAATTTAATTAGATTATTTATTTATTTATATAATAGAGAAAGGATATACCAACCTTCCCACCTTTGGAACCAATGAGAGATTGTTTCCTCCAAGACTGGAGGAAGGAATCGCCATGAGAGTTATTAGAGAATTGGGGAGTGGTCAGATGATAAGCAACCACGACCAGTTCGGCTGCGCAATCCTAATCCACGTTATCTTTAGTTGTTGTCAAGAGTCCTAGTTGAGTATTAAGGTTAATAGTAAGAAAAGACTGGACTAGTATGTTGTAGTTATCTTGATTGGGGTACAGCCTATGCTGTTTGTGACGTACGGCTTAGGAGAGACCAGCCGGACTATTGGACGGCTGAGATTTAGGAGGTCGTTAGGGTTGGGGTATTTAAGAGTTGGAGTCATGTAATTTCTCTTTAGCTTGATAATAGAAAAGTCAGGGGTTTCCAGCCATTAATTGGATTGAGGGGGTGCCCTTACCATTAATCGGGGAGAGATCTTGAGCCCTAGACGTCGTCTGCGGCCAAGTTCTCATCAAGTGGTACCAAAGCAAGCGATCCTGCAGCCATGGCGCCACCAGCGAACAAAGATCGCATCGACATGTTGGAGCAGAACATGCAGGGGGTGCAGGAAGAGTTCGACGCGATGCAAGAGGCGTTGCAACGCCTGGAGGAGGAAAACAAGACAAGCCGCATCGAAGCCGATACGAGATTCAAAAAGATGGATGGCGTCTTGCGGCGTCTGGAAGAGGAGAACCAAGCAGCGCGACGGGAAGCGGAAGCCAGATCCAGGAAGACGGATGGGTTGCTAAGCGAGTTGTTGAAGATGCAGGGGAAGAAACCGTCTATGGAAGGAGAGGATAGGAAGGCGGACAAAGACAGAGATTCTTATATGGGATTCTCGAATAAATCCAGGTACCGAGAAGACGAAGAGGGTCGGCGGGGAGGTCCTTCAGTGAAACTGGAGTTCCCTCGATTCGCGGGCGAGGATCTCTTGATATGGATGAACCGGGTGGAGCAGTTCTTCCGAATGCATAGAACCCCAGAGGAAGAGAAGGTTCAGTGGGCGTCCTTTCACTTGGAGGGCGAGGCCAATCAGTGGTGGCAATGGATCCAGAGCAATCAGGAGGAACAGTCGGAGTTGTCATGGCCGGAGTTTCAGAAGGAGATCTCGGCGCGATTTGGGTCGGTACATTATATCAATCAGGATGAGGCTTTAGCGCATATCCGACAGACGGGTCCCCTGCGTGACTACCTACAGGTGTTGGAGAGGGAGTTCAGAGGAGGAGGAGAGCTCTTTGCTCTCTAGGTCATACCCGAGCAAAAAGACGGCGTGCGGACAGAGATACCGGGGGAGGTGCAGAAACTATTGGAGGAGTTTGGGCATGTAATGGTCGAGCCAACGGGACTGCCACCAGAACGGGAGTTCGTGCACAGGATTCCGTTGGTGGAGGGAGTCGAGCCGGTGAATGTCCGACCCTACCGGTATGCTCACTTCCAGAAAAATGAGATCGAACGGCAGGTGGCCGACATGCTCCAGTCCGGATTGATTCACCCAAGTTCAAGCCCATTTTCGTCACCGGTTTTGCTAGTCAGGAAGAAGGATGGCACATGAAGGTTCTGTACTGATTATAGGGGCCTTAATAGGGTAACAGTGAAAGATTGATTTCCTATTCCTACGGTGGACGATATGCTTGATGAGTTGCACGGTGCCAGGTATTTTTCAAAATTAGATTTACGGGCTAGGTACCATCAGATACGGGTGTGTGAGGCGGATATCCACAAGACTGCTTTTCGTACCCATAGCGGACACTACGAGTATGTAGTCATGCCGTTTGGGATGTGCAACGCGCCGTCGACATTCCAGGCTGCTATGAATACCATATTCCGACAGCACCTCCGACGCTTCATCCTGGTGTTCTTTGATGACATCTTGGTCTACAGCAAGGAATGGGCCGCCCACTTGGAACATTTACGGTTAGTTCTCGACATCCTATCTACTAACAAATTCTTTATCAAGCGTTACAAGTGTTATTTTGCAAAGGAGGAAGTGGAGTACTTGGGCCATCTAATCTCACAAGAAGGAGTGAGAACCGACCCTAAGAAAGTTGAGGCCATGCAAGGATGGCCGACGCCCAAGACCGTGACGGAGCTACGAGGGTTTCTGGGCTTGACAGGGTACTACAGAAAATTTGTCAAGAGCTATGGCATCATAGCGGCCCCCCTAACTAAGCTACTGAAGAAGGGACAGTTGCTTGGGATCTAGAAGCGATCGCTGCTTTCGGTACCTTGAAGACGGCGATGTCAACGACACCAGTACTTGCTCTCCCAGACTTCTCAGATACATTTGTGGTGGAAACAGACGCCTCGGGAATAGGCATTGGGGAAGTTCTGATGCAAAAAGGTCGACCAATAGCGTATCTCAGCAAAGCTATTGCAACCTCTAAGAAGAATTGGTCAGCGTATGCTAAGGAGATGCTGGCAGTCTTGGAGGCGGTCCGACTCTGGCGGCCATACTTGATGGGGCGCAGATTTATCATCCAAAAGAACCAACGAAGCCTTAAATATTTTCTGGAGCAACGGGTGGTGACGCCGGAACAGCAAAAGTGGGTGTCAAAGCTCCTGGGATATGATTACGAGATCCGTTACAAACCAGGCAAGGAAAACTCAGCGGCGGATGCTTTATCTCGTTGTGAAGAGGAAGCGGCGGTGTTGGCGATTTCAGCTTCGACGGCCCGCATCTGGGAAGAACTGCTCGTCGCAAACAGGGAGGACGAGTATTTGGCGGATCTGCACCGCCGGGCACCGGGCGGGGAAATAGCTTCGGACCGCCGGGTTACCGGAGGGACTCCCAGCCAGTTACGGGTCGAGGAGTTGTTGACACGGGGGGGTTTCATTTGCTATCAAGGCAGGGTGGTGGTGCCACCCGGGTCCCAACTGAGCCGCCGGCTACTAAGGGAGTTCCATGATACCCCTATTGGGGGTCATTCTGGGGTACTGAGAACCTACAAGTGATTGGCGCAACAGTTTTTCTGGGAGCGGATGCGCAAGGATGTCCAAGACTATGTGGCTACTTGCGACGTGTGCCAGAGGAATAAGCATGACACCAGGAGTCCGGCGGGAATGCTTCAGTCGTTACCAGTACCTGCTCGAGTTTGGGAAGAGATCTCGATGGATTTCGTCGAGGGGTTGCCACGGTCGGCAGGGATGGAGGTGGTGATGGTAGTAGTGGATCGGCTAACAAAGTACGCTCATTTCATTCCCATGGGCCATCCCTATACAGCGGCCAAATTGGCGACGACATTCATATAGCAGGTTGTCAAGCTACATGGAGTCCCGAGAAGCATTGTTAGTGACCGAGACAAGGTGTTCATGAGCCACTTATGGCAAGAATTTTTCAAAAAACAAGGCACCAGTCTGAAGATGAGTACAACATATCACCCTCAGACGGATGGACAAACAGAGGTAACTAACAGAACACTTGAGCAGTACCTGCGATGCTTTACCAGTCAACAACCTCAACGGTGGACGGAGTTCTTGCCGTGGTCGGAGTACTGGTATAACACCACTTACCATAGTTCGACGGGTATGACACCTTTCGAAGCAGTGTACGGCCGACCCCCGCCAGAAATTCCTCAATACCTGGCCGGTGTTTCCCCTGTAGCTGAAGTGGATCGGGTCTTAGTTGAGCGAGATGAAGTGATCCGGCTCCTCAAGGATAACTTACATAAATCTATCAACCAAACAAAACAAAGGGCGGACAAGCATCGGCGGGAGGAAACTTTCGAGGCAGGCGATTGGGTGTACCTGCGGCTTCAACCATACCGCCAGACTACAGTTTTTGCAGAGCACACCAAAAATTGGCCAGCAGATTTGTTGGGCCTTATCAGATTGTCGATCGAGTGGGGGCAGTAGCATACCGATTGGCCATGCCGGAATCAGCAAAAATTCATCCAGTGTTCCATGTTTCATTGCTACGGCGACAGGTTGGGCGAGATGAGCCAATAGCTATTGAAGTGCCACCATGTTCTGAAGATGGCAGCCCAATCTTAGCACCGGAGTTCATTCAAGATTACCGCTGGGTGAAGCAAGGGAGGCACTATGTGGCGGAAGCTCTCGTCAAATGGACGAGTCTTGGACCAGAAGACGCAAAGTGGGAGGAGGTTGATGTACTACGGCGCCAATTCCCTACTTTTGTCCTTGAGGACAAGGACAGTCTCCCAGGGGGTGGATGATAGGCAACCACGACTAGTTCGGCTGCGCAAGCCTAATCCACGTTATCTTTAATTGTTGTCAAGAGTCCTAGTTGAGTATTAATGTTAGTAGTAAGAAAAGGCTGAACTAGTATGTTGTAGTTATCTTGATTGGGTACAGCCTATGCTGTTTGTGGCGTACGGCTTAGGAGGGACCAGCCGGACTATTGGACGGCTGAGATTTAGGAGGTCGTTAGGGTTGGAGTATTTAAGAGTTGGAGTCATGTAATTTCTCTTTAGCTTGATAATAGAAAAGTCAGGGGTTTTCAGCCATTAATTGGATTGAGGGGGTGCCCCTACCATTAACCGGGGAGAGATCTTGAGCCCTAGACGTCGTCTGCGGCCAAGTTCTCATCATCAAATTGGAATTGGGTGTTCTTTTGATTGAGCCAACAGTGGCTAATTTTATTTTATTTTGCCATCAATGATTTGGATTGCTTTAACTAAATCAATGATCTT
This sequence comes from Narthecium ossifragum, assembly GCA_963920575.1. Lineage (NCBI taxonomy): Eukaryota > Viridiplantae > Streptophyta > Magnoliopsida > Dioscoreales > Nartheciaceae > Narthecium > Narthecium ossifragum. The sequence continues at coordinate 3,172,854 of OY986969.1, read as the reverse complement.
TATACATTGTTGGCAAGAATTTTAGACATTTTGCAGTTCATAGTAAGAGCAATTGCAGATCATTTTGATTATATGGTGGTTTTAGTTACAAAAAGAAATCAAAAGAAAAAAAAGAGAGCTGTGCCTTATATAACTGTTACCTAGATTTTGTTTCTTTTTAAGCTATTGTAAACACTCAAACTACCAAGATATAACTTATAGTGCAATTGAATTCCTGTGTAAAAGAACCTTCTAATCTGGATACCCTGTGATATTAGATAAATTTTATTGTATAAACTATACATTAATTTATATTAATATACCTTAGATGCTATTATCACATGAGCAAGATCATCTATTACAGCTTAAAACAGAAGTTGAGTTGATATTTTTTTTTTTTTTGGTCATATATAAGGCCTTTTAACCCTTAGATAACTGCTGACTGCATTAATTAATTTCGAGTAGATAGTAATGGGATGCCCACCAGTGGCTACTGGCTACACACCTCCTTTGAAGGTCTCAGGTAATTCTTTTTTCGCTCTTCATGCAGCTAAAACACTCAAAATTCTGCAGAAGTTTAGCGACGATCTAAAAAAACTATCTAGTATTGCGAATAATTTGATCAGAAGGCATGATCAGTGAAAGACCCTGCAGAACATTATTTCCTGATACATGCTTTGAAAGCCTAATTTCACAATATCTGCCACCTTCTTTGAGCTGTATTTTATTCAAATGGCATGTAGGCATTCAGCTGCGTGTGTTGTTCAAGGCCAGTTTTCGGCATTGAAAAAAGGAAACAGTGGCTCCTCTGATTTAATCAGCGTTTCATGAGAACTGTGTTCTTCTCTTCAGCCAACAGTTTGTCATGGAAAACAGCATTAAGTGTGTTTATATGAGAACATCCTCTTGAGGTCTTAAGCGCATACAGAAGATGAATGAGAAACCTTGACATAAGGTTGGAGATACTCAGATTGCAGCTCCAGCTCGGCAAGCATTAATAACATAGCATGTCTTACACAAAATGACAAAGAAAAGAAACTAAAGGACAAAGGTTTCAGCTAAGATAGTTGTCTGAGGTGAGATCATCACCAATCTTGATTCCAAAAACAAGATCCTTATCCTGAGTCAATAACCTCAAGGCTGCTACATATCTTTTTTTATACAACAGAGGAAAACAGAGACTTCAAATTAAGACAAACCCCCATGCTTCCCCTGGAATTCTAGATGGCAACAGAATATAATAAGAGACAGTGGGGTGCATGATTGTTGCACTCAAATAGCAAGCAGGATCTGAATTTCTTGAAAGAGAAGAATAAAGATAACAATATGTGCCAAATACCCGAGAAATATCATGTAACGTGTAAGTATTTTGACACAATTTACTCTCACATGATAAATTTGCATATAAACCATCAAAATCTTAAAGGGGTACTTTGGTCACTTTTCACTCAAATGGTTGTAGCTCTTTGTGACAGGAATTGGTCAAACTAGTCAAGGAGTCTATACACAATAAAAAAGCATTTTGGAGTAGTCGTGAAATTCATTGCTTGATAAGGGTATTTGCACAATTAGAACTTTTCGATGGTCATGTATGCACAAACACTATCCACTATGATAAAAGAGAGAACAGAGATTTCACATTAAGAAGCCATCCATTCATCCATTGGGGTGCTACATGGCAACAAAATGCAATAAAAGAGTGTGGGGTGCAGGCAGCTGTGCTGCAAGCTCTGAAGCCAAAAGGGGCCATGGCCCTCCCTTTCTCATTGCACCCCACATGCAAAAAACTGCACATATTACTCTCACCACACCTACAAAAACTTTAGAGTAACTCGTTGCAAGTACCATTCATTCAAAAAAGAAATAAAAATTGTCATCACTTTGACTTCCAAAGGTCTCTTGTCTATGTCACATGACACAACCTCATGTGAAAGCATATAAAGCATTCAAAGCAAACAAGGCAAAGTTCATTGCAAGCTTTCACATTACCACAAACACATCATGGCCAAGCCATGAAGATGGGGGAAGCAAACAAGAGGGCCCTTAAAAGCTCAACACTCCCCACAGGCAGTCCACCAAAATCATAATAGGGGCCATTAATGCCTATAACCAACTCCCACCCACCTTAGCTATATTGGTAGTGCCACCAATAAACATTGACTACAACCCTCATCTCCCTCCCCCCATCCTTAGCATCCCCACAGTCACAATTCACAACATATCCCCACTTCCCACTTGCAACAGCACCATCAAAGCCAGTAAACAACAAACCCCCATCAGAGCACAGCATTAAAATAAGAATCCACCTTTACCATAGTGCCAATATAAGTAGCAAGCCAAGACCAATATGTCATCAAATTCACATGCACAGCAACAGATATAAAACAATACAAATAAAGAAAGAAGGGGCAAACAGAGATATATTCTTTTACCTTACTCACACTCCCAACACAATGACTGCCACCTAAGTAAAAAAACAAAAAAAAACAAAAACCAGCAAGCCAAGAACAAGAATAGTGATCAGAGATGGCACCCAAAGCAGTTGCAAGTCTTGGGTGTAAAGGAGCAGAACCCAAATGGCCTGTTGGGGATGTTGCAGTTGATGGCATAGCAGCAAGGGGATGGCAAGCAGAGGCCCTTCGGGCCTCCACAGCAAGTACAGAGGGCACATATCTGGAAGCTCCCCAGGCGCCGCCGGGTCTCGTTAAACACCATCGCCGAGAGCACCGGCGTCCCCACCGGCTTCATCGCCGCCGACACATCTACCGCCTGCCCAAATTGCCACCATTGCATTAGCAAACACCTGAAATGTGGTAAAATACCAACCAAATAGCATGATTCCTAAATGTAAACTATGAAGGTGTAAAGCAAAAGGTACCAACATGGGATGAGGTTGGTATCAAGCAAATGGAAGCCATGAAGAGAAGGAGAAGGAGATGGGCTTGAGAAAAAGCTCCAAACAAAGAAGCCATCTCTTTCTCTCTCCCTTCTACAACACTCTAGAGGTGGCCTATTCTTGTGTTCAACTATTTCTAAAGCTTATAAGGGTTCTGTGAGGAACTTTACAACATGGTAGAGAGAAGAGGGGATGGGGAAGAGAGAGGAGGGGTTTTAGTCTTTTAGAGAGAGAGAGAGAGAGAGGAAAGGGGTTGGTGTGTTTTATTGTGAGGCAGCCATGGATTCCTCTTCCAACTGTTGGGTGCAAAACGGGGAAAGCTATTTCTATGGATGGGTGAAATGATAATGACATAATGCCTTCCACTCAAACAAAGGCAAAAGTAATGGAAATTTTTTTAAAATAATGTTATTTTAAAAAATATATTATTATTTTATACCAGTAGAGAAAAATATTGATGAGGATATGACTGCTTTGGTCACGTCAGCGCCACGAGACCAGCCACCAGATCAGTCATGAGAAAGCGATCCTATTTCTATTTCCATGGCTATTGCCCTCCAAGCCCTTGTTGTTCATACCATCATCCTTCCGGCGGAAGAAGAGGCAGGAGAGGGTGGAGCAGGCGTCGGAGGCGATGAGCGTGGCAGAGCGAAAGAGCGCGACGTGGATGGCGAGGAGGGAAGAGATGACGCCGCCCTGAAGGGGGGAGACCAGAGGGAGAGGAGGATGAAGGAGGGAAGGGATGGAGCAGAGGAGGGCCCACTATAGGGGGGGAGGAAGCCATGCTGGAGCTCGTAAAGGAGGATGAGGGAGAGGGCGAGGCCAACGTGGGGCATGGCGATGTAGAGCGCCAAGCGGGCATGGGAGTCAAGGACGATCTCGCTGGAGTCGAACTCGTCGTGGGGCCTAGGCGGAGGAGTTGGACGAGACGAGGCCGGCTCAGGAGGAGGAGATGGGACCGGGTCCAGAAGGCGACGGAGAGAGGCGGAGCGGAACATCTCTGACCAAGGGTGAAGGCGGCGGGGTCGGAGGGATCGGAGTAGGGGACGAGCTCCATGGGGATCCCATAATAGAACCCCCCCCACTTGATCACATGGCATGAATAAAAGTCAAATACGTAACTTGGAGTTAGTTTTCATTGACGAGATTATAAATCAAAAAAGACCATGCTAGTGTGGCGTTGACGTGGTCAAAGCATGCATATCTCCAAAAATACTTTCTCCACATGTATATATTAATAATATTTTTTATTAAAATAATATTATTTTAAAATTTTCCCAAAAGTAATTGGTAAATTATAAATGATGAGCATATGTCTTGGTTGGCTCCACTTCTGACTGCCACCCCTATCTGCATGGCGTGTGTATTCAATTCTCATAACCAGTGGGGCTCCTGAATTATTTTCTTATCTGATACTGTATAATTATGAGAACATTTAAGTGACAGGAATATTCGTGAGAAATTAAGTTTTATCATCTATATTGGGGCATGACATTCGATTTTCGGTTCAGTATTTAGCACAGAACCAAATATATCTCAAAAACTTTCCGGTCCGATATTTAAAAAACCGAGCTCAATCAAAGTAATGTATAGAATAGAACCAGATTTAACCGAATTAATTATATATAATATATTTAAAAATGAGCCGAACAAATTTTATTTAGTTATGTAGTCCGCAAAATAAAATAAAATTTTTTACTAAAATTCTAGTTTTTGATTTTAACAGAAAATTTAAAATAAAAAACCATAATCGAATAGAAAATTGAGTATTTTAATGATATAAATCCGAAACGAACTAAATGGGCTAATATAAACGTGGAAAGAAACTGAATGGACTCAAAACGCAAACTGACTGGTTTGAAATTGTTCGCTTCGGATTTTCGGTTTCGATTTTGGTCAAAATGTTTTAATAACTACTATATATTCTGTATCCTATATGTCCACTCAACTAATCAAAAAAAATTTTGCTATATGTTTTTATCTTTTTTATTATTATTTAATAGTTGAGTTTGGCATCATGTTTAGGATCAAACTGACACTACATCAACCTTATAAGGAGCAATAACGGTTAACCTGCATTAATTCATATCAACCTAAGTTCTATTAATATTATCTTATGCAATATGCAAAGACTTATATTTATATTTATTTTATATACCCTAAGTTAGACTTATAATATTTTATATTTTATTGGCTATGTTTTTATGGTGGCAGTGAACAAAAAGCTATGACCATCTTTCGAACCCTGGACCACCTACGGGTCAACACAGCCGTCTAACCAGACAAACTACAAGGAGTTTGTTAAAATTTTATATTAACAATAACTAAAAACTGTGCCAGGGGCACAGGTAAGTACAAGTCAATCTTATAAGGAGCAAAAACGGTTATACATAACCGCCCCATTATAATGTTGATTTAATTCATACAGTTATATATATTTTATAGTTATAGTATACTAATATAATATAATCAATCTTATGTAATATCCATACTAATCCATTAATCAAATTCGGTTTTTATAACCGAATCACCCATTAATCTAATCCTGTCAGGTGAGAGGGGCCCACCTAGTTGATCTATATCGAGTGTTCGATAAATTAACAGCCCACAAAAGAAAAATCACCGTGAATCAGAAGCTCGAGATTGCAGGGTGAAATATGATGGAAGATGGATGTGATGTTAAAATATTTTTTTGGGGTGAGATGTGAGATAAATCCTAAAATCTTATATGCATAATGCATCTAATATATGGACTTTATTATGATTTATGTATAATTATGAAAATGATAGGAGGAAAAAAATATAATATGACTTCGATGAAGGATTATGGACCAATTAAACCAACTTAAAGCAACTTAAAGCAGGAGAAAACGTTCTAAACCAGGTGATATACGCAGCCAAGCCGAATCCAAGAGAGAGATCGGAGATGAGGCCGCGCAGCGTCGGTGGCGCTCCGCCAAGGCGGCGGGATTCGCTTCTCACGAGGGCGGTGGACGCAGTTTTCGCATTCGTGCGGCTGGCGGAGTTCGAGATGCTATTTGTCCTCTTCTTCCTCGTTGCATTCCTCGTCTTCAAAGATTTGGTGAGCATCGACAAGCTTTTAGCTTTGATGGCTATGAATCGCGAACATATGCTGAGTTTTTGGGTTTTCCATTAAGAAACGAGACTGCCCTGCCCATTTGAAGATTTGCCCTAAATTTGCCCCCACTTTGGTTTTACTATGCTTCAATCGATCAATTTGAGGGATTAGATTAGGATCTTCTTGAGAAACTGACGGGATTTCCCCCCCCCCCCCCCCCCCCGATTTGGTTTTATTGTGCTTCAATCGATCAACATGAGGGATCAAATCAGGATCTTCTTCATAAATTGATGGGTCTCTTTGGTTTTTAGAGCTGAATTAGAAGACTGGGAGTATGGTGTTGCTTGGCCAGATGTTAGATGAGTTTAGATCTGATTTTACTAAGATCAATAAGTAACCACGTAAAAATTCTCTTGTAGTAGTTGATTAGCATATATTCTTTCCAATCACGCTATTAGCATATCTCTTTTTACTAAGAGATATGCTGGATGGCTTGATGTCCTGCGAGGAGCAACACTAAGCCAGCTTAAGCACTTGAATATTTCCAGTGCTTTAACATGGCCTTCTTTCAGAGGTAATTCAACAACGGGATTCTGATTTTAGGCGGATTGGTTATGTCGACTATATTTGATTCATTAGAAATTATGTTGGGAACTTTGTAGAAGGTTGTAAGTTGGAGTCTCGTTGGCGTTTAGGCTATTGGTTTGGCTTTTAGAGATTGTAGTTTACAACACCATTGCCTTGGACTATTCTCCTAGTTCATATTATATATCACTTGTTCTGCTACTTTAATATGAGAACCGCATCCAACAATCCTTTCGATTTTTATTTCTTTGAGACGTGTCTTGCTCTTCCCATTGCCCTTGTCACTATTTGCATTGATCTGATTAAAGCTCGCCCTATTGGTTAAGCATGCTAGTTGCTGCTAGGGAATTTACATTATTATCTTAGTGAGAAGACCATTGTGACCTAAATAAAATAGGGTTGAAGACAAACGAGGTAATATCTTCTGCTAGATAGCATCAGAAGATATATCTAAATGAACTTCTTGGAAGAGTCTAGAAAGCCCTTGTCTTTGTCGATCTTTTTTGGATTCAATCGGTGATTGGTTCTTTCTATCTATAGCGGCCAAATAAAAGAAGTCATACATATGGCATGACATTTAGAGACTAGAGCGGGGAGATGTTGAACATGAGCACGTCTGATTGTTAATTTCTCTTTCGTCCTCATATCTAGCATCTGTTCTTTATAGTTGCGCATGTGTTTTTTATGGAATTAAGTTCAATTGACATGTTTTTAGAACTGCATGATGACTGCACTCTAGTCAAGTACAGTCAATGAATCGCTTTTATATCAAGGTTAGTTGAATAAGTAATTGGTTTGAAGTTAACTGGTATCAGCCATGATATCGAATTGTTTTAAATCGCAGTTCTCTATGAGCTGCTGATTCCATGATGTTGTTTTTTTCCCCCAAAGTCCTGATTGCCAATAAATGACTAGCTATTGGATTAATGCAGACATCACGACCGGAGTACAATCAGATCTTGGTGAAGAAACCTGGCGGCAATGGCTTGTGGCCCTGACATATATATTACTGGATGCGAAGGAAGGAAAACGGTGCTTACAAATCAGATCCATAACTACCATGAGCGGGCATGTATTGATGGAATATTACTCTATGGGGTTTCACATGAAGTTCAAAAGCTAACTATTATGAGAAAAACAAAGTATTTCAAACATCATGTTTGCACTAGAATGTTCATACATTTTGAAACAATTAGTACTATTTGAACTATATTTCTATGATCACGTGATAAACACAGGTGTTGTTTATGCCTAATGTTTTTTGTTTTGGAACGATTAGAAATATTTGAACGATTTATGATCACGTTCTTCCAGCAGGATAAATTTATCCCTAATTTTTTTTGTTTAAAACAGATTCATGATGCTTTACTTTTTTTTACTTGTTGCAAGAATGTTGCCCTCGATATCTCATAACCAGTCTTCAAAAGTTAAAAATGTAGCCAGTAAAGATATTTGCTAAGATTTTGTTTCATTAAATTATGATCTGCTACTTGCTTGGCAACTTTTGATAACAGATTCTTGATCAAAACAAAATGTACTAAATTCTTCCAAATATCTAGCTTCATATTTAGCTCCACTAATAGTTGCAAGTAGATACTTTTCTCAATTTCAAATATATATGTACTTGTCAATTTACTCCATTGATGGATGTTTGACTTCATTTTGTATGCATATGATACGAACAATGTTCCATCATCCTATCACTTCATTTTGTATGCATCTGATACAAACAATGTCCCATCATCTTATAATTTTGCAGCATATATTAACAGTATTCATCATGAAACGTCACACAAAATGTTTTCATCATGCAAGATTGATGCTCAGACATCACAAACACACATTCTTCGTCTCCTCTAGTAATTCTTGATGGATTAGGTTTTGAGTTTAATGAATATAAATTCATACTTTGGATATATATGATAACTTGCGAGATTTTCAAAGATGTTGAATAATAAAATTTGTAAAGTGAATTTTGTCCCACACCAATTGCTTAGATCAAATCCTTGGGATTTCAGCACAGTTGGCTCGCTCTCTCTCCCTTCCCTACCACCATCGGAACCGCGCCCAAGCTCCCCATTACCCACCTCCTCTCCCATCGACCTCTGCCAAAACCCCGTTGGCGGCCATGCCTGTAGATGAGGCGAGCCAACAATGGAGCTCCTAGCAAGGGTGGCGCTTGGTCGAGAACGGGATCGTGAAGTGAGAAAAGGTGTGAGAACGAGTGTGAGGGAGATCATGGGAGTTGATAATCCTAGCCGTTCTTCAAAAATGGATGGAGATCACCGGCTGGAATTGGCTTTGACAGGGTCTGCCAAGAGAAAGCTCGCCGGATCCCTGACATAGCAATAGCAGCAGTTGCAATGGCCCAGGTTGTACTTAGATAGTCATCAATTTACTCCAATATCTTATTATATATTTCATAGATGTATGTATGCATATGATACAAACAATACAATGTACAATGTTTCATCACTTATATGTAGCATAGATTCACACTATTCATCGTGAAACATCACACGAAATGTTTTCATCATGCAACACTGATGCTCAGTCATCACTACTAACACGCTCTTTGTTCTTCTCCTCTAGTTAAAAATCACTCAAGAGAATCCGATATGGCGCTTTTAGCCCTAGCAATTGCTATCCATATGTGTCACATCATAAAACACATTTTTTACTGCAATGATACTTGTGCATTCATTAGTCCTACTAGCTTGATGAATAAGGTTTCGAGTTTGATGAATACAAATTCATGATGTCCATATATAGGAGGATAACTTGGGAGATTCAACAGCTGAATGCTCACATAATTGCTCATGCAGCTGGGAATAGTATAGAAACCAATTAACTCCTTCCTAATTAAATCAACTGAAACATACATTGGATCCACTATTCTATCTAAATCTCCTCCAAATACTGAATTAATATACACCCAAAAACTTGTAAGTAGTATTCCTGTCAAGCAAAGCACTGATCAGCTAGCAAACAACGTTAAATTTCCATCCCCTTCATTGAGGATCTATAAGACTATTAGATGCCCTTAATTAACCAAAATTAAGAGTTAGAAGTACAGCCGAACTAATACAGGACTTCTAAAATTACTCTAGTAAACAATAGATCAAATCCTAATACAAATGCATAACTTCCATAGTTAAAAGATAGCAACTGAGCTGTAAGCCTGCAAATATCAATCAAAATAGGCAGAATACTAACTAATTTGAGATGAGAAATTAAGGCCATCCCTTCCAATTAATCAAGTGGGGGCAGTCATGTCCAGCAAACTTCTCGGAGATAGATACCAGGGTTTCCTCATGATGAGGACAACCAGAAAGGATTAAGGATGTATTCTTTAAGATCAAAGTCCTTGCAAATTACATTATTGTTCAACGCATCGCGGAAGTATAATGCATGAAGAGGCATGCACAACGACTCGAAAGAACAAGGGCTCCGTGCATCTGGATTCTCTGACCAAGGTGATAAGCTATTGGAGAACAAGAAGAGTTAATCGGGTACCTGTAACACTTGAACAATAAAATTATAATGTCAAATTTATCCCACACCAATTACTTGGACCAAATCTTCAGCACAGTTTGACACAGATTAGTGAATAGATTAAGATTGTGTGACTTGGGCCACATGGCACAGTTATTAGCTCAACTCAATAAACAATTTATAAAAGATAGCTTCTACTGGGATGAAAAGAAATTTCAACAAACATTTGTGTCTGTATCGCTAATGCTTTATTTCATTGCTGAGAGATTTTTTTTTTTTTTTAATAGTTAAGCATGACAAGGGGAGGAGTACCGGCTGGGGGTGAGAAAGGGTACCAACCTTCGAACCCGGGTCCTTCACAGGACACCCAAGTTGTCATACCAAACAAGCTAAAGAGGTTGCTCATTGCTGAGAGATGCTGCACTATATATATACTAGTGGATTCCCCGTGCCCCTGACACGGTTTTATTGATTGGTCATGATTAATCCACGATTTATATATTTTAATGAAAAAAATGCAGCATCTCCGTCTTTATGCGGATGCCGCAACCTTTTGCATGCCAAGAGGGTAATGTACAATCATGTCAAGGAGCAAACAAAGCTTACTTGGATTAAAGAAAGAAAGAAAGAAAGAAACGTAATAACCACCCCTCACAATCTCCTAGGACAAAAATAACCGTATTTTAGGAATAATTGAACTCATATGGTGGAGGTGTTTCTTGACTGCTAGATAAAACTCTTCTAACATCTTATGGGCCGTCAGATATACCAAAACCCTGTCTTATATAGAGTTAGTTAGATAGTTAGATTATATAGATAGATTAGATTAGATTAGATTTTAGGAATAACTGAACTCATATGGTGGGGGTGTTTCTTGACCGCTAGATAAAACTCTTCTAGCATCTTATGGGCCGTCAGATATACCAAAACCCTGTCTTATATAGAGTTAGATACACACATGAGCGTCTGAGTTAGATGGTCGAATAAGCAATCCCATAACGCCTGGATGTGGATCGGGGAGTTAACCGTTTTCTATAAAATAACGCATTTTAAAGCCGTGATGGTAAAGATTTCATCAGAAAACTCCAGATTAAACGTGCTTGTTTTAGAGCAGTCCCGGGATGGGTGACTTAAGTTTCTCAACGCGTTTTAAAGACGTGATGACAGTGATTTCGCGAGTTAAGTGTGCTTGTTTTGGAGCGGACCTGGTTTCTACGGATGAATCGTGTGGGAGGGGTGATAGCGTTACAGGTCTCGTGATCCTAGTATTCACCTGGACTGCACAACCCAGAAGTCTCAAAACCTAGCCATTAATTAACCTGAAAACTATGAAGATAACCTCAATGAATTCGTCTAATGGAGTCACCATATATTAGATCACAGCTCATAAGCTGCTCATCAAAACTTGATGACAGATTCCAGATGAGAACAGAGAGTAATATACTTCTGGGCTTCTCGAAAAGACTAATGTTTTGTGAAAATCTACTAATCGAATAGGTAACAAGGAGGTTTTGTACATCTAGATTCAGGCAATGGCATTGAAGCACAACTTCTACTAGCCAGTAAAATCATCCCATTTATGGCTATGTCAGCAAAGGCAGAGGATATAGACAATGATGTTACTGATTCGCCTATTGGTTTCGCCGAGGGTGAAGACTTAAGCACAACTTATTAGGTTTTGGAAATTCCAGAAAACAGTTCATGCCGAAGATTATCTGCAAAGAATTCGATCTCCAAAATCTATGGGCGTGGGTAGCTCCACAGTTCCCCCAAGTTGTCAGATTCAACAACTGAGAATTGCTCACTCGAAGAATACTATGAAAACCAATTAAATCCTTCCTAATTAAATCAACTCAAACATACATTTGGATCCGTTACAAATACTGAATATACACCCAAAAAACTTGAAAGTAGTACTCCTGATCAGAAAAGTTTTTTTTTTTTGATTATGTAAGTCCGTAGGCTGGGATTAGTAGACAATCATGCGAATAATCACCGAGCCGCTGCCGCCACCCTATGGGCAACCAAGTTCTGCTCTCTAGGAATTATTACAAAACAAGAAGAGAGAAATAACGAAGAAGACCACCAAATCGATTTGAGGACACCCTCCAGTTCACCGGGCAAGCAAATCTCCTGACCGGAAAAGTAGGCTGCAACAAACGACGCTAATTAAATTCCCATCCCATTCATTGAGGATTAAACCAAAATCAAGAGTTCGAAGTACAGCCGAACTAATTAATACAAGGCTTTTAAAAATTACTCCCATAAACAAGAGATGAGTCGCAAGTCTTAATACAAATATATGATTCAAATGCCTAGGCAGAATACTATTTTTGAGATGAGAAAATATATAAGGCGATCCCTTCTAATTAATCAAGTGAGGCGGGCAGTCATACCCAGCAAACCTCTCGG
>OY986969.1:3125026-3160208 GCA_963920575.1 Narthecium ossifragum | reverse complement strand
TTCATCACCTTCAGAGCTTGTCTCTCTCTTTTTCTTGTCCATGTTATGTGATCTCTTTAGCTTGCACCAGCCATAAAAGATCGATAGAGTAAAACAGAACAGAGAAACCAGGGGAGCTATGTCTTTCTTGGATCTGATCAGAAGATGATTTTAAGATGCATGGTCGAGATAATCATAGAGGCGTAATGGGTGGAGTAACAAAGAAATTTAAGGATCTGAATAGAGAGAAAAAAGACTGCAGAGAAGATATATAATAAAAAAAGCTAAGAGAGAGGAGAAAAACCTGCTTTGCTTGTCACCCTGTGTTGAAGTTATGGAGTCTTTATAGCATTTCGACAATCATATCGTTTCCAATCCATCTAATAACACCATTTTCTTCTTTTCTCTGCACAATCTGCTACTATCATATCGTTGGTTATTTTTCCCAAGGACTGTAGAGTTTTTTCTTCGGAAAAAGAGATTAATTACACTACATATATAGACCGGTTATTCCAAGATATCTGCAAGAGAGAGGAGTTTTATAACTATGATTTGCTAGGGTTTCAGGTTTATATATAGTCAGAAAACGTATTTATATTCGTATTTATATTATAGCAGCGATCAAAAGATGAGACTTTTTCACGAAATTGAAGGTCTAAATCGAGAGCAAGGATAGATATTAGAGATTGTATGTATCTCTTTTCAAAAAGAGAAAGGGATAGATATTAGAGATTGTACGTACCTTTTTTCATAAAGTGAAAGGTTCTGGAATCAGGGATTTTGTTTCTGTGGATTCACGAGCAATTTTTCTTTTTTTTATTTGTTGACTTACATCCGCTTAGCCAATAGCATAATTAGCAGCCAGCAGTGTCACTTTCAACAAAGTTAGGCTTATATATTGCTCGTGAACCTATGAAGTAAATCCTGAATCCTGATCAAGTATACATTCTCTTCAAAAAGCTAGGAATAACTCATCCTGTTAAATTAAGCATATCATTATCATTATGAGCAATGTTACAGAATGAGGTAAGTGATTGGCTGCTGATTCAACTGAAATCATATCGAATCTGCACTATAAACTCATCATCGACATGGTGCATAATGATTTTGCACTTCTATAATTTCCTTGAAGTAAAATAGGAAAATATAACTATAGCTTTTAATACTTCCGTGAAATACTGCATATATATTCCTTACGAACAGCTAAACTAATATCGAAACAATGATTTAGACAGGTGTATCAAGACCGTCCACTGAAAAAATGCCAGCATTTTTCACAGTAAAAAAAATTAAATTGCCATCTCCCTTCATCGAGTAATCTGATCATTAGATGCCCTGTACTCATATATTAACAGTTTGAAGTGAAGCTTAACACTAAACAAAATTACTCTAATCAATAAGAATGCAAAGCAACAAAGTAAAACAACGCAAATAAAAGTGCTCCCAAAGAGATTCGAAGAATAGGTGAATTGCAGCAAACTTCATCATCAAGTACAATTTATTGATTAACAAGATGCCTTGTTTCTTGCTTCAATGGCACCTGTTCGGCTGTTACCATGCCTTCCTGAATACAAATTTTCAATGGGCTCAGCTGCAAATGGACTTTTTATTAGTCTTACGACTGATTCTATAAACATTCTACATTTCTCGAAGGACCAAAACTTCACTTCACTTTGGCACATAAATAAACAAGTCAACAACCCATGGGACACAGCACCGACATATTTTAGAGCCAAGGAATTGCAACTGAGTTGTAATATCAAATAGGCAGAATACTCTTTGATATGAGATAGAGCTTTGATCACCTTGGGAAATCAAAAGGCTCGGCTGAGCATTCTACCGCCAGAGAGGTGTCAGATCCTTCTCCTGGTTATCTCCGGCTTTGAGTCAACCCAAGACCGTGCACTTGGTCCATCAAATGGAGAAGCTATCTACAACATGAGAGAGGGAAAGAGTACTGCCTGGGAAAATAGATAAGTGCCAAACCCCTGCATATGATGGAAGAAGGCCTGAAAAACCTCTACTTAGCAGTAACTATAGTAGCAAACGAAACGACCTCACAGGGATGAAATGAGAAACATTGGAACTTAAAGGAGGTAGCTTTCTGGAATTTATCAGCAGGACAGGACAGGAATTCAACAAGAAAGTGCCGTTTAAGCATGCAGATGGGATTCTGGAATAGCGGGACGGAAAAAGAAGCCGGTTGGCTCGCAAGAGAGGTGACAATTTCTCGTCTTCCTTTGCCTGAGAATGAAACAGCCTTGCACATTTACAAGATGAAGCAACCAAAAATCAGAAAGTCTCGAATTACGGTCAAGTAAATGCATCCTCAGATGAGCAGATTCAACTCATCATCGAAAGACTGTACATCTTGAACAGGGGGGCTCAATTTACAAATAATTTATTTACCCTGGCAATTTAAGAAAAGGATGAAACTTGACCAGCATTATGCGAGCCCTCTGCCTCAACATTCCCTTCACCAGAAGCCATTTGCCGAGAGTCAGACAAAGAAATTCGTCTGGACTTCACTGGGCCAGCTTCAACTGGCCCTTCTGATGTTAATGTTAATGCTAATGCAGGAGGTCCTGATGAGGAGCCCAATAAACGTCGAACTACTGGGACATCAGATGCATGGGATGTTGAGAGATTGTACGGTAAGGTTCCCATGGGATGGTCAAATTTGCAATTTGGCCCAAATTTGCAGATTCCATAGCGAGAATAAAAAATGCACAACGGTTCTCCCTGACATGAACAATAGATAAATGAATTATGAACAGTCCTGTCAGACAAAAGATGAAAAATGAACATTTACAAAAGCATAAAGATCCAGCACATTCCATTGCCGATTAGCAAACAAAGTGGTCTATCACAACACCTAAAAAGTGCCTAGATTTGTATATATCAGTGAGTCAAACTGCTCTACCTTATAGTGATAAATATTAAGGAACTAAACAAATACAAAAAGAATCAATATTATTATCTTGACATCTTTGAAAGAACGAATTAAGTAGAAACCAAAGAAGAAACTCTAACTGTTCTCTATCTACCTAAAGAAGGACCAGTATCTTGAGATCTTTGGAAATAGCCAATTAAGTAGAACCCCAAGATCCCTCCCTTCATCCTCACAAACTCAGCTAATGAAATAATGTGCCACCATATTACATATATAATCATTTTTGCATGAAAAGGCGTCCTCATTCACTTCTCAGATTTTAATATTTGGAACTTCTGCAATGGTAATTGGCACTACCAACCTTCAACTGGTAGTAAATAATGTGTAAATAAGCCTATATACATATATCTCTCTCTGTGTGGTGTTTGCGCTCGCACGTGAAGGAAGAAAGGGGAGGGGGGCGCAAACGAAGCTTTAGAGCAACATGTACATAAGCTCGTTTTCCAATTTCAATCATTCTAGGTATGCGTAGAAAATAGTAACTAGAAGTATAGCATTAAGAAATATTCAAATAAAACATTAGAAATGAATAAGCATTCTACCACATGTAAAATTACAAGAACATCTTACAATCCAAATGGCAATTAAGTAAGAAGCATTTCATGGCACCATATTGTGTCGCAAAATTTGATTGTAATATCAAGGCCGGCAGCATTACTTACTGGACGTAGTGGAAGTCCAAGGGGACTCAAAACACAGTTTGGGACAGGAATCAATCTCTCCCTAGGATGATGAAACCTGCAGACTGCACCAAACTTGCAATCTCCAGTCTTCATGTAAAATTGGCACTCAGGTTGGTCGGGCCTCTCTGGAAATACATTCTCCCTCGGCAAGGCATACAGACCCATAGGAATAGAGCTGGATCGATAAGAAGAATAAGCCCCTTGAGCTCCCACATTTGTTGTTTCACTCTGCTGTGAGGTACCATAATACTGAGTTGTCCCTGATGTTTGTTGCTGGCTCTCTGGAGATGAACCAGACCCCAACTGACCCTGCAGGATAGTTTCGATCAATAATAATATATCACTAGTACCAAGTTTGCTTAAATTTGGTGTCAGATCCTCGAAGCGAAAGGACACACATTTTAAAAGTCAAGGATTTTACATATAGAGATAATCTTAGTTCACAGAAGACAACAAAATACAAGATTTATAGATCGAAATTTTGAAACCCAAAAAGATAGTGGAAATCCAAGACAGGAAAAGTAGTGAAGTAGAGCAAGTCACTAATTGGAAGGATATGAAATTGAATTCCACTTTGAAATCAAATGCAAATCCAAATTTTAATGTGTAATATCATGACTTATCAGTGGGGTGAGAGCTCCCACAAGATAGGACAACCAAGAAAAACTAGGCTGCTGCTAGTAAGAATGCTAGTACTATAACAAAGGCAACAAGGATACATGAGATTATGACAAGTTCATGTGTGGGGATGTTATTTGTTTGTCTCTCCTGACTCACACTGTCTTTTGTAATTGCTCTCTATCACCAAAATATCATAGTGCAGCACTGCAATTGTGTCTTTGTTCCATCAACTAAAGGGTTCATGCAAGCTAAAAAACAAAATTCTGCCCTTCCCTTTTTCAGACCAATTCACCAACATTCCGCACCAGACTTAATTTAACTTTAGGTATTGACAACAATGATGACAAGGATGAATTTTCTACTCTAAATAGGTTAAGCATATACCATCCACACATAACAAAAGGTACCAAAAGAACTGGATTTAATGCAATAATATGCACTTATGCGCAATATCATATAGAAACTATAGAACAGAACCGGAGGGTAATTGAGCACAAGAAAGACTCATCTCAAGATGCATTTACTGTGTTCACACTAAAAAAAATGCCAGAAACATAAGACATTTCATGACTGCATACTTAATTAGTCGTCGTTCCTCTTTCATCCATAGTCAAGTTCCCTACCAACAAAAATCCAAGTTATATTTACAACTATCTTCCTGAACTATGCATTCAGAAAAAGAAATGCATCCACCATTAAAAAATACATTCCCAATAATGCACATCAGGTCACATCGCAAAATCGCATTCATAGACAAATAAAACCCGTATGGTCATAGACTTGCAGCAACTTATGCAGAATCAAAGCTCCAGCAGAACTTACAGAATATGCAGCCCATCCAGGGACTTGAACCAACCCTTGAGGAAGAATCAGTTGAGCATAGGATGAAGAACCTTGCCAACGAGGGCTTGGAATGAAAGAAGCTCGTGACAAGGGCCAGTTTGTCAAATTCCCTTGATAAGATTGTTGACCAGGAGTTGTCGGGGAATGTACAGGAGCATAAGCAGAACCACGTACAGACACCATTGCATTGGATGGTTGTGGATGGTGAAATTTACAGGTGTTCCCAAACTTACACTGTCCAGTTCGTAGATAATATGCACACTCCTTTTCATTCTACAATTAGGCAAAGGGACTACAAATCATTGGAACACCTTTGAGATGCAGACATGAATTTTTCGACAGTAAAATACACAGAACAAAAAGATGATGTTTAGGATTACTATTATTAGGTCAACAAAGGGACAAGCTCTTAGGACTCTGAAGAAAGTTAGAAGTGGAAATAAAATGGCAAAGATAGAAGCACCAACCAGACGAAGTGGATAGCCTAAGACATTTAATTGTACTCTCCCAGCAATCCCAGCCTTGTCTTTGGGGTGATGAAACTTGCATGTAGCTCCAAATTTACATGTTCCTGTCTTCAAGTAGTACTAGAAAGAGGTAGAGAAAAAAGAGTTATTCTTGGAAGAAAAATAGAGAAGTATTTCAAAGCCATAAGTGTAGCCACAATATAACAAGATTCCAACACAATCAAGCTCCAAGTGCTCCAGCTGTTGCCAAGTCAAACATGGTCGCATAAGTAGTGAAATCAGATCTTTCCATGTCTGGCTAAACTGAATGGTGACAGTAGCTCACGGTATTGTGCACCTACTATCTGATGTTACTGTCTTCACTTAATAAATCAGGATATACATTCTCCTGTTAGCAGAAATCTTACTCATATTGTCCCTCCCTTTATTAGTACAACACATACTATACGATCTTACTACCTTCACTTAATAAATCAGGATAAACATTTTCCTGTAAACAGAAATCGCTCTCATTCTTTCTCTCTCCAATTTTGGTATCACATCTCTCTCCCTCCCTCCCTTCCTCCTCCCTATCGTCCTTGCTTGTACACCTGTCTGCACAAGAGATGCAGCTTAGGCTAGGCTGCCTCTAGCACAGAGATGCAACTTAAGCTAGGTTAAATCAAGATCGGCAGCCACAAGAAGCCAATCAACTAGGTTGACAAGCAGGAGTCAGAATCCAAGATAATTTTTGAACCGTGAATACCAGCCCATTCTAACTCTGAATTTGCTTGGATACTGAGCTTGACAAACCTAAGCAATCTCAATTCACCTTAACTAACTAAACTTACATACATAGACAAATAGGATCGACTTTTATAACTTAGATGAGGAAAAGGAGCAAGAGGTGGTTTCCCAAATGTAGAGCCAAGCTGATATGATCCTCGAATGCAGCAAAACCAATTACAGAGTCTCCCGAAGACAACTCAAGTCATCTAGGTTAAGCATAAGAGTATTGAAAGTCTTCATGCAAAAAGGAATCTCTTTTTTTTTTAAGCTGTAAATTCAAACTCTTGGAGTATGGATCTGCAATTTTATTGAAGATCTTGTCGATCATGTATTAAACTGGCCACTGGCTATAATATCCACAAGGAAAAAGCTCTCGCAGCCTTGTCACTGCTTTCCAACATTTTACATTCTTCAAGTTGCACAAACTTGATGGCACCTTTGCAGCAGCAACTTGGCATTTCATAAGAAAAATCAGCAGCAAGCAAAATAACACATTCTCATAATGTAGCAGAATTAATCAGTTTTCTGCTAGCCACGCCATAAACCTACGACTAAGAGATGTTACAAACTGTACATATTATCATACTTGTAAATCAGGAGTTCAAAAAAATTCAGACTACTAACCAATCATTACCTGCTGCTTTAATAATTACTAGAAACAGTTATCAAACCTTGCCCAAACTATACGATATTTGCTTTCTGATGGACTCTAGGCAACTTCAACATAAAACCTCAATTTGATAGCTCATGGTACCCAGCAATGATCCTAAGTGCATTTTTCCAAAAATTTAGAACGAGTACCAAGGGAAAAGAAAAATGCTAACAATGAGATCTAGACCATCCGGTCTTTGAAATAAAGAACAACAACAGTAACCTAAAACTAAGTCTTTTGAAAGGCAATAAACAAGGGTAAAGAAGTACCTGGCATTCAGGTTGCCCTACTCTTTCCGGATACCCTCCCTTCATTCTTGCCGCGGCAACAGCCTGCCATTGGACAGAACTAGATATAGTCATTCATGCCTAGTAGGATTCCAATGAGATGCAATTTGGAAAACATGCACTTAAAACATTAATAGAGCAAAATAAGTAAAATTTTCACAGTGAGACCCAGTGAATCTTCTTAATTATTAAGAGAAAACCACCTCTTAATATGCTATAAGGTGGGATCTGCTTCTCCATCATTCCTTCCCACCTTGTAAACTAAATTAAGGGTGACAATATGATCCAAGGAAATTAGCCAAATAACAAATATTGAAATCATCACTGAAAATCTAGCATAAAGAATCATATGATGCAGGCTCAGTAATGAAAGCTTAGTTTGTCCATGCCAAGGATTACTCTGCCAGCTGAAAATCTGATGCTGGTTTTTGGTCCCCTGATCGGCATGATATGTGCCGCTAGCACGAATCGTGCTGATACTTAGCTTGAGCTCTTCAAGGACTAATACATGTATAGGCACCAGGGTTGTGCCCATACGTGTATCATGCTCATAAGTTATCATCAGAATGCATACCGATTACAAACCGACACGATAAACCTTGGTCTCATGCCAGCTATGGTTAAATGGAAATACAACTTTCATCTACGCCTACATAGGGTCTAAAATCCATATCGGACGTGCCAAAGACTAAATGCTTCCAAAATTAATGCTGTACGCTTTAAAACTGAGTGGGAATGTTGCATACCAACGGCAGTTAATAATGAAAAAAACTAATGTAATAACATCCACATGCATCAATAGGGACACTTCTAACCATAGTCTGTTTATTGCCAAAGTTCATCAGTGGTGCTCCTGTACTGATGTACAGTATCCACAGTTAGAGGGTAATAAAGCCAACAGTGGTGATAGAACTCTAGATAATACCCACTTAAAATGTGAAATAGTTAAATCCAGTGCCAAAGTTCGCAAATTGCGCTAATGTACTGTTATACATATACATAGCTGTCGGTGGCTATACAAAATTCCAACAGTAGTAATTGTTAAGGCTTGGCTTGGGTTGTTACCCATATTCGGAATAGAAATTGGAATACAGGAGCACCCAATGTGCAAATTGATCTGAAGACCTAGGTCTATAGCTGTTTACAAATGAGTTGGTAACACATTTGTACTTAGAGAAGGGTCATTAGCAACTAGGTCTAATTTGGTATAATACATGCCAAGAGTTTTGAAAGGTGCTAAGTTTATGCTTATTTCATACTTGAGGTGTAAGTAGGTAAACAACTCTGCAACTTTCACAATACTCAAGAAACTAGTAAAGTTTTTTAATCCAATGGCCAATATCCTTTTCCGGCAAACAAGCAATTACAGTAACTTTGCAAAAAGAATAAACCCATAATGCCACACAAAGGATAAAGCTAATCTTAAGCAATGTGAAAGCATCAAGTTAGAAACTATGCAAAACAACGTAAGCAAGAAATTGAATAAATGTTTTTCCTTTAGTTCTTCCAGCAGTTTACTTAGTAGTAGTTGCAATTTCTTTCTTTATACATTTTCATTCTTTTTCCATTCAAGGCTGGCTACCTACTGCAATGACAAATGGCCAACGGGCAATCCATGCCAGAAGCCCAACGTACACAGATTAAAGATAAAATTAAACAAGCACCAGATCTTCACCAAGCTATCTACGAAAAAAGGAAAAATGACCCAAGATTATCTACTTCGAGAATTTTCGTGTTCAAAATCAGATTAGAAAATAATTACCCATCAAATAAGCCATGAACAAATTAGCCTAGACTCCACATCTAATCCAATGCCCTAGTATTCTCCGTCTATGCACACCCTTAATGAAAAGCATTTGCATTCAATCTGACAAAATGATACTCCGCATATACCTTAAGCCCATGTTTGGTATGGTTCCCAAACACTTTTTTTCCTATCCCAAGTAATCATTTACCCATTTATCCCCATTCCACCTACTACTACCACTCTACTTTTTCTTACTCCAGGTAATCATTACTACTTTATTCCTACTTTTCCCCACCCCTTACTCCAGGTTTGTTAACCCCAAAATCCCTTAACCCGGAATAGCTTATTCCCATACCAAACGCAAGAGATTACATATACAGAACCAGATAGATAACAGGACAAACCAAAGGCAGAAAATTGCATACATACAAAAAACTAGGAATTTACACGTACGGATGAGAATGGAACAAACAACATCAATCTGACTAACCAGTAGTAGACAAGTCAATTCAAATAAGAACAAAGAAGGTATTAGTACCAGCTTCCTGTTTGCAGGGTGATTATATCTGCAAGTCATTCCAAATCTACATAGACCAGTCCTGATGTAATAAGCACAGTCTGGCTCTCCTGGGCGCTCAGGATAGGGTCCAGATTCCATAGATTCACCCGGTCTCATGCTCATTGGCCACATAGCCTCTGCAATAGCAACAGACGCGTAATTAGACATGGAATTCCACCACATATATATAGGACTTCACAAGAATATGTTAATATCATGAGTTCCAAGAAGGGAAGGACACGAGAATTCCGCCGATTGCACATCTGTAAAGGAGATATCAACATGAAACCAACTTGACATATTTGATGAGCACCAAAAATCAAACAAAAAGGGCAACCAACATAGGGATCATATCAGCTAGGATCAGCATTGGAAGATTATAAACGGCTTGACTGCAAATTACAGCTGGGGGCCTTATCAGCATTATAAGATTTCCTTCTTGACAAATGGGACAACGGAAAACCGGAATTTGAGAGATAGAGAAAGGTCTGTCTTTTTTCTCCAGTTCATACAGATGATTATTCGTTGGAGCAGACAGCACCAATCATTTCATTGGATATATTATCTTCTTATTTCCCATGTTTGCTTCCAAGGAATACTTGTCATTTCCTAGCAAATTTTCAACATAATCTGATCCAGAACATGACAGATAGCTCTACTGTTGCATGCCACAAATCTGAATATTCTTTTAACACTAGGGACCAAGACTTTTTCCGCCATCAACAATGGGTTGAAGGGGGGCAGGGAGGTTGGGGGTGAGAGGGAAGAAGTTCTAACATCAGCGGAAGAGAGAAAAAATTCTTTTAACACAAGGGACCAAGACTCCACCGAGAGCCATCAACACTAGCAATTAGAACTTAAATAACGAGCCCATCTATTTTTTACTAGCAGCAAATCTGAATATTCTACAATCACATATACCAAAAGCCACTGTACACAAACATTATGTTGCTAAACTGCTAATTAAACCAATGACCATCAAAATCCAGAATCAAAATCTACAATCTTGACTTCAGAAATCATCAGTTATTGGCAAATCATAAAATTCTACACTGTGGGAAGGAAATCAGTTCTTCTAGGCATCAGGACTGAGATTCCACAATTTGCCATCCAAAATGACAATACAAACCTGATCTAGAGGTCCTCTGCATCAAATCCCAGAAAACCAAAACTATGAAAGATAACTGCCACATGTGAATGGTGGGAGGTTCAAGTGAGAAAGATCAATTTCAATGAGGACCGATCATTTGCAGTCAAAAAAAAAAAAAAAAAAAAAAATTCAACGAGTTAAAAGCTCCATTAATCTCAAGAATAATCAAGTTCAACCATAAAACCATCAAAAGCCATCAGAAAAATGAGGCAATTCCACAAGTGACCCCTAAAGTTTGGCATGAAAAGGACCAGGTGATAGGACAATTAAAAGGAATGTAAATTGAAATTTGTGCAACCAGAATCTAAAGGTCAATACACAATCTTCAACCATTCTCCCATAGAAAAGAGAGACCCGAAATTTGGAAGGCATGATAACACACCAACTTCCAAAATGAATTTCGGAATCCAAACTCAATTATATCCCAAAGCTCGTATTAGATCAAATTTCAGACAAAATCAATCCATCCAGAAATCAGAAACTTCTAATATCACCGACGTACATAGTATCGAGGCACCAATTTCTCCCATGTCAACCTAAAAAAAAATAAAGAACTACAATCTACCACTCGCCACATTAAACGCCCTTTAACACTAGCATCAACAAACACGCAGCTACAGAGACGACTACAAGTGGGAGAGAGAGAAATGTAGATATAATCACAAAAAACATATCCCTCGATATGATTAGACATCAACTAGCAAGAACGCTTTGAACTTCAACCGAGTAAAAAGTTTAAGTAGTTGCATAAAAAAAGGGCATTGTAGAAAAGAATTTGGTGCCGAGTTCAACCAATGCTTATCAATATTATCCATGAAAACCCAAATCTCTCACTCCTAAACGTGTAAACCAAAGGGTGGAAAAATAAACCAGAAACAACGTTTGCCACATTAAATACATTTTCGATTTTGAGCGAAAATGTGTCATCAAACACAAAATATAGTAGATTTTTTCAAAAATCATGTTGAAAATGCATCAGAAAAGGAATCCTGACCAAAAGTCCACCAATAATCAGCAAAATTTACCACAAAAAGCCCAAAGTCTCCCATTCCACGTCAAATCACCTCGACCACCGAGCTATCAAAAAACGATCATAACAAAATTCTCGACGAGGTTACCCTGAAACTCACCATCAATTATTCCTACAAAAGAACGAGGAGCAAACACTCGGCAGTTTCGAATACTAAAAAAGAATACATTAATCACGTTGAGAAAGGCCTTGAGTATTCCAATGCCAGTTCCATAAATCACCAAACAAAAATACTCCCCAAAATTGAAGAAAACTCTCGCTCAGCACCTCACTCCCCAAAAAAAAAAAAAAAACTCAACCTTGGAAACTCCGATCTTGCATTATATAAGAAAAATAATGCGAATGAAAACCCCACATCAACCAATATTTCATGGATCTCAACGAAAGAGAAAAACAAAATACTAAAATCAAGAATGACAATCAAAGTCGACCAATAAAGCACGAAATCCCCAAAACCAACCGACCATCAATGATTGCTATAGTGCCAACAGTGCCAAGCCTCGAAAAATGCGAATGTGGAAACAAGAATTGAAACCCTCACAACCAGAATCGATCAATAAATCATCAAAAAAAAACCATCAATCTCACAACACACCAAAACTCCATCACAAACAGAAAAGGCGCCCCGACAACCAATTACGACGCCAATTACCAACAAGAAACACCCTGGATCTCCAAAACCTCCAACAAGACACCCACATCAAGAACCACAACAAATGCGATCGCGAAACAAGAAACCCAAACCCTAGCTCTCCTCTCACCGTCATTAACGCTTGGCGCGGAGGCCGAGGACAACGGCTCGGTCACGATCGGCCCCCCGGCCCTGGCGGCGCCGCCGGCGGCGGCGTGCTGCATCGCGATCCCCGCGCCGTCGTACTCCATGAGAACGCGGGCGCCATCACCTCGGCGACGCCATTGCAATCCCAAAAGCGATCGCCAGCTCCCCCACACTCCCCTCCCCCCCCCCCTCCCTCTCTCAGACGCGAGCGGTAGGGATTGAGAAGAGGAGAGAGGAGAGCGGAGAGCGAGGGGTAGAGGAGGAGAGTGGGGATAGCGAGAGGAGCGGAGGAGAGCTCTCCTCTCCACAGACGAGGAGAGGGGAATAAGAACCAGCCATCCCCACCCCGACAGCCAGTCGTTTGTTCCTTTTCCCACCCGCTCGAGCGAAACCAGAGAAAAATAGGCTAATTATTATTATTATAATTATTATGCACCTAAGATATCTCAACACGTGCTCACAGTTCTACATTTGTTAACTTTGACCGCTGACGTGGTACCTCGGCGTTACGGGGTCCAGATCCCCAGATCCCCGAGTCAGTATTCTTTTCTCCGCCACGTTGGGGGTATTCTTTACAAGACTTCACCTCGAAGCATCCCATTGTTACAGTCTTACAGAGATGCGAGCCACCCGAGATGCAGATTAATAAGCATAGGAATGCCACGTGGGATTGTCTCATTGGGGGAAGAGGTGGAGCGGGTGCGGTGGAGCGGCATTTAAAGCGCCGGAACCACGCATGGCGGTGTGGGAACGCCGGTGGGGCCTCCGGCCGGGGTCTCGGTGGGGGAAAAGAACGGGGTAGGTCGCGCCACGTGGATGATTCGGATACGGTGCGCCAGAGGACCTCTCGTGGCCCTTTACTAAATTAATAAATAACGTACCCCTTTCTCGATTTATTTTTGACCAAAACTCGGCTCGGCTCGGCTTCGCACTGAGCCGGCTGAGCCGTTTATTTGAAATTAATATAGTATTTTTTTTCTCCCTTTTTTTTTTAAAAGTTTGACGGGTTTTAGCCGTGATGTGACGCCGAGAGAGTGGTTTGACTTTTGGTTTCATGGCCCATGCCCACCGCCAGGGAATATACTGTGTGGTGTGGTCATGTGGCGGGGCCCAAGATTCGTCTATTTGTCAGATGGGGATTCGTTGCATTTGGTGCGTGGTGTTTGAGGAATCATGCACAATCCATCTATGATCGCTGCATTATTAAAGCAAGGACAAAAGGTCGTTGGCTGATGAAGAACACGGGGTCCAGAGAACCATTCGGAGATCGGATGTATTTATTAAGAATTAAGATTGACACTAATCACAAGTGGGTGGACTTTGATCTCTTATTCTTAGATAGTAGAGGCGATAAAGTAGTCTTATTATACAGACATGAGCTAGGATTCCGAGAAACTAGATTTCTACCTAAGAATGAAATATATGTCTTAAAAAAAACCATTCTTGAGCAACCTTCGTCACGTTGTTGATCCGGTCTTCAAATAATTGCTAGGAAATGCGGACCATGTAAGACAATCCAAACGTCAATTTGATTTATAATGATTGGAAGATTCTAATTAGATACAACTTATGTTTAGATAAATAAGAAGATTGAGTCGTGTGAACCTTGGATGCACCCAACTGAACCATGGGAACGAATTTGCCCCGCACCCAATTGAGCCAAATTGAAACCGATCTGAGCAGCTAAATTATGACCAGTCAAAACTAAAATCGGCGCCGATCTGGGACGGTGGGACCCACTTGTGTGAACGATTGGAGGACGTACCACGGTTACGCCAGGATGACGTCACAGTCAAGCACCGACACATACATAGAACATGGGTGGCGCACGCGTCGAGTTGCTACAGCGTCGTCTCGTGTATTGTCGGCTGTGGGATGTACCTTCAGTACAACCGTTGACGGTTCAACAACCAACCGAGGTCCTAGTAATTGAAAATGTCAAATACTACATTCTCTTTATTTTTTATCTCACAAATTAGAATCATTATGTTTTGTTACAAAACAGGAATTTTGGTCAAAAAAAATTATTTTAAAAAAAAAAACTCGATTGCCCCCTCCGTAAAATTTTTCTAGTTTCAAACTAGTATCTATAAAAACAAATTTGGCCGTTTTTTATACTTGTGACTGATTTCATAATTTTGGAGCTAAATGCCGAATCAATCGACTACATATTTGCTGACACAAGATGTTACCACGGAGGAGATCAAGAGAGCAGTCATGCTCTTGGGCACAAATAAATGCCCAGGACCGGACGGGCTATCAGCAGAATTCTTCAAAGAATATTGGGAGGTTTTGGGAGAGGAGATGATTAATGTAATTCTTGATTTTTTTCAGGAACCTGAAACTCCCGGCGAAGTGAAATAAAACTTTGATCACTCTCTTTCCCAAATGCTCGAACCCGATGAGACTGAAGGAGTTCCGACCCATCAGTTTATGCAACGTCCTCTACAAGGTGGTTGCAAGTATCATGACTATAAGGCTAAAGTGTGTTCTCCCAAAAATAGTGAATTCAGAACAGTCGGCATTTGTGGATGGAAGAAGTCTACATGAAAATGTGGGGATAGCTCAAGAAATTCTTCACTCAGTCTCTAACTCCTCAAGACAGCAGTTGATGATGGTGGTCAAGCTTGACATCCAGGCCGCATATGATAGTGTTAGATGGCGCTACCTAGAGAAGATCATGATCGCAATGGGTTTCCCTCGAAGATGGGTTGACTGGATTATGAAATGTGTGTCTACAACCAAGCTTGCTGTCATAACTAATGGGAGAGTTTATGGCAGGGCAATTCAGCAAAGAGGAATAAGACAAGGTGATCCGTTATCTCCGTTCCTCTTTGTTATTGTACATGTTGCCTTTTCAAAAATCCTAAATGAGCAAGGTAGAGGACTAGTCGGCATTACTTTTCCTGGATCTCATGTACGAGTCACGCACCTCCTACATGACGATGACTGCCTCATTGTCACAGAAGCTTCACTGGCGGAGGCTCAGAAAATTAGAAAGATTATTGCTAGATACCACGAATGCTCAGGGATGGCCTTGAATCCAGCCAAATCAAGTGTTAAGATGTCAAGAGCGTTGAGTGAAGGAAGGAGGAGGAAGATCTGTAGACGCTTACAGATGATGGAATCATCGCTGCCCTAGCGATATTTAGGGGTGCCCATTAATGGTGAAAGATTGATTTCAAAAGACTTTGGAGATATGTTGGAGAAGATATCCACCAAACTTACAAAATGGGAAGCTTCTAGGCTGGCCTTTCCAGGGAGGTTGATTATGGTGAAACATGTGTTACAAGCAATCCCCATTCACACTATGATGGCAACAGACGTGCCAAAAACAATGCTAAGGAAGATTGAGAAGCTCAGCATGGCCTTCCTTTGGGAGGGCAAGAGGTCAGGAAATTCCGTGGTTAAATGGGAGAAAATTTGTGAAGCTAAGGAGGGCGGCGGGTTGGGAGTGCGAGACCTTGTAACTTGGCAAAGGGCCCTGAGATTGCAAAGAGTAGCTAAACTCTTTCCGAGAAAGAAATCACTATGGAAAGATGTTGTCGCTGCCAAGTATAAATGGAAAGGAGCATTACCATCAGAGAAATCTTATAGTAAATCATCACAGACCTGGAAAGACATCTGTAGAGCTACTCTAAGCTTGCGGGAAGATCTGAAATGGGTACCAGCAATTGCCAGTAAGATTAGTATCCTAAAGAACTTGTGGGTTCTGGATTTGCCAATTTGTATGAAGCCCACACCATTTAATGTGAAGTTGGTGACAGAGAGAATGCAAGTTGGAAAGTTAATGTCGGTGGATGGTAGGTGGAAGGACAAATTTATTTGTCGGCTATTTCCTGAGGACACAGCATCTGAAATCATGAGTATTCAAGTAGAAAGGGAGGTAGGACAAGATAAAACTATGTGGATGCATCACAGCAAAGGAACAATGAATTCAAACTCAGCTTTCTCAATGTTATATGAGAAAGGAATAAGATCATTAAACACACAGGAGGAATGGTTTTGATGGCAAAGCATATGGGGAGGACCATTCGGGCCAAGAATTAGATCCTTCAACTAGAAATTAACCCACGGTAAGATTCCTACCATGGAGGCTCTAGGGAAAATTGGTATGATGGAATCTAAAATGTGCCAGAGATGCGGAGCGGCGGATGCGACTATAGATCATTTGTTTTTGGACTGTTCCTTTGCAAGGGAGGTATGGAGCTTAGTGTTTAGAAGAGATGTGGAAATATTAACTAATTGCAGCTGGACTCGGTGGAAGAAGATCCTGCAGGCGTGGGGTAAAAGTCACCAGGCCAGGGGCCAGGGAGAGGAAGTCCATGATCGGATATACTTTATGGCAGCTTTGAAAATCAAGAAACAAGCTTGTTTTTGAGAAATCTCAGGAGAAATCGAGGGAGGTAGCTAGAAGATGCTTGTGGTGGTCTAAAGAATGATTGTCTTCTACAAAAGCAGGACTGAAAAAGAAGGAAATCTATGACTATCCCTTCATTCAGTGTGATACCTCATTTGATCCGGTGATGAAGAAAGGAGGGGTCGGTTTAGCGTGTAGAGATGTTCAGGGGAGACTGACATGGGTGATTGCAGAACCGGTATCTATAAGTGGGTCGATGGAAGGAGAGATGGTTGCAGTCTTAAGAGCATTGGAAGAAGCTAAAAAAGACATGATTGGAAGACTAATAGTTGAATCTGATTCGAAGGACCTAATTGAGATGATAAATGGCCGGATGAGATGGACAGGAGAATACAGAAGTTTCCTCCAAAGAATATATTGGTTATCTTCTCAAATGGAAGATATCATCTTTTTTATATCCTAGGGAAGGGAACATAGTTGCTGATAAGCTAACTAGAATGGGTAAAGATAGTAACACACCTTTGTGGTGGTGGGCAAACGAGTCCCCCCCCCCCCCCCCCTGAGTATCTGGGTTTGTGATATAAGAGGGGAGTTTGTTGTACACCAACCACTTGGCTCAATTGATCAAAAAAAAAAGAGGAACACTTCCGTCAGGATTGGCAAAAAACCAAAACTTTTTGCCACTCAATGGGGTCGTGACACGTAGCATGTTCATCTCCTAATCTGCTGGTTCTTTTCGAATCCCCATCTGCTGGTTCTCCTGTCACCGTCGGGAAACCCAAGCTCCTTCCTCCTCTCCCCCCCTTGGCCACCTCTCGATGAGCCACCATCGTCGCCTGTCCCGCCGGCCAAGGCTCCGGCCACAATGCCTAGACATGCCCCTAAGCTTCCCATGCCAACCTCTTCCCTCTCCGATCTCCGATCTCTCTCTCTCCTCTTCACCTCGCTATCCGTCGCCTCACGGAGCCTCATCGACCACGACTCTGACCTCCACTCCTCCCTCTCGCCGACGCTGCTGCTATCCACCAACACCAAGCTCCACCAGCCCTCGTTGCAGCCGATCGTGCCCTTGGTCGACTAGCTCTTCATTATGTCGCCGTCGAAGCCTAACTCCAACTCCGACGAAGCCTTAACTCCGACGGACCCCCCATCAACTCCAACTCTGACGAAGTCTTAGCTCCGACAGACCCCCCATCAACTCTCCAACGGGCCACTGCCATCCCCCCTCTCCTTTTCCAGTGAAGCCGCAGCCACCCGCGACATCTCCTCCTCATTCCGTCACCGTCGAAGCCTAACTCGTGGGGTCGACGACGGATGTAGTATACAAGCCGAGGGTGGAGGGGGGGGGAGCGTCGTCGTGATAAAGTTCATGCGAGTCGCTAGCGTTCACGGCGCAGAGAAGAGGAAGAGCTACGCTGTCATCGGACGGCGACGTCGGCCATGGCACAGACGGCGTATAGTTACTTGGTGTGGTCCGAGGGGACGCGTGAGGTCAGCAGCACGCAGCATAGAGTGAGGCGCACGTGAAAGTCATTGAAAAAGCTATGTGGATGATTTCCATTGGCTGGGCAAAAAGCTATTACTTTTTGCCAAGCCGAACAGAAGTTATTCTCAAAAACAAATTGACTACATATTCAAAATTGCTGGAGGTCTCCTACTCTCCATTACAAACTCCATTACAGACATCAATCCTGGCGGTGTTAGAATTTACATCAGTTCTGCTCTGTCTTTCTATGCTATCAGCAGCCATGTTTGCTTCTCTCAGAATGTATGCAATCCGGGAAGCTAAGAAGTGTCCAATATCCCAAAGAATGTCATGCAGCATGTTGATGCAATTATCACTACTAGGAAGGGTACCATCATTAATCATAAGAACAACAAATTTAGAATCACTTTCTATGAGAAGTTTTTGAATCCCCCTCCTACTTTCCCGCATCGCCAATTGTATAGCTCCTAGCTCATCTTATATAATTGAATATGTGACAATGATATGAGTAGCTTCTGATTCAATATCTTCATGTTCATTTATGCAGATAGTTCCTAGGCCAGCAATGCGCCCTTCGTGTCCATTTGATGCATCAACTTGAATTCGTTGGCCTTCCCAAATAGCTTCCTTGCTTGGCGATCTCATCTTCAATAATTGAAACAGAAATCCATATCTAGCATGCTTATGTCAGTGACAGATAGGGTGTGGCTCCATCTTTTCCCAGCCACGCCGGAGAACCTCTGGGTCAACAAGAACATGGTCGTCGTCGTACATGCGTTGGATGTTTTGCAGATCAACTTCAGGGATATGGTCTTGAACATGCGCCCGTTGGCTTGTGATGGAGAAGGAGGAGCCTCGCCCGGCGGGTCGGGGGGACAAGAATAGGGGGGGTTACAGGAATACTCACGATGGGGTTCTCAGGAGTGCTCATAACGAAGAACTTCATGCCAATTGGTTAGCATTAACGATGTATGGTTGCATTTGGTGTTCAGTGTTTGAGGAATCACGAATGATCTATCCAAAATTGCATCATTAATTTTTTAAAGTGCAGGGAAAAGGTAATTGGCCGGAGAATAACACCATAGACAAGAAAACTATTTGGAGATCCCACGTATTTATTAAGAATCAAGATATAAAACTAATAGGTAGACTTCGATTTCTTTTTTGTAGGTTGTTGATGTAACAGACGCAAACGAGGCAGAGTGGGGCAAGGTCCCTCTCACTCCAACCCTGACCCCACAATTTAAACTACGACCCCACCCCCCCTGCTAGTGAGTGAACCCTGATCCCGACCCCACCTCGCGTATCCCAACGCCGCCCCGAAAAATTTCAGACAAATTAAATTCATTATATTTAATAAAACTCTAAAAATTATCATCTTAAAAAATGATCCAAACAAAACTTGTCTTTATGAACGATCCAAATATAAACTATATCAATAACAACTCAAAATTGTTCCCCGACCCGATCGGGGTTTTACACCCTTACCTCGAACCCGACCCGGATCCCGAACCGGTTTACGAACCCTCAACCCCTCAACCCGCCCCATTAGGGGCGGGGGTGGGGCAAATTGCCATCCCTACCGTGGAGGATTGAGGATTGAAAGTAGCTATCATCAACCTTGGAAATTAACTCTATAATGACCCTATTATGCAAAAAGGAGCTAGATTTCTACCTAAGAATGGAATATAATTCTAAAGAAAATAAACATTCTTGAGCAACCTTACACTTGACGTTGTTGTTCCGGTTTTCAAATATTTGCTAGGAAATGTAGACCAGACATAGTTCCACATAATCTCAACAATCAAAAGGTTAATTTGATCCTTAATGATTGAAAAATTCCAATTAGATACAACTTATGTTTGAAACAACTTACCAAACCTAAACTTGGAGATCGGACGAAACTATTATTGTGAATACCAAATTTAAATCAATCCCTCCCACTGAGCCCATGAAACTATTTTGGTGGAAACAAATATAACAAAATCAATCCCTCCCGTCCAAATGAGATCCATATTTGTCTTTAGAGGTTTTGTCTATACACATTTTCAGTTTGTGACATTTATCTCGAAGGGTGTGTGAATGGTTGGTAATACCACTACCATTACCGGTACCTATACCAATCTCGACCTCGTTTGGTGCGGGAATAACTTTATTTCGGGTTAAGAAATTTTATTCCCAGTTTCGGGAATAACTTTATAATGATTACTTGAAATAAGGGAAAAGTAGAGTGAAGAATGAGAATAATTTTGTAATGATTACTTGGAATAGGAAAAGGTGTTTGGGGCATAAAGTGTGGAATAAGTAGTGGATTCGGAAATATTCCACGAATATTCCCTCCCTTGACCCGGGTTAAGGGTTATTCCCTTTTGGTTCGGGGTTAAGGGGAATATGATTAAGGGGGTTAGGGATAATAATGGGAGTAAACTTAACCCACTTTTGACGTTTGGCTCAGAAACTGGGGTAAGTTAGTGGGTTAAGCTTGGGATAGGATAAGAATTATAAATGTATAAAATATATAATATTATAATAATGGGTAACCTAGGGGGTTAAGATAATAATATTTCAACTCTCCAACAGCTTTATTTTTGAGTCAACGCACACGCTAACAGTCGACCTCAACACCACTCCCACAACCAATTTTTGTTACAATCAATCCCCAAAATACCGGCTAACACACATTTCTCTATTCCACTATTAAGTTAAGTTTTCAGTATTTGTACGCTAAATCGTATAAAATTTATATTATTATATTATTACATAAAATAGAGTAAAAATATATTATAATAAAGTATAATATTGCCACCTCATATCCAATCTGGCGCGATACAATACGAAAAACAGAGATAATTTGAACAATTTGACTTCCAAGGGTCAAGATGTAATTTGAATATTCTGCAACTCAAGACTAGCAGAAACAAGATTCTATTAAATTAACACCAAGCTGTCTATTTAGACATCCGGTACAAATTCTTATAAAAAATCATCGAGGAAAAGATTATACAATTAACCCAAAATCCTCGAAGGATGTCTATATATATACATAATCTATCAAAAGTACAACTGATCTCCCACAGCAACCTCAAGCACCTTTGGAAGTTGTCGCGCCGTCAGAAGCTGAACCAGCTGGTACTACTAAACAAGAACTTGCGCATGCACCTGCAAAACACAGCCCGGGTAGGAGTGAGCGATAAGCTCAGTGGGGTTCTACTCTACGGCACACTGAAGGGAGGAAAACAACAACTGTGCTGTCTCTCTGCCTAAGTCTAAGGAATGCCAAGGGTCCCATAACCCTATCGATGCCCAAGGGCTCCTATCATGAAACCTCTCTCATGAACATGTTACCAGGAGGCCATGGAACAGTAACATACAGGATCACCCTTACCCAAGTAGGATTCCCATGCCTTGGGGATCCACGTCGGGAACGCATCGACATCCATCCTTAGCACTTGGCATTGGGGAAACAACACTACCTCTAAACCTCTATAATAATATGATTGTAGCCAACTAAACCATATCCTCGATAACATGAAGATTTCAATAGTACGATCACGTCCTAAACCTTGTTACCCAACCACGGTTCTAAAGCTAGATCCGAGCTACCAGAGAGCTTCAGATCGGCGAAGACCCTATTCACCCACGCCTAACCTAGAATGTCTCTAATGCATACAGTGCATGCGCCTATCCAGGCATCTAACCTAGGTGTCACTATATGCCACAACAATAATTATCAGTTCAACAGTTATACAATAGCCCTCGGTATACGCCGGCAACGGGCTAAGGATTCACAATACAACGTAAGCTAACACTCATAGCTAGCAAACGGCAAAGCACACAAGAAGCATTGAAGTTTACCATCCAACTAAGTATTTAAATGCAAGACAAACCATAGATTCGCCAAAAAGGTAGACTCCTGATCAAATCCCAAAATCAATCAAAATTCATTGAAAACCCTTTGATAATAGTATGCATGCTTCCTAGCATGATTGGGTATGTATCATGAACGAAAACCAATCAAAGGAAGCCAGAAAACATTGTTCTAGGGCTCACGGTCGATGCGATGGTCGACCATGAGACTAGTCGGGGAAAAAGATGAGGAATCACGGTCGATAGGGATATCGACCATGGGAAGCCAAAAAGGAGACAGAGCCTCACGGTCAATACGACGGTCGACCGTGAGACCAGAAATAAACGTGCCAAGCTTGGTGAACAGTTCCTAAGAATAGTACCAGAAATCTAATATCTTGGATTTGATATATCAAAGCTCATCAGAACTCGATGAAACTTTGCAGACACGTGTAATAGATAGTGGGCAATCTATTGGTATGAAGAAAACAAGATTTTTACGATTAAAACCCAAATCTAGGTCTAATCGGACAAAAGCGACAAAAATGACGATAATACGAAAATCATCCGATAAAATACGAAACCAGCCGATAGGAACACTATACGCAAGCCATTACACTAATGTATTAAGTTACACAACATTCTAACATGCAAAACTATATGAAAAGCACAATAAACCTATCCTAGGTAAACCCGACCACGCGATCGAGGAAGAAACACCTACTTATGCAAGCAAGGCAACTTCACCACGTATCCCCCACGTCTGATCGCCAAAGATCCGCTCCTCGAAAATAGCGACCTGAAACCCTAGCATAGCCGGCAAGGGAGAGAGAGACAACGACAGGAGAAGAAGGAAAGAGAAAGAAAGAGAGAGAGAAAGTCAGGGTATTTATAGAGATTAGGATCTGATCTCTGCCGTCCGATTCGATCTTTCGATCGAGGGCACCCTTAAGGTCATAATCATTCACATACATCAATCCAAGGTCGTGTATGCGCTACGCGGATGTGAAATCGACCACCATGTGTAATTTACCAAACTACCCATCGGGTTACAAGAGCAACACGATCAACCTGATCGCACCCGACGTGAAACCAAACCAACAAGGAACGACCCACACGGTCGAGACAGGTTAGAGGAACGGGTCCTCACAATACACCTCCATAATTTGAAATTGTCTCTATACCTTTGCAAATCTTTTTCCTATCCAAATATCCTTATGATTAGTTTTAAGGTTAGTCAAGTTTGAAATTTAGAGGCTGATGCTTGTTTCTCAAAAGTGAGTTTTGCTCACGATTGACCATGAGCAAATGTCAACTTTTAAATTAGCTAGCATAAGAGTGTTTAGATAAACAAACACCCATTTGTAAAGATACATAGGTAAAGTGGTATTGAGGCAGACATGTATATGGACAAACCACATCTTTTGGTTTTCAACTTATAGTTTTTTTCCCTCAATTGAAAAGAAAACAATGTGGATTTGGGTATAGATCCGATATGAATAGATAGGCCCAATTCCAAGCCGACTAGACCGGTTTAGCTCGTTTACTCGGGTTTGGTCGAGTTAAACTTAGTGGTTACTCTTGAACCTTTTGATTATTCTCAGGGTTATGAGTTTAAATGAGTTAAGGGTTGGGTTTGGATTGCGGGTTAAGTGAGGTCAAATCTCTTGTAGTTTTATAATTTTATCAATTAAGTGATGAATTTAAATAAGTTATGAGTCGGGTCAAACGAGTTACATGGCTCAACCCGAATCCGACCCATTTATAAACAGATTAATCCGTTCGTTTTTTTACCCGAACTCAAATCCTGCAAACATGAACCCACTAATTTCGAGTCGGGTCGCGAGTGATAACCCGAATTACCACCCAAACCGCTACACCATATATCATAGCCATTACCGCTACACCGTATATCATAGCCATTATAGGCTACTCTCCTCGTTTCAAATTCAAAAAATTTCATAATGGAATTTATAAAAACCTCTTTAATTCCTGGTCATTTATTCAAATTTTAAAAAAAATTAGGAATTTAAAAAAGAGTCGTGATATACAGCCAACCCAATTATTAGGTGGCTATCCGCCTACTTCCTAACCTAGCCGATTCTGTTAACCAGTTATCGAGGCTTCTGATCGCTCCTCCCCTCTCTTCTTCCGCCGGCTCCTCCACCAGGCGAGTCCACCCGTCACCCATTCTCCTTCTCCTGGCGGTGGCTCCACTGATCGGAGAAGGCTCATGCACCGATCACCCATTCTCCTTCTCCCATCGGCGCCGCCTCCACCGATCTAGGGCATCAGATCTAGGGCATCACCCCACCTGACATCGATCTCTCAATCGATCTCTTTGAACGCTTCTCCAACGATCTAAACATCACTTCTCCATCGCTCCCGGCAGCTCCTCCATCGTTCTTGGCAGCGCCTGTGACCAAGCTGCCAACCAAACCCTCCATCGATCGGACGGCTTCCACCGTGAATGCCCTCCACCTGGCAAACGGCCTCAAACCCTATCATTCTCCAACGAACGGCTTCTGCCGCGGTGCTGTTGGTGCTCTCCGATCGACATCCACCTCAGGTTTGGGAAAAAAAATCTTTTTCTTTATATGGTTTGGTACTTTTTGTTGGATATTTGGTGATTGCTGGAAAAAAATTCTATTCATGGACAAGAGTTGTAAATGTTGTATGTTAATTGATTCATGGACATGAGGTTTCAAGGTACTATACACAGCCATACCATGTTTCTTAGCTGCTATAAGTGAAGAACAAGTACAGTCTTGATCTTAATCAGAAGATATCAGTTATTTGGATCATCTATGCTAATTACATTTGCATGTCCTTTCCCTCTTGTAGCTTTCATTGTGCTATATCATAGGTCTTTTCATGAGTAAGTTTACTTGCTTGTGCTATTACAAACAACCTTTCAAAAAAGTTTGTAAGTATTTTATTTTCTACAACCATGTATGCATATGAGTTGTCAATCTACAAGCTCATGAACTAGTTTTTGATCACAAGATATTGTGGCATCAGATTGGGAGGGTATAGACAGGCTTTCTCAGCCACAGATATCTAATTATCGTTTTTGTATTGCTGCTTCAATTAATGTCCGAGTCGATATGGTAAACACTCGATTATAGTATTATAAATATCCTTTGCCACCATAGTCATGTGCAATTTTGTTTGCTGAGAAATTATTTCAAATAATGGTGCCTCACAAATATGAAAAGTTCATGGAAGATTTGATATCTCTAGTGGAATCAAGAGAGGTACCCAAGTCAAGGATTGATTATGCTAATCTTAAGAGTAAAATTCATGTGATCAGCCTTTCTCATATCAGTCTTTACTAAATATGGCTGCCAACAAGGGAAGGTGATCTTTTCATCATAAATTGTTGCTCTGTACTTCTTGTATTTATTGAAGTTATTCGCCATTTCACAACAAGAAAGGTTAACTTGGTCATCTATTGATGTTGATATCCTATTCAGGAACATCGAGAATTAGCACAGGTCTGGTAAATTTGTTTCTAGATGCCGTCTGTTGGATTCAATAGAAGCTCTAGTAGCTGCTTAGTTTCCTGGCAGCGAGGGAACTGGTGTTAAAAGGTTAATTGAGAGCACCGGATTCGTGAAGTTCTACCGTGGTGTCCAGGACTACTTACACAAGGGTGGATTTGAGAAGGATGTACTCTTATTTGAGCAAGTTGTTGTTATGAAAGCAGTCGGCCAGTTAATTTTTAACATGTACCGCTTGTATCCAAATTTAGTGGAACCTTCATGTATGAAGTGTGTACTAAAAGTGCTGGTAGAAGCATAGAGTTAAGCATTTATGTATGTAATGTTCATAAGAAGCTAACATTTGTTGTGATATTTGTGGAGGAAGTATATATGAATGGGTTATTTTCATAGTTGTTTCCTCTTGTTGAAATTAATATGAGGATTAAAAGATTATCAACATGTAAAATAATAGTTTCTAAGTTTCGAAAGGTGATATTGTTTCAGATCTCTCATTTCTATCAACGACAAAGGGGCTTCGTGGCACCTTTCCTTTTTAATAGATGTGTGTGCTTGCTGCAATGTCACAATAATTCATATGAATGTGGATGACTTATCAATTATCATAATTTTGAGATGCACTTCCTTGGCCATTACAGGAAAGTCCCCACAGTTGATATCATCACCATCTCCAGCAAACAAAGTCAATTTTTTCCAATTTACAAAAAAAAAAGGGCATCTTCAGAGGCAGTAAAGCCCTGTTAAATGTAAGACAATCCAAAATGTCATCTGATACAGTTAAAACAAACAAGTCTAACCATTACTCAAACAGCAAGATGCACAAAAAGATCTCTCATACAATGTCTGCAATGTATACATGACCAACAAAATTCTGACACTAAGCTACAGGGGGGCTTGTTTCCTCTCATAGATACCAAGATAGGCTATATAGTCCACATTAGCCTGGAGGCCAGTTCATCTGCCGTCCGCCAAGAAGATGAATGTGGAGATGGTAGACTGACTGACCTGGAAAAAAGAGAACTTCAAGGATTAACAAAAGATTGAGGAGGGCAAAGATACTACTCTAAAACAGGGTATAGTAGATGAAACGAAGACTGACATCCTTTGGGTCCATCGTTAATCACAATCCTAAAGCCATCTTCAAGTCATTCTTGCTTTGCAACAAGTTTGGCAACATAGAGAAGGTAGCCAAGTATCTCAATATGCCTTTCCTCTGCCTGGGAACAATGAAATCCAAAATTTTTAAGAATCCATACATTTTAGAACTCTTTACTTTTTGATCCTACCAATTGCAGATTTCAACCTTAATAGGCAGGTCAGCCTACAAAATTTCGCTGGGCAATGATAAGAATAACTACAGTTTGATGGATTATATCAATTTTCCATTGAAAATGTTAGCAGTCCTCCTGTCAGCTAAATTTCATTACAAAATAACATATGCTAGCAGACCATCCAAGCTAAAAACAATCACCAAAAACATTCAAATAGAATTTTTTTCCAACAATCACCAAAAATCCCACAAAAAGTACCAAAACATATAAAGAGAAAGAATTTTTTTTCCCAAACCTGAGGTGGATTGTCGATCGGAGAGCACCGGCAGCATCACGGTGGAAGCCGTTCGTCGGAGAATGATGGGGTTTGAAGCCGTTTGCCGGGTGGAGGGCGTTCGCGGTGGAAGCCGTTCGATCTATGGAGGATTTGGCCGGTAGCTTGGTCGCATGCGCCGCCGAGAATGATGGAGGTGCCGCCGGGAGCGATGGAGATGGGGGTTGACGCCTAGATCGTTGGAGGAGCCTTCAAAGAGATCGATAGAGAGATCGATGTCAGGTGGGGTGATGCCCTAGATCGGTGGAAGAGCTGACGGGAGAAGGAGAAGGGGTGAACGGTGCAGGAGCCTTCTCCGATCGGTGGAGCCGCCGGCAGGAGAAGGAGAATGGGTGACGGGTGGACTCGCCCAGTGGAGACGGGGGGAGGAGAAGCTATCATGCTCTTATCGGGTTAACGGGTATCGGCTGAAGGTAAGTAGGTGTCCTTGATTGCCACGTGTCAACAATCAAGGATAGCCAACTAATGAGTGGTGGCTACCTTCCATTTTCCTTTTAAAAAAGTAGCATAGCTTGAAACGACAGCCACAAAACTCTTTTTCAATTTTTTTTTTGAATTTCAAAATCTTTACTCTTTTTCACCCAAAATATCTCCCTTCCCCCACTTATTACTCTCCCTCTCTTCTCCCCCTCAGCCCTCCTCAAAACTCTCTATTTCGGCACAAACGCCACCGCCACCCACCCTCCTCTCCTCTCCGCGCCGGCGATCGTCCTCCTCCTGCCCCAGCCGATCCGATCTCCCCTCCTGCTCGAACCCAAACTCCTCCTCCGACTCCTTAAGAAGCTTCACGAACAGTGGATTGTTGAGGTACTTCACCTTCACGACGAACCTCTGCGGCTCCTCCCTT
Organism: Narthecium ossifragum; assembly: GCA_963920575.1. Lineage (NCBI taxonomy): Eukaryota > Viridiplantae > Streptophyta > Magnoliopsida > Dioscoreales > Nartheciaceae > Narthecium > Narthecium ossifragum. Next base: position 3,132,044 of record OY986969.1, on the reverse strand, counting down.
TCTCCGCCAACCCTAATCGCCATCCACCCCTTCGGCGGCACCATCGCCCCCTCCCCTCTCCTCCCCACCCCCAAGTGCGGCAGCCACACGTGTTGGTTCCCGTGGCCGTGCCCGTGGTGGCCCATGGTCGACCGCTCCTCCTTGTTTTCCCCAACCCACAACCTAAAACAGAGCACGGCGAGCAGAACAATAAACGGGGGGATCAAATAGAGAAGGGCCAGTGGTCGGCGGCGGAGATTGCGAGCGGAATAGGGTCAGCGAGGAGTCGCAGAGCGGCGTGGGGACGTTGGACCGCTTTACAGCATAGAAGAGACGAAACCCTAGAAAAGGAGCTTTTTTTAGGGAGAGATATCGATCAGCGGCGATGACGACGGCGACGACGAGAGAGGAGAGGAGAGGAGAGACGATGACGACGGCGGTGGCGGAGGTGCCTTAACCTCTTCTACTAATTTCCTGGAGTGTCCTGGTTTGTAGATCTTGTTTTTTTTCCATTCTTTTTGGTCGCAGTTGTTGTTCTCCGGCGATCGCCGGTATTCTTCGCCGGTGATCGCCGGTCGTAGGTCGTAGGCCTTGCCTGTTCGAGTTGTGGGCAAGGTCTTGGGCCTCTTGGCCCTTGGGCAGCTAGGGCACCCTGGGAGGAGCCTCCAAGGCATTCGTGGGCTTCAGCAAGCCCGTGGGCTGAGTCCGGCCCGGCACGCTCCCCGCGTACTTGGGCTTTGGGCCGGGCTGGGTCAGGTCTTGATTAATGAGCCTGGCAGGGGCAGGAGCCCGCTAAGTTGATGGGCTGGCCCGGCCGGGTATGGGCACGGAGCACGGCCTATGGCGTGCCGGGCCGTTTGACACCTCTACTACCCACTGCTGCTCTCTCCCTCCCTCCCTCCCTCCCACGATCCTCTCTCTTCCTGCTTTCACGTGTCAACGGCTTCTCCTCTCTCTCCCACGTTCCCTCTCTAGTCTAGCTGGCTCTGCACCCTCTCTGACGAGAGAGCAACCTCGACGTCGTTTCTGTCCATTACTCTCCGGGTACGGTCCGTCCTCAGCCAGCCAGGCAGTTCTGTTCATTACTCTCCGGGTACGGTCCGCAGTTCTGTCCATTACTCTCCGGGTACGGTCCGTCCTCAGCCAGCCAGCCCATCCCATGGCCATATATAGGCCTCTACTTGTTTACAAACCCAAAACCTCCTCCCCCCATGGCCTCCTCCTCCTCATTTCTCGTCCCAGCAATGGATGCCCCAACTCCCTACTCCCTCTGCTTCTGGTCGTTGGACGGTACCGGCTCTTCGAATGCTTCATCCATGCACAGGCAAAGGACTTTCAGACGGGTTGAATATTTGACTGATCCCTTTTCAAGCACCACTGCCATCCCCTCCTTTTTACCACCCGCGCCTCTTCTACCCCAGCTCCCACCATGGCCTCCTCCCCTTCCAAGGTTCGGTTGGCGGCCACACTATCTCCATCCTCTCCGATCACCGACGTCAGCAAAACATATGCTTGTACCGATTCGGTTGGCCACCCATCCTCCCTCATCCTCCTTGCTAACTCTCCATAGTCGGGTCAGCAAAACATTCAACCCGTCTGGAGGTCCTTTGCATGTACAAGTGGAATACTCTGTCCTGTGTCTAGTTTTGTTTTAGTTTGAGTTTTATTGGTTCCTGTTTAAGTGTTTTCCTCAAACTTTTGTTTTTATTGTCTGTTAAAGATTTGTTTGTGCGACTTAATTATTGAAGTCCTTTGTAACTATATGCTTGTTTTGATTGATGCACATATATGACGTTTTGATTGATTCACGTATATGCTGTTTGATGTCCTAATGACTTACAGGAACCCGAGTAAATGCTATTATGGTATCATTGCTAATTGGATCTGTTCGTATTGTTCTTCTTTGGCCAAACAACCCCATGGTACACCGTGAGTTCTTTAACATGAAGAACATAGTCCGCCTCAACTGGTTTACCCATCGCCCAAGTAACCAAATCCTTCAACTTGTTTATCCATCGCCCAAGTAGCCAAATTCTCACAAGCTGCAACCACACCAATAGTAACAACACCAATAGTAGAATCTTGTTTCGAAGCTGAAGAGGCATCTACCTTGGGGGAAGATTCATTATCATATATATAGGGTAATAGAGATGCTAAAGTGGAGGTTTGCTTAATTCGTTGTGGGTTATGTCAGAGAGCTTTCATCTAGTTGACACCATTATGTCTAATGGTGTCTAAGTCTTCAAGTTTATGAATGAGGTTGATACGCATGTGATATTATTCATCTTGAGGACAAGGGTCAATCGCAAAGGAATCAACATGAAGGGTCCTATGATATCTCTGTTCCTATAATTAGTTAATGCTTAGGTTTGAACGTGACGTAGTACTTTGTTTGGATTTGAATTTAAGAGTAACTCATTGCATGATTTATCTTTCTACTTATCTGAGGGAGTTCTGAACTTCTCTTAAAGTCCAACCCCTACATAGCAGCGGTCTGCCGACTAATAAGGAAAGAGGATAAGAGAAGCCGGTTTAGAAGAGGACTTCAAAGCTTAGTTAAACCAGAAAAGGTGGGAATCGGGAAGTAGGTTTGATTGATACCTAATAATACTTATATATATATATATATATATATATAGAGGAATTATTCATGGAAAACTAGCATCGTAAAGTAGTTCTCTAAGTCTTATATCGAGAACTAGCATCCTGTTTGGACGGTTAGGATCCACTCGCCTTGTTGCTTCCCCCCATCCCTTACTCTTCTCCACTCCTCTCTCTTGTCTCTCCCTTTCTTGTCGAGAACTAGGCGGCGATCTCCGACGAGCACAACTCACCTTCATCACCACCAAGTCCGGTGACCACCTCCCCCATCGTCGTCCATCCCGACCTCTTCTTCCTCCTCTATTATCTCCCAATCACCTCCTTTCACGGTGAACCCGACCATGAGCTCCTCGCTGGAACCCAACCCACGCCGTCATTGTCCATGGTTTCGATCATCTTCAACACCCAAGCCAGCGACACCAACACTCAAATCTCTCACCTCCAGCCTACTTGATCTCCTCCAAAACCTCGCCAATCGTCGAAACCCCGACACCCATCGCTACGAGCTTGTTACGGGTGCCGATAGTTCACTGTCTCATCAATCCGAGCTTCGCTACGAGCTCGTTACGGGTGCCGATAGTTCACTGTCTCATCAATCCGAGCTTGTTGCGGGTCCCGATCTCCTCTCCTCCATCGCCGTTCGTCGCCCCATCGCTCCTCGTTGGGAAATGGCGCTGCCACCCCCGACCTCTTCCATCCTAGTACCGTCGGATCCAATCCTCCCTCCGACCTCTTTCTACGCCACCGATCATACCTCTTTTTCCCATCGAGGTACCCGATGAGTTCCTCTTATCCGTCCGAAGGGAATTCGGATGGTCAGGATGCGGGGGGTTTGGTGCAACCCCATCTCTCGCCTTGGTCCGGCCTTGAACTCGGATCACTACCAATCACCCAAATGAGAGTCAAACCCTCTCACCCAAATGAGATCCATATTTATCTTTGGAGTTTTTGTCTAAACACCTTTCCAACTTGCGATAGTTATCTCTAAATGGGTGCTAATGGTTGGTAGTACCACTACCATGACCCGGTATCACTACCAACCGTTACCAATAAGAACGGTAGTAGCTATATATAATAGTGGTAGTGGAAATTTTTTTACTACCTTTTATATTAGGGGGAATGGGTCAAACCCCCGTAAGTCTAACTTATGGGGGCCAAAAACCCATCTAAACAAGTTGCCAAAAACCCATCTAAACAAGTTTTCGGATAAAAACCCCATCCACCTGGCAAACGACCTCCGTTAACCTGCTCTCTTCTTAAGCTACTCCTGATTACCCTGCTCAGGAGCGGGACGAGGAGCGGCACGCATGCCCTTGCTTCCTTCCTAGTTACCCTGCTCTCTTCTTAAGCTACTGCCGGTTCGTAGCTCCTCTTCCCCTACCCCACTACGGCTACTCCCGCCATCCAAAACCCAACCAGAACTTCTTCCAATTCCACCCGTCCGGCGCACCATCCATGGAACAGCTTCTCGGCGCGATCGAACTTGGCGGAATCTTTGAGGACCCGGAGTGCAGTGTTCATGGTGACCTCGTCGGGAGGGATTCCTCTCGACTTCATGTGTTTGAGCCACAAAAGGGATTCCTTTGAAAGGCCAGCTTTGTCGAAGACGTCGATGAGAGTGGCGTAGGTGGTATTGGTGGGGAGAAGGGCGTCGCGGGCCATGTCGAGCCAGCAGAGCCGGAGGTCGTCCCATTGGCGGGCGCGGCCGAGGGCCCGGAAGACCACGTTGTAGTGTATGGGGTTGGGCCTATACGAGGCATGAGATCTTACGCGCCGGAAGAGGAGGAGCATGCGGCGCCAGTCGCGCTGGGATTTGAGGATGAGGGTTTGCTCCTTGGGGGAGAGGCGGGAGATGAGTTCTTCGAGGGCGCCGTCATCGAGTTCTTCGAGGGGTTTGGAGTTGATGGTGTGGAGGATGGAGGGGGCGGAGGGGTTGGCGATGGGGCTTGGTTCTCTGGGATTGGGAGAGGAGATGGTGATGGGGTTGGGGAGTGACTGGAGCTTCTTGAGGCCATGGGAAAGCTTCTTCTTAGAAGGGGGAGGTTTAGAGGAGGGGTTGAGAGAGGAGAGGATGAAGAAGCGCTTCTTCTTGGAGAGGGGAGGAGGAGGTGGGGTGGTGGTGGTGTACCATGGTGCTTCTTTCGTGTATAGGACTTTGAGATTCGTTATCTCATTTATTTCTTTGGAAATCACATTTGAATTAATGGGTTTTCTCTTTTCTAGCATCAAAATGGAGAAAGCTTCAGAAACTGTTAAAGAGAATGTACATTTGTATCCACCTTCTTCCTTGTATAGGTCGAGTTTACTGTCATTCAATGTATTTCTATTGGGTTTTCTCTCAATGTATTTCTCTCAACTGAATGGGTTTCCTCTCAATGTAATAGATAGAGTTTTCTCTCAACTGAATGGGTTTTCTCTCAATGTCATGGGTTTCCTCTCAATGTAATAGATAGAGTTTTCTCTCAAGTGAATGGGTTTTCTCTCAATGTCATGGGTTTTTTCTCAATGAAATGGGTTTTCTCTGGTTTTATCTCAATGTAATAAATAGAGTTTTCTCTCAACTGAATGAGTTTTCTCTCAATGTAATGGGTTTTCTCTCAATAGATAGAGTTTTCTCTCAACTGAATGGGTTTTCTCTCAATGTAATGGGTTTTCTCTCAATAGATAGAGTTTTCTCTTATTGGAATGGGTTTTCTCTCAATGGACTGGGTTTTCTCTCAAAAGATTAATTTTTTGTTTTCTCTCACTGAACTGAGTTTTCTCTCAATAGACTGATTTTTCATTTTCTCTCAATGGATTGAGTTTTCTCTCTTTGGCTTGAGTTTTCTCTCTTTGGCTTGAGTTTTCTCTCACTAGACTGGGTTTTCTCTCACTGGACTGAGTTTTCTCTCAATGGATTGATTTTTCATTTTCTCTCATTGAACTGAGTTTTCTCTCACTGAACGGAGTTTTCTCTCATTGATTTGAGTTTTCTCTCAATATACTGATTTTTCATTTTCTCTCAATGAATTGAGTTTTCTCTCTTTGGCTTGAGTTTTCTCTCAATGAATTGAGTTTTCTCTCATTAGACTGAGTTTTCTCTCAATGGACAGTTTTCTCTCAATAGACTGATTTTTTTGTTTGAGTTTTCTCTCTTGGGATTGAGTTTTCTCTCAATCGACTAAGTTTCCTCTCAATGGATTGAGTTTTCGCTCAATCGACACATGAGCTCTTTTGATCGCACGACACGATGACCAACTTCTTTGCCGCCACTGACCCACTTTATCTGCTGCACCCTCTCCCTCTCCCTTGCATTTATTTACTACTCCATCTTAGTTAATGGCTGGCCCCCACTTATATTTGATGTCTTCTTACATTTAATGCAAACATGATATCGTGGCCAAAGCATTCGTCAAAGCAGAGAGTCCAGCAACTTACTGCTGTGATTCCATCTCTCCTAATTAATGATGAGAGAATGGATAGAGAGAGAGGGGGGGGGGACGGAATGTGACTGACAGCCATCCCATCCCAGCCTCCTCATCTCTCATCTCCCTTCCCTCTAGAGCTCATTGCCTCGCCGGAAACATCTCTTTGCCACCCTCCTCGCCTCGCCGGAATCATCTCGTCACCGTCACCACCTCCCACTCATTCTCTCTCCTCTCTTCTCTCACAGCCACGTCAGCACCCCAAACCCTTCCTCACGAGACGACCTTCTTCCCCTCCCACCGCCGGCGTCTTCCCTCGTCGGCCAACGACGCCACAAACACCTCGCCGCTAGCCTCCGCCTCCTGAGCTCCCTTCTCCTATTCCTCGACCTCTCTCACTCGCGCGCTCCCTATCCTACCTTGACCTCGCCGCAGCTTCACCAAGCCCACGACCACCACCGCCTCCCTCAACCCTCGTCGGCCAACGACGCCACGAACACCTCACTGCACGACCACCATCGCCTCCAGCCAGTGACGCCACAAACATCTCACCGCTAGCCTCCACCGGACCACCTCCCGAGCTCCCTCCTATTCCTTGACTTCTCTCACTCGCGCGCTCCCTCTCCTACCTCGACCTCCCCGCGGCTTCGCCAAGGCCACGACCACCATCACCTCAGCTTCCCACGGCCGCCTTGGCCACCTAAGACTTCCTCGCTTGGGCCTAGACCTCCGGTTCGAACTCCTCCTCCGTCACCAACGGCGTAGCTGAGAGCTGGCCGGTGAGCTACGGTCGGAGCCTCCACCTCTCCTCTTCCGACCCCCCCCCCCCCTCTCTCTCTCTCTCTCTCTCTCACATTAATACGCCAGCACCCGTTCGATGTACTCGTAGAACAACTTAACTAACCCATAAATGGGGCTATCGTCTGAAAACTTATGAACCGGTTTTTTAAACAATAAAGTTTGGCTAATCTGGGGTTTTGGCAATTATCCGTTTATAATTACTGTAGTGGTTGAAGGGATTTATTTTTTACCAC
>OY986969.1:3030065-3124826 GCA_963920575.1 Narthecium ossifragum | reverse complement strand
CCTACAAATGCTAGGAGTGTCAGAAGGAGGAACACATCTCTCAGGTGCTCAAACTGCATGGATTGGGGCCATAATAGGAGGAGTTGTAAAAAGCCACCAGCTCCTAGGCCTTCAAGGAACACACAAGGCACAAGTGCTGAATTACCTAGTGAAAATATTGACACAGGGTTTTACCCTAGTGATGGACACAGTGATGCACCAACAACTGCTTATAGACAAAAATTCCCTGTAAGTTCCTGCCTTGAAAAAAACTGTTCTTGTTTCAAAAATTCCCTGATATACCTACTAACTCAATAAATTGTCTTATGTTTTTATCTTGTTTATCAGGTTAGAGGCACCAAGGGAAGAGGCAGAGGTCTCCAACCAGGGGAAGGCACTTCAGTAGGTCAACATTCTATGAGCTTGCAGCAGTCTAGAAGGGGAAGGGGTGCAGTGGGAAGGGGCGCAGTGGGAAGGGGCAGAGGGGTAAACACAATGGAAGAGGCTATGGTGAGCTGAGCATTGTGGAGTTTTTTTTTTTAAAATTTTATTGAATAATTGCATTTGACATGTGGATCCAATTATATTTCTAACATGGTAAAAAATACTGTGTTGTACAGCAATCTGGGCAAGGTCATCCACCATCTATAGGCAGAGGAAGGGGAAGGGGCAGAGGAGCAAACCCAATAGGAGGGGTTATGGGGAGCTCAGTAGTTCAAGATGAAGGAAGAGGAAGCAGAAGAAGAAGGGGAAGGGGGGGGATTAGGAAGGGCCAGAGGAGCAAATAAAGTAGGAGGGTATGTGGGGAGCTCAGAGGTTCAGGCTGGAGGAATAGGAAGGGGAAGGGGGGTAGTAGGAATGGGCAGAGGAGCTCAAATAAGTGCCAGTGGAGAAGGGAGAGGCAGGGGTCTTATCTTAGTGGAAAATAATGCATGGATTGGAGGCTCTCAGGTTAGAAAAACAATTCAATGAATTATTGGCTACTTCATGAGCCGACTGACTTACACTCACCTTGGATTTCTTGTAGTACCAACTAAGTCAGATCAGTATGCAAATGTTTGGGCCAAGCCAGACAAGTCAACCTTTTAGACAGCCAAGACAAGGTGGCCAAGATGAAAGTCTACTCGTGGTCTGGGAGGGAAATCCAATTAGGCCAAGGACTGGAGGAGGAGAAGGAACATCAAATTATGCCAGGACACAACCAGCACCAACGACTGGTTGTAGTAAATATAATTGGATGCCCTGAGTTGGGCTGTGAACATTTTATGTTATGAGTTGGGTCTGCTACTCACAGTTTTTTAAGTTGGTTGTGTTTTTTGAAATTGTAATTGCATGCAACCAGAATTATTGATGGATCAGGTCCCTTTTTGAAACTGTATTACTGTGAACCTGATATGTAATAGGCTTGGTTTGTGTTTGCTGTAAACTATGGATTGCATTCCACATTTTGAATGGAATTATTGTCATTATACAGTCTTATTTATAGGCCCCAAGTCGTGGACCCTCGGATCAGATCAGAACTGTCCATTTTTACCCGTCAACCTTCTTGGATCGATCCAAGATGTCAAAATTTGGGTTTCTAACAACTTGGATCGATCCATACTCATATTGAATCGATCCAACATGTAACAGATAGTCATGGCTCTCTGGAACAAGCTTATGGATTGATCCAAAATATCCACATATTTTGGATCGATCCAATGTAAGTCTGGATCGATCCGAAATGTAACATAGAGTCATAGCTCTCTGGAAAAGGGTTCTGGATCGATCCAATATGGGTCTGGATCGATCCAAAATGTAACAGAGAGTCATGGCTCTCTGGAAAAGGGTTTCTGGATCGATCCAATATGGTATGGATCGATCCACATATGCTGGATCGATCCAATGTAAGTCTGGATCGATCCGAACTGTAACAGAGAGTCATGGCTCTCTGGAAAAGGTTTTCTGGATCGATCCAATATGGGTTTGGATCGATCCACATATTTTGGATCGATCCACTAAAGCTTTGGATCGATCCACTAAAGCTTTGGATCGATCCAAATATGGTTGATTCTGTGCAATTGATATCTTTTGGCCCGAAATCGATGCAACTCTCTTCGTAAGCTCTTGTACCTGAAACCATATGAAAAGATATTAAAAATGCATTGCTTGAGAGCTAACAAAGCCCAGTTGAAAGGGTAAGTTTATGCATATTTTGTGACTTATCAATTCCACATTTTGAATGGAATTATTGTCATTATGCAGTTAAAGGCCAGGTCCCCTTTTGAGCATTTTTATGTATTCTATCATTGAATTCAATTATTACTCAGTTATGCATCAGATTTGTCTTGTATTGACAGGATTGTATTAACATGTTTACAAGAATTGACATGAAGCCATACAGTGCATCCTTGCTGACAATTATGTACAAGTGGTAAGTTCCATTCAAGAATGTACAACACAGATCAGTTATGCAACAGATTTGTCTTGTATTGACAGGATTGTATTAACATGTTTACAAGAATTGACATGAAACCATACAGTACATCCTTGCTGATAATTATGTGCAAGAGGTAAGTTCCATTCAAGAATGCACAACACAGATCTAGTCAATTGTTCCACATCATCCATACATATATAGGCAGACACCAAATGTGAGTACTACAAATCACACTCTTCAATTGGGCACATGCTCACTATTACAAAAGTGAGTACTACAGATGACACCACAATTGTTTGCCACAAAAAATTCTCCCTACTTTTCATCTTCTTCAGCTTCACCTCCAGCTTCTTCACCTCCATGGTCTACACTTCAATTATAGCTAGGTCTTTGGCCTCTTTTGCTTTATAGTTTTCCAGTTCAGCCTCCAATTTCTGATTCTTTGCTTCGAGTTCAAGGATCACTGTATTGTCACCTTCACAACATGTATCATTATCAAGCCAGTAAAAGAAATTGCATCCTCCATGATCCTGTATAAACCATGGACATTGATTGATCTTTAACCATGACTTCAAACTCAAAAGATAACCATCAAAATATTGATGAGTAATGTGTTTTTTAACAGCTTACATTGCAATTGGCACAACCCAAAAAACTTCTTCCAGGGTTTTTGGTTGTCCAAGATGTTTTCATCCTAGCCTTCTTTCCACAGTAGCAGGTAGGGAAATTAAAGGGTGAACTGCTTGATGGCATTCTATGCCAAATGAATACTATTAGAGAGATGTCGGTGGGCAAAAGATGCAATGCATCTACAAACATGGACAAGAAGATAGGAAAAAGATGCTTTGAAGGTGTGATCCCATTGGGAACCTCAGACCTGGCTGCGAGGTGGGAACGTGGCTTCGAAGAGGACGGCTTGCAGCGGGATCGAAGCCCTTGAACCTTCCCAGAGCTGAAGATTTGATGGCCGGCCGGCGAGATCACCCCTCCGGAAGCCCCGACACGAGGAACCCTAACCCCCAATCCTCCCGCGCCCGTTTAAAGCCCCGGCAACTTGTCACGTGACTGGCACATGACAAGTAGCCGTTAGGATGGCAAACGGCCGTCAGGGCTTGGCTCGGATTGTTTCGTTTTAATAAGCCCAGGGCCTTATTTGTTAAAATTTAAAGTATAGGACTTTAATCGTTAATTTGGTTAAACTTGAAGGTACTAAATGGTAATTTATCCTAAACTCAATGGTGCGTACGTGGCCACACCATGTTAGATTAGAAGGATATGAAGACTCTAGAAAAATGTTACCACGTGGCGTGTTCACGTTAGTTGAACTCCGCTTAAAGTTGAAAGGATATATAGAGAGAGAGAGAAAGAGTGTTAAGCTGGGAGCTGATGTTTATAGAGAAGCAATACTCTTTTAGCTCTTAAGCTCCATTAATCACTTTATATTTGCGCGCCAACCCCCTTTCCAGGCCACCGCCTTCCTCCTCTGGAAACATTGGTGATCTCTTTAGCTATATATGATGATGGTATGGTTGCTTATAATTTTGGTGGTGATGCGCCTCAGTTCTCATTGTTCCGAGGAGGTGTTCTTTTCCAATGGTTTGCTTCTCACCTCTCATGCGCTCATCTAATTTGTTGTAGCTTTTGGTCAAGAAATTCAAAAAGTAAGGATTTTTATGCTTTTGATAGGGTTTGTATCCCATCTTGTGGTTTCTCGAATACCCACAGTGTTGCGCCGGAAAGCACCCCTAATGCTAGAATCCACCACCAATCGAGAAAGAAAACAACCACACCAAAAAATAGAGAGAGAGAAAATAGAGAGAGCACATCAAAAACACAAAAATTTACGTGGTTCGGCAATAGCCTACATCCACGGGCGGCACGACGAGATCAATCTACTAATCAAGATGAAGGAGTACAAAGTAGGGCAAAAGGCTCTCTCCAAAAGACTCTCAAGCTCTCTTCAAAACCCTCTTATTTCCCCACTTATTAATTAGGGTTACAAAACATCTATTTATAGCCTTCAAAAAGACCAATTTCGGAATAGATATGAGCCCCTTGGATTTCTCATCTACAAATACATGATTGATCATCTTATAGAGGAATAATCAATCATTTATACCCGAGCGTCCTTAGAATCTCAGCATCCCGAAGAAGATCGATCATTTATAGAGGAATGATCGATCATCTTACAACGTGCTCTTTGTCACTTCCGACTGCAACAAGAAGATCGATCATTTCATAGTGGATGATCGATCATTGCAAAACTGACTATCTATCCGGAATACTGCAAGGAAATGATCGATCATTTATGGCTACAATGATCGATCATTTGTCAAAACCGAGCCAATAATCAACACACAGTAGCATTTTTGTTTTTATATATATATTGATTTTCCATAGTTTCTTGCGTTCCACTAATGGGTTTGTTTGCCATCAAAACCCATTTTTTCTTTTTCTTTTTATTTTATACTACAGTACATTCTCTTGATCCATGTTAATTTCAGCTCCAAAAATGGCGGTTTTATGCTTTTGATGGTCACTATTTCTCTTTATCTAATCAAAGAAAAACCCATCTTTGGTCCCCAAATCCACAAACCATTAGACCCCAAAATGTATGCAAGGTGTTAGATATTATGACAGACCTACTGGTTTTTCTTTGTTTTTGATTTTTCTGACGAGTTATCATCTTTGCTTTTTGGTGTTTTCGGTTGTATGGGGTGGCTTTAGAGTGATGTGTTGTGATGGGAATTTGTTGGTGTGACGTATAATTTTTGTTTCAGGATGCTACTTACTGCATGGAAGCTAGATGCTGCTAGGCCCTTGCTTTAGATCAAATTGAAGTCCTGGATTTGTTATTGAAAGGTAATGCTTTGAGGTATGCAGTTCTGTTTCTTCTATTTGCTTTGAGGTATGGTTCTAGATGCTTGTTTTCGATTAAAACTATCATATGGTACCTAAGAAAAATTTACATTAAAATGAGAACATAGTGATGGAACATAGCGCAATCAAGTTTCCCTAGGTTGCAGAGCATCTTGGTGATGGAAGCATCGTATACTTTAAGTTCAAAGGTCAACAAGTTCTCACAGCTCCCGTTATCTACGATCATTTTGCAGACTCGTCCGTCGATGGTACATGTCATTTGGAAGATATTGGTTCGTAGCCAGTGGTGGTCGGCCTCTTTCTTGGGCGAAAGGAAGCTCTTCCGCAGCACCAGGTTCTCACGACCGTCTCCATAAATGATCTACTCTTTGTCTTCATATTCATCGAATACGGGTTCAGTTTGATCAGCCCGTTCCACAGATTCTTCCTCGATGAGGAGGGCCTTCCCAGGCCTACTAGCAGGTAGATCGCACTCCGTGGCCCGATGCATGGCTTCTTCGCAACGATAACACTTGAAGGTGGATCCTGATGCTTGATTTGGGGCTGCTTGTCGTGGACCAGGTTTCAACTGTGATATAGGGTTTGTTGGTGCTGGTATTGAGTTAGCCCTGGGATTCGCCGGGGCCGCTGGATTTGCTCGTTGGTTGCGCCAGGCTGTAGCCGTCCGTGCTTGCTGCCTCTCCGCAGTCAAGGCGCACTGGTACGCTTATGAAACCGTTCATAAGGTATGGAGGCTCAGCGCGTCTTGGATTGGTAGCCGTAGCCCTCCCATATATCTCGCCACAGTTTGCTCCTCCGTCTTTGACAGATCGTTCATGGCAAGCAACTGATAAAACTTTGCCATATAATCTTTAATAGATCTCGTACCTTGGCGTAAAGTATGAAGTTTCTGGAAGAGGGACTGAGTGTATCCGAAGGGAAGGAAGTGTCACTTAACTTTTTCTTCATCTTTTCCCAACTCCGGATTTTGTCCTTCTACTGCTTTTCCCAAGACCTCTTCAGTTGTTCCCTCCATGCCGAAGCTCGACCTTTTAGCTTGATAGAGACCAACTTCACCTTGATGTCATCAGGTACGTCCCAAAACTCAAAGATACGGCCGACTTCATGAAGCCAATCAATGAAGGCTTCCAGCTACAATCCTCATGCGAATTCAAGTAGGTCTACCTTGAATACATAATCTTGTGAATGACCATGCTGGTTATGGTTCCGAAAAGGAGGATGGCTCGAGGTGAAACTCGGTAACTTGGTGGCCGACTCATCGGATGACAAGTCGCCTTCCTCCTCAAAAGGGGGCGTCTGAAGGCGGGTTTGTTGCTCGAGCCGAAGTTGAAGCTCGACCACTTGCCGTTGTAGATTCGCAATGGTCGCCTGCAAAACTCCACGATCATGAGGAGAGTGACCACGTCTTCCTCTCGTCGGGGTGGGCGGAGATATGCTAGGCGGCCTTCGAGCACGTGCTGCTCTGGTTCAAGGCATTGTTCCTCTTCCCTGGAAACTCGGATATCTCTGGTACCACTCTGACGCAGGGTAAGCGTGAAAGAAGCCTCTTAACAGGAGAGACGACCGTCCTCTCAATGGGAGAGAAAACCAGAATTCTCAAGATGAGAAAACAACCCTAATTTTTCTTATTCATCCAAATCTCCCTAATTACATGCCCTATGTCTCCTTTTATAGAATAAGGAGAGACCAACTTACAGATGGACTCAAAATAGGAATTAAACTCAAACTCAATTACTAACTAATCCCGAAATTAAGAAAGAAGAAAATGGCTAGAAATAGGAAAACTTGATAAAAATAGTAAAGACTAATAATCTGCTAAAAAAGGAAAGATTTACACTAAAACGAATCTTTTGACCATAAAAAAAGGAATCTGAATCTTTGGAGGCCCCAGTCATGGAGAGATCGAAGATCTCTAATGAGTCTTGTGGAGCTCGTCGAGCTGGTCGAAACGGCTGGTCACACGCCCCGATCGGACACCGTTGCCGAAAGTTATGCCCATCCAATGGTCATGGTCGTACAGAGATCTGAGTCAGACTTAGGGAGTTCGAACACGACCTGAACGCCTAGGGAGTCTCTCTGGTTTGGGCTCAGCCAGATCTGGATCTGGAATTGGTCCTGCATCAGTTTTCTACGTACAGTGTTTTAGTTTTGGTAATTTATTATCTCTGTGTTTGCTTTGTGGACGATTTCGTTTTGTTGGTCGACATCAGTATAATATCTATATTAGAATGGTTTTTCTTTTCTTTCTTTATTTTTTTGTTGTCCTCTCTATCTTTCTCATAATTAATGGAATGCAGCTTTTATGGATGAGATTCTTTTTAGCAGTTCATTAACAAGTACCACGGGCCAACGGAAGGATTTGCAACATGCATATACTTAATTATATTTCTACTTTTCAGTTATCGGCACTTGTGTTCTTTTGTTTCATAGTATTATTAGGTTAAATTGCAGCTCTGTTTTTCTGTAACTAGGTTGATAATACCAGGGGAATATGAAGTTAACAATCGCAAGAGAAAGGTTAATTAATTGAATTGATCTTACGATAAAGGTTGATCCTTACTCACCATGTCTTTCCTTAGTTCTGCCTTTGCTTGTACTTTGTCGTAGTCATGTGTTCTTATTCAGTACACCAAATTTTTCCTTGGTTATATTCTTATGTTCATATTGTATAAGCTAAAATTTGGCCAAGGGGATAGTGAAGGGATGGGTTCTTCATCTTTCCTCATTCCTCTGCCTGGCCTAATGGGCCGGCTCTGTACAAGGCCCAGATTGAACTCCTCAAATAAGTAGAAAGATAAATTATGCAATGTTTTACTCTTAAAACATAACATGATTAAATCTAACTACAGATTGCTTAGAGATAAGCAAGACTAAATGGGGGGATAATTAAGCATAATCCCTTATTCCAAGCAACCATCTCAAATTTAAATCTAAACAACGTACTAGTACTTCACTTTCAATCAAACTAACTACCCTTTTCCTCAAGGTGAAGGGTGTTCCTCGCGTTGGTAAGCACATATATAATACATGCATATGGACCTCATTCATAAACTTGAAGACGTAGATGCCGTTAGACATAATGCATCGACTACATGAAAGCCCTTTGATGTAACCCAAAATGACTTAAGCCAGCCTCCACTTCAGCATCTCTATTACCCTATATATATGAACCTTCACCCCCAGTAGCTGGTAAGTACGTGGCTACTTGGGCGATGGGTAAACCAGTTCAGGCGGACTCTGTTCTTATGCTGAACTTCTGGTGCTGTACCATGGTGTTGTTTGGGCAAAGGAGAATAATGATCCGATTAGCAATAATACCATAATAGCATTTAAACCCACCGTTCTTCCTGTAAGTTATCGGATTATGGTACATTAGGGCATCAAACGGCATATACGTGCATCAATCAAAACAGCATACGGCATATATGTGTCCCCAGCCTTAGGGCTTATCTCTTCAAAAAAAAAATACGGCATATATGTGCATCAATCAAAACAAGGGTATAGTTACGAAGGACTTCAATATCATGAAGGGCCCTAGCAGCATCCTTCCAGGCAGTAAGAAAGTAGCATCCATAAACAAAAATTGATGCAAGTGAGCTTGCTGTTCAAGCTCGTCTCAACGGTGGTCTGATGCATTAGTTCCCTCCCTTGTATCTTCCCTTCTGCTGCTCTCCTGTACTCTCTCCTGATGCTCCCATGTAATTGGCTCTGTCAAAAAACAAAGAAAAAAAAGAAAGGATAAACAAACCAAAAATACTTACATCAGAGGATCCAAAATTATGGATAGAACTCCACTTATATGCGGTATCAGAGCCAAAGCCCCGTGGCTGCATAACATGCAGATCCAAAGCTATGATGAGAAACCCCCGTGGTTGTATAACAAACAGATCCAAAGCCTTCTTCACCACTATCAACATGTTATTAGGATCGAATATTTTGAAGCTGTTTTTGCGAATGAGCTAATAGGAAGTGTTCTCGATTTATGTGGATGAGCCAAAAGCGAACAATATTGTGTGGGAAGGGCGATGGAGTTACAAATGGTATCAGAACCGGTACACAGTCGGAAATTGTGCACATCAGTTCCCACCCGGCGCTAG
Organism: Narthecium ossifragum; assembly: GCA_963920575.1. Taxonomy (NCBI): domain Eukaryota; kingdom Viridiplantae; phylum Streptophyta; class Magnoliopsida; order Dioscoreales; family Nartheciaceae; genus Narthecium; species Narthecium ossifragum. Next base: position 3,115,451 of record OY986969.1, on the reverse strand, counting down.
GATCGGCTTGGTGAAAGCCGGCACCTCTATGATGACCAACCCCCGTAGTTGCATAACAGACAGATCCAAAGCCTTCTTCACCACTATCAGCATATTGTTAGGATTGGAAAACTTGAAGCAGTTTCTGCGCATGAGTCAATGGGAAGTGGTTTCGGTTTCTGTGGATGAGTCAAAAGCGAACAATATTGTGTGGGAAGGGCGAGAGCGTTACAAATGGTATCAAAGCCGGTACATAGTCGAAAATTGTGCACATCAGATCCCAAGGATTCAAACAAAACTTGTGGCTATCTGGCCCCCTTCTCTCCCTCATGGGAGAGAGAAGCAGCAGTGGGGAGGATCGTGGGAGAGAGGAGGGCAGATAGCCACAAGTTTTATTTGAATCCTTGGTACTATCTTCTTTCTATTTTTGTTTCTGATATCCTTGCTTTCTAATAACTTTGGTTGAGCCCATATAAGCTTTATATATACTTTTACCTTTCAGATTTAAGGATATTAAAGGAAAATAATATAGTATTAGAAATCAATTTCTGTGGTTTAAATGTTTTACCATTTTCAACTTAAATTAATGGGTCATCCTTTTTTATCATCTATAGTTGGGTGCAGAAATGGTGAGGACATGATTGAGTTCCTTCTATCTGAAGTCAAGGGCAAAGACATTGCCGAGGGTAGCACCTACTGGAGGTGCAGGTGGTGCTGCAGCGGGCTCCTTTCTTAAGTCTTAATTTATAATTTGTAATCCTGAAGATGAATTGAAGGAAGACGGGAATTGAAGCTTCCCAAGTTAAAGCTCAGCGATAGATTAGAGTTGAACTGAACAAATAATGTCCTGAAAGAGTCTTAGATGACATATTACTATATAAGTGTTCTGGAATATTTGTGATGCAATCGGCTTTTATCTTCCGTGAAAGCTCAGTGGTAGCTCTTATGTCCTGTATGAGCTAAACTAATAATGTCTTTTAATACAATGAGCTTTTATCTCAAATGTGAATACAATAAACTTTAGTCTCCAATGTGAATTTTCCAGTAAAACAAGTTTTGAATGTGAATGTAACACATTGCATTGATGTACATCATTCTTGCACACTGTAAAATATATTCAAAGTACTTAAAAGCTTAACACCTAAACAAACCAAACATACTTACATCAGAGGACCCAAAATTGTGGATAGAACTCCACTTACATGCCAAACAATGGCGATCAAAACCAAGCCATAAACAAAACTAGACGCATAGACAAATCCAATGCCTTCTTCACCATTATCAGCAAATTGTTAGGATCATCGAACTTGAAGTAATGGTTGGCATAGTTGTCGATCAGAAACTTCTTAAACATCTTCTCATCATTGGTGCTGGTATCGACATCATACCCGACAACTGCGACCGCAGCTTTCCACTTGTACAAGTAGTGAGCCATCAGCTTCTCATCATCGGTGCTGGTATCGGCATCCGCAACCGCAGCTTTCCACTTGTACAAGTAGTGAGCCATCAACTTCTTCTAGTTGGACAAAAAGTGGACCTCCGGCGTCAGTTTTTTGAACAATAAGATTGTTTCATCTATGAATAGAACTTGGACGCCGGCTTCTTTTAAGCATGCCAGTGCAAAGGACTCCCAGACCGTCTGACCCGAATCTGGAGAGTTGGACGCCGCTTGGGTGGGAGGGAGGAGGGCACGATGCGATATCCGAACAGTGGTGATCGGAGAGGATGGAGATGGGGTGACAGCAGGGAGGATGGATGGCCGCCAACCGAACCGGCCTTGGGGGATGGAGATGGCGTGGAATCGATGGGATTTCATGATTAAGTTTGATTTCAATTTTGACGTCCTAGAGAGGAGGGGATGGCAGTGGTACTGGAAGGTGCGTCTGGGGTATAGGGGTGTTGGGGCATGCATTGCTGGGACGAGAAAGAGGGAGGAGAAGGAGGCCATGGGGGGAGGAGGAGGGTTTTGGTATGAAGAGAAGGAGAGGCAATTGGTCTATATATGGCTATGGGATGGGATGCCTGGTTGGCTGAGGACGAACCGTTCTGGAGAGTAACAGATAGAAACGTTGTAAGCGACGTCGATGGACGGCGAGGTTGCTCTCTGGCCAGCGAAGGTGCAAAGTGACGGCGAGGGTTTCTGACACACGGCAGAGACAACCAGCTCTCATGTCTAACGGTGCAACAAGCGTCGTTAAGAATCGAGGATAGCTTAGAGAGGGATCGTAGGAGAGTGAAGAGTGGACGTTTAAATGAAGGTAACCACCGTTAGGAAATAGGGCATGTGGAAGCCGGAAGAGAGAGGATCGTGGGAGAGAGAGAGCAGCATTGGGGAGGATCGTGGGAGAGAGAGATAAGCAGCAGTGGGGAGGATCGTGGGAGATAGAGGGGTGGGGGCAGATAGACACATGTTTTGTTTGAATCCTTGGTACCATCTTCTTTCTATTTTTGTTTATGATATCCTTGCTTTCTTAAGTACATTTTACTACCCTCAACTTTGGCTAATACGCAATATGCTACCCTATATTTTATAAAGGTACGTTTTGGTACCCTAATGTTTTGACAATGTACACAATGATGCCAAAACCCTAACGACGTTACATGTACTAACGACAAACCTTATTTGACTAATTTTGATTTTTATTGACGAATACATTAATGGCACGTGGACTTATTGCGATCTCCTAGCATGTGTATAATTATAAGATGCGTGTGTATAAAATTCTACATACGTGTCTGAACTTATTTTCACACGTATTTATAGGATACGCACGTGTACAAAATTTATGAACGTGTACGATGTTTATATGCTTTTCACGTGTATTACTAGCAAACACACGTGCTCATGCACGCGTATACATTGGAAGACGTGTATGTTTTGGTCATTTTATGAGTACTGATTTGTGAACTCTTCGTACACAGTCATGAAGACGGGTATGCTTTCGACACGTATGCCTTGGCGTGCATGAACACGTGTGTGAGCTATGAGATTTGGCGTGCATGATGGAAATGAGATTTGGCGTGCAGAGAGATGAGAGAAATGAGATTTGGCGTGCAGGATGGACGATGGCGGTAGGAGCCATGCCCGGCAGGAGCCTTCATGGATGGCATATGCCTTGCCGTCGCATTAAATGTGACGAGATGTTTGTTTTTCTTTTTTATACTATTTTCACTTAAAATCCAATCAAATGATGCCATGTCAACATTGAGTTATGATGCATTTACAGGCTGAGGAGACAGTTGGGTTAAAATACGGATGGCCATGGTCATGTGGTCATATATTGGTAGGGGTAGAAACGTCATAAAAGTGGTTTGGGGTCCTCTATTGCAAAAAAAACATTGGTGGGGGTCTTAACATGCCAAATGTGAATATTAGGGGCCCAACTTGACAAAAAAAACTCATAGATCGAGTATTATTCAAAAGTTGAGGGTAGTAAAAAGTAGGGTTAATATCATTTTGGTACCTCTAGTTTTCACGAATTATCAGTTTGAACCCTATGTTTTAAAACGTAACAAAACGGACCCTAAGTTTTCAACAAATTACAGTTTTGACCCTCCACCCAGACGCCGTGAGAAGGAATTAACGGCAAACCTGATTTTGACCGGTTTTTGATAAATTTTGACCGGTTTAAAAACCACGTCAGCGAATATCCCTATATTTTATTCCCTCCCCAAGCTCTCTCACCCTAGCTCTTACCTCATCTTCTCGTCTCTTCTCAGCTGTCTCCTAGGATCGAGCTTGATCGATTGTGCTAATGGCAATGGATCTCCCGTGCGACGGCGACGGGGTGTGCATGCGGTGCAAGGTGACGGCGCCGGCGACGGAGGTGGTCTGCTGCCGCACTTGCGACACCCCTTGGCACATCCCTTGTTTTTCTGCGCGCTCGGAGTCTATGGCGTCGTTCATGGACTGGCAGTTTCCGGACTGCGCCCCGTAATCGAAGTCCAGCTCCAGCGTCGCCGTTGCGGCGCCGATGCTAATCAAAATCGCCCGGGCTCAGGGATGTTGGTAGATGGCTTAGAACGAAATTTGGCAGCTACCCATTTGAGATCTTACGAAGAAAATGAATAAAAATCAAAGCTTTGGCGGGGATAAACGCTGAGGAGTGATCTATGGATGCGAGTTGAGGAAACCCATTTGAGATAAAAGAGCAAAGTTGAGAAGAACAACAGAGCAGTGGTACTAAACTAGAAGATGGTAGATGCCAACTTGAGCTAATACCAAGAAAATACTAAAAAAACAAAGAAATCAAGGGGGGGGGGGACAAGAACAAGAAGAGCAAGGAGGTGATTATAAAACCCAAAGCAGGTGGGAACTGCAGAGAGGTCAGAACACTATAAGGCAAAACAGACATGACCCACGTCGCCTGGGCTCTACAAGGTCAACTCCACCGCGCCGCCGAGCAGGCACCAGCTGAACTACCCCTCCGGCGCCGTCCCCTTCTCCGCTGTCTTCGACCAAGTGCTGCCGGGAGCCTCCTTGGAGCGACCACCTCCACGCAGCACAAAACAGAGCAAGACAAAACCTCTAAAAGCAGAGCACAAACCAGGTGGGGGGTAAGAGTTGGACTTGGCAGTCGGATACTTGCTCTTCCGATCGTGTTACAAGAGCGGTAGAGTTCATGATTCCGATCGTTTGGGCAGAGCAGAAGCGCCGGCACTGGCACAACTCGTGGATCGACCGCTGAGTTCATTCCGCAGCAAGTGGCATAGGCCGGCAATCGAAGAGTTTGACCGTGTCGTGCTCGATGACGGTCGCGATGTGGCGATCAAGCGCGCCGAACAGCCGGCGTCATCCTCGAACAGTGCGGCGGCGAGCCATAAGCGGAAGAGCAGGGAGTCGGCGTTCGTCTCTGAGCTCGCGCTGCTGTCGCGCGTCAACCATAAGAACCTCGTCCGGCTCCTCGGCTTCTGCCGGGCCATCGCCTCCGTCGTCGAGCTCGTGGGAGATCAATGGGCAGTCTCTCTTCGTCATCGTACTCTGCATGACTCCAACGACGCCGACCATCGCCTCCGTCGTCGCCGACTCCGACGACTCCGACGAATACATTGCCAGCCTTTGTTGACGCCCAATCCCCTGACGTCAGCATCGGATCTCCGGCGAAGAGGGAACGAAGAGAATGAGAGAGAATAGGAGAAAGATCAAGGAATAAAATAGACTCGCTGACGTGGCAAGAAAAACCGGTCAAAATTAACCAAAATCGGTCAAAATCAGATTTGCCGTTAATTTCTTCTCACGGCATCTGGGTGGAGGGTCAAAACTGTAATTTGTTAAAAACTTAGGGTCCATTTTGTTACGTTTTAAAACATAGGGTGATAATTCGTGAAAACTAGAGGTACTAAAATGATATTAACCCTAAAAAGTATTTAACCCTTTATATTTCTCAGTAGGTTAGAAATATCTTAATCGACGAATGCCGACCATCAGTATGTGCCAAATTGTCTTGTGTTTAGTTTAGGGATATTTTTTATCAATTAATCAATAGGAATCACATCTTTGTTGCTCGGACAGAGCTCGGGATATTCAACATGTACTTTCCGCAAAATATAGATGCATTTTACAAAGTTGCACTTCAAGTATGCGAAACCTTTTCAACTCCGATCTCAAGCTAACGTTCTCTTAACAATTTTTTCTTTTCCTTTTGTTTTCTTCTTAGAATTTAGGCACTCAAGCTGCACCAAGATGGTATGAAGACCAGGATCCACCCAATCCAGCAACGTAAGAAATAAATTTTACAAAAAAAAGAAACGTAATTGGAGCTGATAACTGCTGCACGCAGCAACGCAACTGCAAGCGTCAGGTCCATCATAAACCATCTGAAACATTCTCAAATATTGGAACGAAAGCCGCAGCAAAAACACCTGTAAGTCCAAAAGAATCACAAGGCACTAAGGGAAGAACAACATTAACTTTAAATCCCAGTTTTACCAGCAAGGATCAAAAAGATAGAACACAGGATTGTAAAAGGACACATCCAAACCGAGTTGACAGAAAGACATTCAATAGACTCTAATTAACAATATTAGAACATAACAGAAAAACATGGTCCCTCAGAACATAATGTGCCGGTGACATAACCAAGCCTAAGACAATCCAAACCATTGAAGGTCTCAGAAGATAGTTTGTTTCATGACTCAGTTCAACCTTGCAAATGGTTGATCTGATTTCCATACCATCAAAATTGATGTTGAGCAGGAAAAGGTTTCGAATCATTCTTCAGCGATTTGCCTTAGCAACTCTTTCGATCTCATCCTTCTTTTTGATGGCATAGCTGGCAAAACATAAAAACATTTTGTCACCCATTAGCTCTAAAGGCACAGGGGCATGAGAAATAAAAGTAATCAGAAACTGAAGTGCAAGGGTATGCAGGCATCAAAACAAAAACAAAAGGGCACAGAGGAGAAACTTGGTACACCAAAAAGTAGCCTTATACCTGTTGGAAGAGCCCTTTGCCGCATTAATGAGCTCATCAGCAAGACACTCAGCAATAGTCTTGATGTTTCTGAAGGCACTCTCTCGAGCACCAGTGGTAAGAAGATAAATTGCCTGGTTCACCCTCCTCAAAGGCGATATATCGACAGCTTGTCGTCTCACCACACCAGCAGAACCAATTCGAGTTGCATCTTCCCTTGGACCACTTCAGTACATAATAATACCAAGACGAGAAAGTAAGACAAAGTAGGGCAACCAAAATCTCCCCACCATTGTTCATTGACATGCATATCAGGATATAAAGTGTGCACGTTCGATGCATGACAAGATGCTATGTCTGCTAGGAGTAACATGTTCAAAAATCTAATCTGCAACACATAGCAGGCATTGAAGGACATATACATTTATGCAAGGTTCAGAAATTTGGCTTCGGTTTCAGCGGAGCCTAAAAGAAAACGATCCAAAAGTTTCAGTAGTATAGGTCGTTTCGATTTTGGTTTTTGTAGAATCACTTTCCAAATAAAATACATTGGTTTTTTATGATGTACTATAAGCTGTAGATAATTCTCATTAAGCTGAGGTGTGAAACTTCAAACAAAGTACATAGACACCAGGGTAGGCTATGCTTTTCCTACTAGACAATCTCTTGCCAAACATAAGTTAGCACAGTTCTTGGTAACTTCAATCCTGAGCTAAATTTTATTATAGCTTGTTGGAAACCATACTAGGGAAATTGTAGATGACTCTAGTGCTTAAATTCAATTCTTGTGTGTAAACATTCTATAGATCTATTTGTTGAATACAGTGATAGCCGTGCCTGTCAGAACATACATGCTGGTAAATTACCAGAACGATGCATGTATCTGTACGAGGTCCTTGCCAAGAGTCGGCACATTATGTGCCGATTGGCACAGATCATTCAGTCTCCTACGCGCACCGGCAAACAATCCTCATTTGGATATTTTTCTTTGGAATGCAGGAGGCAAAGGCCACCTTAGGTACAAGCTATTAGGGGACTAAAAGATATAAACATGTACTAAAATTTTTCTGTATAAGCATGATATTGGCTTGATTGAAGCCCACCCCATACTCTTGCTATTTCTAGAACAATTTGACGAGATTGATATATTTGGTGACCATATTCAGAGCATCTGGCTCAGACACAATAAAAATGCAGCTAAATATCTTTAGAATAATTTGCACACAAGGACAATGCTTGATATGACAATGCTTGATATGCTAAGATCTACCCATGTTCTAGATCACAAAGCAATTTCAAGACCAAATTATCCTACATAATCAAGCAGAAAATTTGACAGTGACAGACACTGACAAAGGCATAAAAAAGCATAGGTATGATCAACAAAGAAACACCTGGGAGCCAAAAAGCTGCATTACCTGTTAATGATAGCATCGACAATAACTTGGATTGGGTTTAAATCCGTGAGAAGATGAATGATCTCCATAGCGTGTTTGACGATGCGAACTGCCATCAGTTTCTTTCCATTGTTGCGTCCATGCATCATCAAGGAATTTGTCAATCTCTCCACGATGGGACATTGAGCCTTGCGGAACCTTTTCTTTGAATATCGGCCAGCAGTGTGTGGAAGATAAGTAGCATGCCTTCCAGGTGTGACACCAATGTAATCTGCTAGAGACATATCCTTGACCTGAGGATGAAATGGAAAACCTTTGATGGTCAATACTAGGACATATAACCACTGGACTTCTTCATATGCACAGGTAGGTGTATCGCCACAGGCAGTCCAGGACGAATGGAATAAGCTTAAATTCACAAAACAGTCAATGGGAAAAGTGGTGCAAATGCAGCCAACTATGTCTATCCATATCAAAGGGGACCTGTAACCAACTCACTACATTATAAGAGACTCTGTTCATTGAACAAGTTGGATACATAGTTTTGAAGTCAAAGATCAGTTGTCAGCTAATAAAAGATTACGTATAACTCAATTTTTCAAGTTGAAATTACACCAATAAACTTCAAATTGCAATATGACATATTTGCACGAAGAAAGCAGTTAAGAAAGGCAAACAAAAAAATATTAATCTTCACCGCTCTTCTCCAGAAACAGCACAAGTCCAATACCTTATGAACCTCTTTTCTTTGATCTCGCTGTGCAATAAAACTAGAAATTTGAATGTAAACTCTATTTCCCATGAAGTGAAATTACTTGATATGAACTTTTCATGACTTTCTGGACATTGAAACGGGCCCATAATGAAAGTGATCTCATTTGCATTCAATGACCCCGGGAAATGCAACCGACAGAAAGGAAGGTGATCAAGCTTTTAGTTTTATGGGGATCTTTCCAACGGTTTCTTAGTCTTTCAATTGGAAGTTCTTTTCATCAGCAATTGCATGTTTTCCTTATTATCAAGAAAAACAAGACATCCATTCATTTCCAAAATACAGTCACAGTTCCATATGAACTAACCAGTACTGATCCGAATTTTTGCATTGGATCACTAACGCAATGACAAAAAACCTAAAACTTGTAAACACCATCAGACAATGTCGAAGATATTAAGTCCGAGGTGTTATTAAGAATCCAGACTTATTATATACCTCCATATCTTTCGGGAACAACCTAATCGGTGACAAAGCATAAACCTAACAAAAAGAAGTGCTTCAAATCACTGTATCCTAAGCGTCGACTTGATACCCTAAGTACCAATCGCCTCTGCTATCCTCTTGCTCACATCACATGTTTACCATACACAAACCACTTCATCTCGATTCAATTGAACTAAGACATGAGCAACGTAAATTAAAAATAAGTAGGATTACAAACTTATTGACCGGGTGTTTAGGATCGAGCTACTAACCTCAACGTCTTCGAAAGACCAGGAACCGAACAGCTTCACATCATACTGTGCGGACACCGCCGCATCCGCCGAAGTAACCGTCGCCGTAGCCACAGCCGCCATTCCCAGCACTCAGACACGTAGAAGGAGATGACACCCAGAAACCCTAGTACAGGGAGGCGAAGGCGACCGCGGCGTGTTAAAGCTGAGGGTTGAGAGAGAGCCGCCTAGGGTTTTTTAGGGGGGCTTTAATCTATCGATTTTTGACGCATTAGTCCCTGGACAATTCTCAAATTACATAAGCGGGCGCGGGCCGGTCTTTGATCCTGGTATAATATAATGGCTCACAACCATCCTAATGCCCGGCCCAGCCCGGATTTCAAGCTCCTTTTTTTGGGCCAAGCCTGTCTAGTTCTATAAAACACGGTTAATGACACAAGTTTTTATTTATTGCGGGCCGGATCGATCGGGCCTGCACCATTATATTGTGAATCCTAAACGCAAATTAAAAATTCGGATTTGAATTCGTGACCAATCCCAACCCAGGGACAAAAACAGTTTGGAACTCTTAGCCCTGATTAGGTCTATGTCTTCCTCTGTGGCTCTTCCAATCTCCTCCTCTCGTGATGCAACACGCTGGCACATTCGGATGTAGACGTTCAATGCTGGCTGATGGCGGCTAGTTTGGTTCATCCGCACCAACAAGCTAAGTTGGGTCCACAAATTGACCCGATTGCGACCCGCTTTCATGGCTATATGGATTGGGATGTGACCAATTCGTGGACCGCAGTTCACATCCGATGTGCCGGATAAAACGACGTCCAATTGACATTAAATGCAAGACTACAAGTCTTACAAATGTCTTTGTCTAGGCACAATTTAACTTCAGAGGTCACTGGCTAGACTTCCTGTCTCCTACATTAACAATAATGCTTAATTCTCTCTCTAATCCAATCTTGAGCCCTTCTGGTGTGTGACACGATGCAATCGGCCCCACCAAAACCTCCCAACATGGAGACGTGGCGAGAAAGAGTACGCAGTACGCAATGCGTCTTTAAGCACGCCTCCTCAGCTACTCGATCGGGTACCACCCGACCGGCAGCGGATGGCTAGTTTCCGTATGCATGTGGGGCGTACGAGCCATGACACGAGCTCGGGATCCCAGCACCGACGGTGAGAAGAACAGCCAAACTTATATCGGCCCTATGTAGTACCACGCCAGCCGGCATTTGTACTACGCGAAAGGACGGAGGTCTCCCCCCCGCCCCCACCTACCCCCCCAAGCGGCCTCATCGACGGCCCATATCGAAAGTTGCATCACTTGTACGGCAGGGATCTCGTCTCGATCCGTATAAGAGGTCCGTTACATTCTCTCCCCGTGCTGTGCTTTAAACTAAACCCAACCCGAAAACGTGACGCCATATTCCCGACCAGACGTCCCACGCATTGCTTCTTGAATCGATGTCACTTTTCGCAGTCACTTTCCTCGGTCTCTTCTCTCGGAAGATAAATCCAAGCCCGGGTATTCCAGTACCGACGTGTCGACCGCCTGGACCCCGATGCACGAGGGCCGTGGGTCCGTCCCTTGACCGCAGCTGTTATTTTTTTGTGTGGATAGATAAGAGAATATAAAGGGAAAAGCCACTGCGACTCTCTATCTAGAGAAATAGAACGTGGACGCTTTTAAAAATCTCAGCTTTAACTCTTTTTAAGGGCGGTGATATCTGTGGATTTGCCATGGGCGAGGAGTGGAGAGGAGAAGCCCACCGGTGCGCTTCCGACGTCTCTCGTGGCCTCTTCTTCGAGTCAGCTAGAGGTTTATTTTATCCTCCATCGCCCGAGTTTCTTGTTTGTTGGTAATTCTTTAGTTGTGAATCTGATGCTATTTCAAGAAATTGCGGAATGGACTCTTTAGGTTGTTCTTGGAAGAGGTTTGGATCGGATGTATCAATTTTTTTTTTCTTTTTTATTGCAGGTTTATGGTCTCGTCGGAGGTTGTGGGATCGCGTTCTTCGATCTTTTTGATCGAAACCTAAAGCGTCGTGTATGATTCTCTGTCTCCTTTAACCGCGAGATACTATTTTCTTGATGTTTTAGCGTGATTAGTTTTGGCCTGGTATTTTTACTGGTTTTGGTTTCGTAGATGAGATGGTTAGGATGGCTGGCTATGTGATATGACAAAGAGAGAGAGCACGCCGGTCGGTGGTCATGCGGGGGACATGACTGTCTACACGCGTGCTCTCCCTCGTTGTCACCTGTTTCACCGCCGCCGCCGCCTCTCAGCTCGATCGCCATCTCCTGGTCGGCGCGCGTGCCTTCTCTTAGCTTGATTTCTTCAGGTCCCCACTTTAGCGCATACCTGCTGCAGTATATAAAAACAAGATCTTTCGGGAATCGTCTTTATGTTTTCGGTAGCTGATGCTATACAACTGGTTATGTGTGATATATGTTTTGGATTCTTGCACTTAGCTGCTTGATTACAATTAATAACCAGAGCGCTTGGATTTTCCTGTCTTTCATCCTCTCCTTTATCTTGTTGTTTGATGCGTGGATGTGATATAGATGTTATAATAGGACCACCCATAGACAATGTTATAGTGTTAGGGAAAAGATTTATACAATGTTATAGCGTTATAGATAGCAAGGAAGTTACTTCAGCCTTGGTACATGTTTCACCCCCTTTCGTGATCTATTCAAATTTCTTCAGCTTGCAGATATCAGCTTCTATCCTTTTATGCGTACTGTGTCGAACTGCTAGTCTTATGCATGTATATCGGCAATTGGTGTACTAACGAAGTGGATGTGTTGGCAATCAAATCAAGTACTGTATACCTCAAATGTTGTGCTTGTGTCGAAGTGGCCCAGATACCAGCCTTCGGGCTTATCTAATCAAAAAAAAAAATTGTTGTGCTTGTGTCGAAATTTTGTCTGCTAGGAATTGTATCTGAAGGATTTAGCTAACAAGTTAAATACAGTTGTCTGTCATGTGAACAAGTATACTAGACCTATCTCATCTTGCTGTTTCTTTGCTTCGTGTTTAATTTGTTGCATTTACAACTGCCCGTTTTCTTACGGATAGGTTAAAGGGCATTCTTTCTTGCTATCAAGCTAGCCTTTGGTTTTGCTTATTATTAGAATGTGGTGAAGGGGGTTTGTTGTCAGGCCATGGGTAGCAACCTTATGCTGAACCAAGATGTTGAATATGGATCTAAATTAGAGGAATTCTACTTGTATAGAATCAGTTCAAAATTCTGGATGAAACTTTAGAACACAATAATCTTGTTTGAAATCCCAATCAACATAGTTCTAAAGTTTCGACATAGTGTCTCTATGAGTATAGTGGTTACTTTTTATGGTGTTTTGGATGCTTTGCGACATAGTCATGAACATTTGGTAGTGAGTTGTGACCTTGTTGTGCACAGATGCATATGGTGATGCAGTGCATTGATGTTCACTCCTATCAAGCTGACTCAAAATTGGCCGAGTGTCATCTCTGGATAATCATTTCATGGACAAAAAGTAACTGCTGAAGTCTGCATTGGCTTTGCACTAACAATTGCATTCATGAATTAGATTGTTGTCGAAAATCCTGGAGGATTGACATTTCGGATGGGGCAACTTTAGGACTGGGGAACAGATTTGACGTGGATGAATGACTTCCTTTTCCAACTTTCCGAATCTATGTTGAATTCATTTCAAAGATAATACACATTGTAGGAAGTAATGAATGAAGATAGTACACATTGTAGGAAGTAATTAAGGGCAAAGCAGTGTCCTTTGAATTTCTAATTTGGCAGGCACTTCAACCATCTTACTTGCGAAGTGCGAGTATCCATAGTTTGAGTTTTTTTACCTAATTCCTACAAGTTATAACTGGGCTTTGGATAACTTTGAGTGGATTTAATCAACTTTTCAGCAATCCTCTAAGATGGATGAAATGAGGGAAATAAGATAAGAAAATGGCTTGAACATTCTAAGGTGGTTACTGTTATTTTAGTTGCATGCACGAGCATTTTTCTCTTCCTTCTCCGTTCCTCTTCGATTTTGTCCTCTTCCTCTTCCTATCCTTTATTATTGCATTTTCACGTGCGAGTTTCAACCAACAGTTGCAAAGTACGATGAGGTTTAATAAAAAAAGGGAGAGGAAGAGGAAATTGGAAATATGCTTTAAATTCATGTTGATCCTCCTTTCAAGCTTTCCTCTTATTGAGTGTTTTACTGTGCTACATAATTCCTTCGTATCCATTAGTTAGTTGCCGGTAGATGAGTGAGCTAACTAGCGGCTTGGGGGGTTAACTAACTGGCCACGTGGCTGGTTTCCGTCAGCCTACATAGACGGTGTTTGTGATTTTACATTAAATAACGCGATTTCAATACTTTGAGGCATAAATTCGAGAATCAGATTTTACGAGGTATCAAATCGTCTATTTTTAAAAATTGAAGGTATCAAAATGCTTTTAACCCTCTCTCAAAATGTAAACTATGTAACTCGATGGGTTAGCCAATCCTCTCAAAATCTATTTCCTCTATCTCGTGGATTTTCGAGACCAACTGATATCATCATGGATATATGCATCACGCAGCCCAAGAAGGTAAGTGAGTTTAATGCTCAATATGGAGCCCTATGCATTTAGATGTCACATCTAATTCAGTTGGCGAACAGCTCTGGACTTCCCAATGGTTAGCGTGAACTCTAGAACCCCACATATTTATGGGTGCCTCAGGTTTCAATACGAAAACTTGAAAAAAAGTTGTACCTAGGCTAGAGATTGTAGTGCGTCGACGAACGATTACCATGTCGATGGCATGTGTCATGTCGGTCTCTGGCCTGTAAAATATATGTTGGTGGGCATGACACGTGCCCTCACTTGCCAAGGACTTTGTACCAGTGACACGAATCGACACGAAGATTCGTGTCAGTTCAATATCCACGAACTAACCATCATACCAAAACTCCGGAGTGATAGTAGAGGCGTTCATATTACCTTTATTATAAAACCGCGGTCCTCGGTCGACCGCCAGCACCACTGGCAGCGCAGAGCCCCACATTAAGCGGCGGACGGACATAAGGGGATGTGTCACCATCTGGCCTCCAGCCCAATGGGGGTCGCAGGCGGGCGATCAGTCCCCACACCCTGCCTGGGCCTTCAGCTCATCTGGCCAGGGGCGAATCAAAGGAAGTTGCTACCTGGTCTTCCAACCCATCTGGCCAACAATCTCCCCCCAGCAACGACCCTGGGATTCGAAACTACCACGTGTCAGTTCAAGATCTACGAGCTAACCAATCGTATCAAAACTCTTCCGAGCTAATACATGTACCTACTCATGTTTTGTGCCGATACAAGTATCGTATCATCACAATGTTTATGAGTCCATGCCATTATGCATCAACCGGCACAGCCATCCCTGGCATCAACTACAATCAAGAATTTGTCATCATGAACTTCGATCAGGTCCTAGAGATCTTGTTGTCTAGTTCTATTAGCCCAAATTAGTGAACTAGTCAGGTCTCCACGTTTGTCACGCAGATTGGGACTCATCTCATCACAATTTCTGGGTCTGGAAGTGATTCTGATTATCTATCCTCGTCATGTAGGTGATGCACTACTAATGAAAAAAAAAATACAAAATCAAATAATGCACCATGCATATAATAGCAATTTCCTGAAATATGCTAAATGTGGGAAATAAATCCGAATAAATTGATAAAAGCCAGCAAATCCATCGGCCACATAGTGTGCACATCACTAGGATGTTGTGACACATCAAGATATGGACTAGGATGCAATAACACAATTCAAAGGCAAATGCCATTTGAATGACCCTCTTAAGGCATGCGAATGCTAAGAAGGTTTCAGACCATTGTTCCCCATTTTCCGGCAACATTTGGTTGGATCTTTCTGGTCAAAACCGATGCCAAAACATGCACAAAAAACTCCTCTTTCATCAATCAGTCTTCTAACTCAATTTGAGCTAAGATTGATGCAAAATTTGCAAAAAGAATTCTGCGAGATCACGTCTTCAAGCTTCTTTCTAGAGCGGTGATTACAAACATACAATTTCATGCAAAACTTCTCTCTTCTCCGGGATTATAACAGGGAGGGAGGGAGGAAGCTGTTAGTGGATCTTTTTGGAAAATCTCATCATCACTTACCATTTTTGTTCGCGCGTGAAATTGTCTTTCGGTGAACGCAACAATCGAGATGGATCAGGGACGCGAACTCTCCAACCTTCTCGAAAATGAGCGAGGGTGCTAAGGTCGTGAAAAAAAAATGAGACGAAAAATAGATTAATTTTCATGTAACAAGAACACAAGGATTTGCTCTGACGGCACCGAAATCGGCTCCGTCGAGAAGATATTTTTATTAATTAAAGACGGTACAGCGGACGATTCCGACGAATGACTTTCTTGTAAACTAGTGCGAGTAAGCTGGTTACAGAATGCAAGGCGGACCTGCGAATATAAGAGTGCATGACGAACTTGCGAAAGACCTAAATCTAAGTTACAACAGTGATTAAGCTTACTGACAAGAGTCTTGCTTTGGTTCCTGGATTGCGAGAGAGCTCAATTGTTTGCACCTCTTGATCTTTTATATTGCTTTCTTCCTTCAGCGGTTGGTGGCAGTTCTAATGACAGTTGTTTCAATCGTGGCCTGTAGTTGAACAGTAGTTGGTAGCAGTTCCATCGTGGCTTGCAGTTGAACTGCTAACCAGTTATATTAACTGATTTTGTTCTGTCTTGGCTTCTTTCTTCGTAGCTTTATTTTCGCTATGCTTTGCTTTCGTCATAGCCCACTTTCGCATGCTGATGCTTACGATTTTTCTTGTGCATGAAAAAGATAATTTTCTTGGTGTACAATTTTAATGCTTAATAGTGCCATTTTGAATGCTCAGACATCATTAGCCGTTCGAATGCTGAGATGTATCAAGAAAAGAAATTACCCACTTAATGCATCAAACTCAAGAATAGTCACACCCTCACACTAATCGCTCTCAGGTACTATTAATCAATAGATCATGATTAATAAGACATGATAAGCTTCACTCCATACCTAGTATATACAGGACATCACGACATATAGCCAATCTGAATGGAATTGTCCCTGCGAAATCTTTGATGGTTTGTCAACAATAACTTTTTACAGTTTCTTCTTTATCACCAATGAAGATGTTATTAGTGTTGCCATGGATGATCTGATTTTCGTTCTCCTTTTCCTTTCTTAAGCTAGTTTCCTGCGCCTATGTACTACTAACAGTTCTTTCTCTCATAAGCAAAAACTTTCTGTTGCCCTAAAACAATTTTGCATTCATCTCGGGCACTTCCTTTTCTAGTCAATTTGTCAAAATCATTGGCGATCTAAATTATTCATCTGAATGGATGTTAGATTGTGAAGGCTTTTGCATAACAAGATTTTCACAGAAAAATGATTGGAACAATTTGGATATCTTATCTAGACATATCCAAATTGCAATTATCAGATATGTGGAACTTGGCCCCTGCCAAGTATTTTTGCGGTTGCATTTTTGGATGGATACGACAGCAAACCATCTGGGTTGTCACCAGGTACTATCCAACAATTACTAACGGATTATCTTAGGCATATCTTTACTGAAAGCATTATTGTATGCCTCTTTAAAATTAGTTGGCTTAGCAAAAGATATTGTTACTCAAAGTATTGTTTGTTGTATGCCTCTTATAAATTCGTTGGGCTCATTACTTTTTCTGAATTTACATGCAATCGTATGAAGACTGGTTTCATAATTTTGAGTTTTTGCTCAAACCGAAGGATATTTGGATATTGCTTTTATGTACTTCTCATCTTATAGTTGGATATTTCACTTTATACACTATCGAATATGAAAGTTTTCTCGAATATATACAAGAGTTTTAAGTTCAAGCTGATTCAATCCAGTAAAGTGGGAAAACTGTAATTAACTTCAGCAATAAGATTTAACCGATATGCATGTGACTAATTTTTCTTTTTTTTTGCTTCAGTTCCATAACGATTGTATTTAACCTTACCGTTAACAATCTGTATGGTTATGTTCCTCTAGGAATGGAAATGCTCGTCTGTTTATAGCTGTATCTGGAAGAAACTGTGTATGTTTATTCTGCTTTTCTCCAAGAAATGAGGTGCCACGATTAGCATTTTAGAATGATGGAATTTCTGTAGTAAAATACACAAACTTGACTCTAGGCCTTGAGCAATGATTGATAAAATCAAAGAGAACTTAGTTATAGGTGTGGCACTTTGATATTGAAGTATTGTATATCTCAAATAGTCTCATAAAGGAAGGTTATATTTACTAAGTAGAAGTTTCTGGTTCAATCTAACCAAGTCCTTGTGGAACTTAAGCTACTCATTATTTCTGTAGAATATACAGAACTCCCTATATTTGATAACTTTGGCTAAGAGAGATGGGTCATAGTGAAATAAGATTCCTGACCAATTTTATCATTAGGACACAAAGCTAAGTGATCTAGTGACTCTAGTCACATAGGACCCCAAGTCTAGGAGTAAGGCACCTAATAACCATGGACTTTAGATTTTTAATTACCAAGTAATATTTTACTTATCATTAATATATCTGAAATCTGGGGTGGCACTAAGGTTTTTGATGTTATTTTCGATCGTAAGGATGACTGTAATTAAAGACTTGGTAGTATTTAATATGCTGTATATAAAGTTTATGTTCATTTTTTTGTTTACTCGTTGAGAGTATGTAAATCATTTATGTAAATCATTTGTGCTATAAATATATTCAAATTGATCAATTGAAGTATAAGAAAATACCAAGATTAACTTAATGTGCTAAAAGATTTGCTCCTCTATTATGCTATCCCCTAGTAACACTATATATCGTTGTAATTTGGCAATTAGTATCCCTAATTTAGTGATTACATGCAACTTTGTCATTGGAACCATGGAGCTGCGCATGGAACCTCCATTCCTCTAGATGAAACTCAAAACTGACTTGCGTTACTTGTTCAATAATCTTTCATCTCTCACCTGTCGGAATATTATTACCGATATATTGATCAATGTTGCTGCTGCATCAATGGAAATTTGATAGTTCGACGCTACATCTGTTCTTTTCAAGTTCACTAAGGTAGGAAGGCAAAAGGTATATTATGCCGTCTATTCCAGAGAAACAAGAGTCTTGCAAATACCTTTTAAGTTAAAATCCTTAAATCTGATGAGATATACTTAATGATTTACTTACTGGCTTGGTTGATCATCTTCTTGTACCTGTATTGTGACCTACAAATTCATGTGGTCATTTTGTGCATTGATTCGTCTTCAAATCATTTTTTACCCAAGCACCATTGTCGGGGTTTATTTCTAAGCTTTTTTTGCCATGGTTCATTACTGGATAGTCCTGTTTTTTATTTTTTAAATATTTTGTTGCAATAGCCTTGTACCAAACAATGATTTGAGATTGTGGGGGTGATATAGCAGGAAGGCCAAAAAACAGTTTAGTACATTGTAGTTTTCCAGTTTTATAATTTAGTACCACGTACTTTAAAAATTATAAAAAAATACTTCAAGTTACATAATAGTTACAGTTTAGCACCCATCATCCGACGCCGTTACATATTTTAAGGCTAAAAGGCACTTTGACACCTTGTAGTTTAAAAATTTTGCATTTTAGTACAACGTTGTTTAAAAATTACAAAAAAAATGCTTGAAGTTACAAAACTTGGAGCATTTTTAACCTGAGTTTATACCTGGAGCATTTTTAACTTGGAGCATTTGTAGTTTGGTACCACGTTGTTTAAAAGTACGTTGGATCCAAAATGACCAGTTTTGTAACTTCAGGCATTTTTTTGTAATTTTTAAACAATGTGGTACTAAACTGCAAAAATTTTAAACTATAAGGTGCCAAAGTACTTTTTGGTCTTAAAATATGTAACGGCGTCGGATGATGGGTACTAAACTACAATTATTATGTAACTTTGAGCATTTTTTTATAATTTTGAAAGTACGTGGTACTAAACTGAAAAACTACAGGGTACTGAACTGCTTTTTGGCCTAACAGGAATGCAAAGCCACCAAATAATCCCACTCCATCGGTTTAAGGATCCATCATCGAAGCACTATTTGACAAAGAATAAGTTTTTGTGCACATGCCCACGTGGCATATGCACTTCACATGTACAACTACCGATTCATATATCACTACCGATAGGTATCGGTAGTGGGCTATCGATAGACATGTATAACCTATCGGTAGTGATAAGTTGTACATGTCTATCAGTAGTGGTATACCGATAGACATGTATATTGTGCTATCAATTCAATACATGTGAAGTGTGCACAAATCAGAGCTCTTTGACAAAGTTCCTGTGCATTGATGGCTCCATCATCAGCAGATAGCAATAGAGCCAGATATGGTTTAAGGAAGCAAAACTTCATTGAACTCAAGCTTCCTAAGGTACTATATTATCATTAATCAAAGTTACATCCTTCATCGGCAAAACTTCCATTCCTTAATGTAAGCGTTGATTATTTATTCGGGCATCCTTTTTTGACCCGCACCTATTCCTTGGATGATGTATTTTCAGAATATCTTATAGTGGTGCAATACTGGTTTCATTCTGGATTTTGTCTTTAGTTACTTGGACCCTTATTTTCTTCTTAAATAAAGTTTTGTGTATATGATCACGTGGCTGCACATGTCACATGATCGGTATTACACATGTCACATTATCGGTAGTGAGGTACTCAGGGGCGGATCCACATATTGAGGTGGGGGGCAGGCGCCCCCTGGCAAAAAAAAAACTTATCTAATATATATATATAATACCTAATTGCCCCCCCTCCTAAATTAGATTTGATCCCCATCTATAATTTACTGATTGCTTAGAGAAAGAAATTTTTGACGATGTTCCTAATAAAGATATTATATAATACTATCAAAGTATGAAAACTCGGATGAAGCAATTGTAATTGTTTACTTTTATAGCTATGGTAATGTAATAAGATACTTATTTTGAATTTTTTAGTTAATTATTTATATATTTTCTTTTACAGTAAATTTTTTCTATTAAGTTTGTCCCCCCTTCATATAAATCCTGAATCCGCCACTGGAGGTACTGATTGATTGATCTATTTTATCGATACTTCAGATCAATCAGCCGGTACCTCACTATCGATTGAACCACGTGTGTAACGTATATGGTTTCGGTCATGCACATAGATTAGCGCTCTCTCTTCCTTCCTCATCTGCAGTAAATTGGATGAATGAATTAACTAAAATCTCTTTGCATAATAAACAGATGTAACTCACATGAGGATTGAAGCATCGTAGGCTACTACAAGACCTCAATCGGGTCTATTTCTCCATCAACACGTATGCGGTATGTGGGGACCTGTAATGTTAGCCAGTCTTATGGCTCAACTCATTAAAAAAAAAAAAAAAAACTCCAAAGTGATGAGAACAACACGTATGCAGTACCCCTTGTGTAATTTGGTTTTATATTAATACTGGTGTGTTAAGTTGCTGCTATGCTTGCTATTATCAGGTTTTTTTGTTTTATCATAAATTGAGCCTTTTTTCCTGTGGGTAAATAGAATACTCATGCAACCAAAAATCCTTCACACAGGTCAGATTGAATAAAATAAAAGGTTTAACCAGTACACCACAATTGGTAGTTTGTTATTTTACTATGGGTGGATTCAATCCAAAAGAAAGTAACAAATTACACGAACTCCTGTTCCGGGCGGGAACTGGGTGGGTGTTTCCAGGAAGCTTCGGACTAATTTGGCGTGAAACAATGTGAGGTCTAGATTTCAAGTTCTCTGTGGGACTTAAATGTACGTAGTTTGTATAAGAGCAATGCAGCTATATTTTTGTGTGACCACTGTAGATAGTCAGCTTGAGAAATTTGATCAAGGAAGTCATCTAATATAATGATTTTATATTGGAAAGGTTATCCTGTTTTGAAATCTATATTATTGGTTTTGCACGAGAAGCCAATGTTGGCTTCTTTGATTGGTGAATGGTGGGTTAAATATAATATTCCGGACATCGGAACATTTCATGATCAGATTTTTCTAGGTAATTTAATATTTAAAAACATGCTTTTGGTCATCCACGATTTCAAGCAGCTCATCATCTTGAATGGGAGTAGTAGAGGGACTATGGTGGCGTGGTAGTGGTGGAGTCGACGGTGCAACTATTATTTAAGTGATTAAATTTACCATTTTCTATTCGCTCAAGTTTTTTTTGAAGCAATTGGTGATTTGATATGGTATTAGAGCATTGGTCATGTTAGTTAATTAGCTAGCATGAAACTTTACAAAGACTTTGGTATCAATGGCTCAAGTTGATAAGATAATGTTTTTATGCCAATATTAATGTAAGGGCATTTGCTCAACCTAGATTAGGGATACGGCTCAATTATGTTTTTCTTGAAAAAAATTGACTTATAAGGTGAGGATGCATGTGGGATCCCACAGGGATCTTAAAAATCCATTTCCAACACACATTTACAAGACTATATGGTACGTACACGTATATCCATCCACCACCTGTTTCAGAAGGGAGGCCGGCCACAAATTGTTCAAGACTTTCTCATAACATATCTCAAGACAAGCCACACAACTTCACATGCACCCCTTATCTGCATGCATCACCCAAAAGACACCACTACCGCCACCAACCAAACAATAAGGTACAGCTAGCTGATAACAACTCAGCTAATGCTGCTCATGTGAACCTAAGGGGGGCAATTTAGCCATAGCCTCATCAGCCTGTGCAGCCATGGCAAGCTGAAACTGCCTCATGGATACAGATGATGGGAGTGGAAGGAGCTCTGGATGGGCTCTATCCCAGCTCTTCATGGTGTTGGTGACACTATCAGTTCCATCCCATCCTATGTGAGCCACATGCTTTACATCTGTAGGAAAGCCAATCTCCATCTCCCCCTCCCCAATGATCTCCTCCTCTTTTCTGTATATGAACAACTGAGACAAGCTCTTGAAGCTCTTCGCTAGCCTCTGAAGCCCTGCAGAGATGTTGGGCTTTGGCAGAGAGAGGAGCACAAATGAGCCCTTCATCTTTACACTGGATGGACTGCTACTGTCTCCTTCTTCACCTTCTACTAAAACTCAAGGAACTCTAGCTATTAGATGTTTAATTAGTAATTAAACATATACATATATATGTATCTATATATTCTAAAAAGGAATCAAAGAAAGAAGGGAATTAAGTATTACTTACTTGGAGATGCTGAGGTTGGCTCTGGTTGTAAACTCTTTGGTCGAGCTTGGCTCACGGCGACGCTGGACTCGGAGACGCAGCCGATGGGAATTAAGTATCTCATTGCCTCTCAAGAATGAAGAGCTAACAGGAAGTGTAACTTGAGAGATAAGACAGGGAGAGATTAAAGAAGGTTTGGTTAAGAGCATGGAGGAAAGGAAGGTAGTGTGAGTGGGGTTTGTTATATTGGAGTTGTGTTTGCCTTTGTTAGCAAGTCTGACATGATTTTTACTTATAGCAGGGGAGTTTACCCACGTTACGTTACGAGAGAGAGAGAGAGATGATGATGATGATGATGCAGAGAGAGAGAGAGAGAGAGAGAGAGAGAGAGAGAGAGAGAGAGATGATGATGATGATGCAATGGGTGGGTAGGTTGGTTGGTTAGTTGGTACCTGCTGTTGGCTGATTGGAAGCTAGGGTTTGTGTGGGAGTAGTATGAGCCCACCAAACAGTACTTGTGAAAACCTTCTTCAATTAGTTGATCCTGTCCTTAGATTTCTGATTCCTTGGGAGACAAATGCCATCACTAAGAGATCCTAAAAATCTTTAACTTAAGTTTTATACTCAAACTCCAACTGCCAATCCAAGAAAGACTGGGATGCAAGATATTTATGTAGTCATTTATGTGGTCAATGATTAGAATTGGATACAAGTCTGAGACAAAGGACAGACGAACGAAAAAAAATTAATTTGTTAGAATCAATTGGCGAGTATCTAAAGCTATTTTAAGCAAGTGGTATTGGATTTTATGATGTTTTAAGTTCCCGTTTGGTTCGGGGTTAAGAAGAATAGAGTTAAAGGGTTAAAGGAAATATGGGATTAGAAAAGATAAAGGTAAAAAATGAGATTAAAAAAAACAGATATGAATGTGATATGTGAAATACTAATAATCCCGTAATCATTGTTTTGGTGTTTGATAAAAAAATGATAATAAAATAGGAGTAACCCTTTGACCCGTTGCCAAACAAGGGCAACAGTCAGGAAGGTTTGGCTGTCCTGATGAGATTATGATGGATGGAGATGATCTTATTCGGATCTTTTTCTGGAGCATCTCCAGGAATTTAAAAAAAAAAGAAAAAACTAACCATTAAGGAGCTGAGAAACCTTTTCTTAGCTATAAATCATTTACCAGCTCTGTAATAGGGATGATTTACATGGATACCCATGAAGGAATTTAGAGCTTAAACTACATGATTATTAGCACAAAAGTATAGCTGGAAAGATGAAGATGCGATAAGGTACCAGTGAGCTCACAATGGCTAAAATTTCTAGGATTTAGACTCGTGATTTCGATGTTGAAATCAAAATGAATGATAGAAGCTTGAAGACATTCGTGATAACTTAATCCTCATATATCCATCAGAAAAAAAAAATTACATTTATAACAGAATACTAAGTCTTACAAGAATTTCTGGGGGAGCATATGCATGCTATCAAATGTGTACTTATTAAGTAAGTGAATTTTCTATAGCTGCTGTTACATTTCCACTATAAAAGAAAGAGCCTGTAAAATTGTGTTGAACCTAGGTTATAAACTTATAATTGTAAGGGCCGCAGAAAATAGCAAAATTAGAAGGACAAAAAGAAAGATAAGCCCAGATAATATTAATCTGGATCACAATGGAGGATTAAAGTATGATGACAATAAAAATCCCAAGAACAACGAACCACCAAGCATTGCTACTGTGCCCTGTGAGATCTTGAATGCCAGCATACTCCCTCCTGCCA
This sequence comes from Narthecium ossifragum, assembly GCA_963920575.1. NCBI lineage: Eukaryota > Viridiplantae > Streptophyta > Magnoliopsida > Dioscoreales > Nartheciaceae > Narthecium > Narthecium ossifragum. The sequence continues at coordinate 3,091,219 of OY986969.1, read as the reverse complement.
CTGCAATAGATGTGCATATAGTATGTCCGAATGTCACTCCCACAGCGACTCCTGCCGCATTTTTTTGGGTATAGCCGACTACAGACAAAGATGACAGTACAGGAAACTTTCAGAAAAATAAACATAAGAAAATGGTCAATGAGCTTAAAAGTATATCATCTGCAATCAGTAATGTCTAAGTAACTTACACCAAATAGCACTTTAAACACAACCCAATAAAGTAATGTAGTGAAAGGGAGAAAATGACGCTCCCACAGCGACTCCTGCCGCATTTTTTTGGGTATAGCCGTCTACAAACAAAGATGACAGTACAGAAAACTTTCAGAAAAATAAACATAAGAAAATGGTCAATGAGCTTAAAAGTATATCATCTGCAATCAGTAATGTCTAAGTAACTTACACCAAATAGCACTTTAAACACAACCCAATAAAGTAATGTAGCGAAAGGGAGAAAATGTTGGTGAGACATAACAGCTTACCGCAATTGTTGCTATCTGGCTACGATCACCCCCATTCAGCTAAGAAGGTTTAATATAAAAGACTGCATACAAAAGAACAATAGTAAAGATAAGGAAAGATGTGATGAGAATTTAGAGAAGAAAAATCTTTATGGGAACTCAATTGTGTTTTGTTGATAGAGGTCTTCAACAGAAAGATTCGCATGAAAATCAAGGGTTCACCAAAAAACAAAAATAATTGTACATAGTAAGATGAATGCAGACTGTTCAACCAGAACCAACTAGCTCAAATGTACCAGCCAGAAACCACATAGACAAGGGTAAAGAAAGAAACAAAGTACTCCCTATAAAATCCATGTATACAACCATACAAATCATATCCTGCAAAGAGAAGGCTACTTTAAAACAACTTGAATGATGTTGCATCCAACACCAAGCAACAATATACCTCTAGGAAAATTTGTGTGCAAAATCTTGAAAACAAACGTCAAAAAGCTGTTTTCCCTTGCCCTCCCTCAGGCTTTTCTTCTACCTACATAGATGTACTTGCAATCAGGGGAAGTACAATGGGAAAACAAAATAGAAAAATGTCATAATGCATATCGAATGAATGGTGACAGTCAAAGAAAGGACATACTTCTTCAATTTCCTTTTTCTGTGATGCCTTCGAATCCGATCTCCAGGCAATGTAGAGCAGCCGTAGCCCAAAAAATGCATAGAGCACTACGTGGAAAAAAGACGGGGCATAACACATAAGGTTCTTGGGCTTTTTAGAGGACATTCAGATATTTCAGCAATTAAAGGTACCACAATATTTAAGTATCAATTATAAAAGAGAGTGAAGGAAAGTATGAAAACTGTCGAAAAAGCTGTAAAGATGGTTTGACAAGTCCATATCCAATGCATCTTTGAAAAAGGCACAACCGTCTAGCAATGTTAGTGGACAACATGCAATATCAAACAGTCAGATAAGCTGAGCAGGGATGTTTCAAAGGCTCAAAACAGGTCCAAAAAACAAAACCCAAGATCGAAACATAAGAAGTCCTATCTTGAACATGTCTGCTCTCAGGGTTCCTTTCAATGCCCACTCTCCCAGCACCTCGCAGCTAGAATCAGGGAAAATGACTCCAATTGCATGACTTCTCCATCTAGCAGAAGGCCAATGATAACATGACCAGCATGTCATAGCCCACAGAAACTCTACACATGAACTACATTATGAGACACGCCTATCAAGACCTAATATGACAGCATTGACAGGTGCTTCCTGAAATATAATGTGCCGTCGTGTCTATCAGCCCATGTTGGTCAATTCAAGATACTTCCTTAGTTTGTTCCTACTAAGATCATAATAACCAATAAGATATTACAGAGCATATTTACATCATATTGTAGCAGTGTACCTGTATAGGCTTTACGAACTGATACCGCAGTATATGCCATTAACTTTTTATAACCTTAATCACCCGTGTACAAACCGCACAGCTACATGACCATGTCATACTTCCCTGTTGCTGGTACAAAATTGCACATTTAAAAAGTTATCACTTGTCGTTGGTACACTAGCAGTGAAAAATGAAGGTACACAAGAACAGTGTTTTACAATGTGATTCAATTAGTCTGCAACAGATGCCTAAAATTTTTCACAAAACCGAACTCAGTGAGCAAGGGAACTCTTTCCCTGATGGATGTTCCATAAATTTGACAGCGCAAAAAGAATCAAGTTTCAAAGTTTTCTATTTGATGATGAGATGAATATGCAAAGGGTCTTCTTAGTGTATATAGAATCATCACTAGTTCCTCTCAGCTCTCCTTGATGTTCCCAAAATATTTTCTTTGGCCATGCCATGAAATTTCAACAATAACCTTTATTTGGTAACACATTGGTTTCTGGCTTGCTTTAGATGCTTCAAAGATAAATGCATCTTCAAATATCCCTGCTCTTTGTCCTAGCTCTTTTATGTCTTAGACAGATATATAAGGTTGCTCCAACATTTAACGAGCTTAAGAGTATGAAAGATGAAGTAGGTCACCATATCCCAAAATACCCTCTAGTAATCAAACTTTTGATTACCAAAAAGTGGTCTTGCAAGGTTGCTCCAAGATTTAATGAGCTTAAGCACAATTCTCTGGTTTTCGATCATCAATGTGTGGGCCTTTTCATGCAAACTTCTCTTTGCAAAACATTGTGCTTCATATAAACCCTTCTTTTATCTGGTAAATAGGATCTAAACATGATAGAAAAACTTTAGGTTTTCCTTGCAAAGTGATATTACATACAAAACAAACTTGATTAAAGAAGAATATAACATTGCCAATGTATTTTGCATTTTGGGCCAACTATGGAAACACCAACTCATGTCCACTTCAAATGAAAAAAAATGGATAGACTGAACCATACTAAATGCCCCCCTTGCTTTGTCAAACATACTTTCACAGACACATCATCTCTTAAAAATTACTCAGCAATTAAATAAAGGCCTTGTAGTCATGGCAACTTTCTAGAGTCTCAACTGCCACAAAACTTGCAGAGTTACATAAATCCAGGGCATTGATAAATACTAGAGGCGAAAATGTCAAGGGTTGACACTTTACTACAAATGCAAACGTTACAGAAAGTTTTTAGTTAGTGTGCTGGAATATGCATATACTGAGACCGACATAATTCAAAAGGTCTATTAGATCAGTTTAAGCAAATATGAGTTTAAGCAAGAAAAGTTCTAAGGGACTGATCTCCACATAAGAAGGGAAGATGATTGCATTATCATGCAAACTGGTGAAGAGCACAGTACCTGTGGCTGCACTGTTTGTCTGCTTCTTTGATATCAAGTTGGGGACAATCCTGCCTGGTCCAGTTGATAGCACCTAATGTGAATCAAGAATCAGCCTTATTGATGTAGGGGGGATCTAAGAGGCAATAAGAACATGAGGTTTCATAATGCCAAAGTAAAGGCGAAAGCTCAATACTATTCATAAGAGGCAAAATCTCCATGTGCCAGTTAGAACTTCTAATGAAAGATTCAAAATTTCTTGCATAGAACTCTTGAAGCTCAGACTTTAGGAAGGAACTTACCGTCATGACAATAAGGGCGGACAGCGCACCTGAGAGCACAGTCGACTTCGGATGACGCATTGTCATCAGAGCTGCGATTATGAAAGTCTCATCTCCTATCTGCAACACATCTACGAGCAGATTAGAGACCAATTGTTTGATCCCGTAGTAAAAAGAAGGCAACGAAAAGAAGAGGGCAAACCTCGCTAACAATGATCATTGACAAACTAGCAAAGAAGGCATCGAAAAGCCCCACTTCGTCACGATCGACTGCGAGACCAGAAGCTCCACTCTCGACGTTTCTCCATACTAAGATCCAAAAACTTCTGTCCCACAAACCCCAAAAGATAATAATCACAATAATACCTTAACAAGCAAAGGGTTTTTTAGGTTGGCTCGGAACGAGATTTCCTCGAATCTAAGCTGTACAAACTCTGCTGCGACGATCCAAAGGCTTCGCCAACTCCGTCACCGCATTGACATCGAGTGAGTCTTGATGTACGCAATCAAACTAAGATCCAAACCTGGGATAAGATCCATGAAATTTTCGACAAGGATCAAGAATCACCTGAGCGAAGACGATTGCCGGCCCAAAGACGATGAATAAGAGAAGTAGAAGACGAATCATCGGCAGAGCTCCATGCCCAGGATTATTAGCGCAAAATAGATCCATTTGCCAGGGAGCTCAGACCCTAGCTCTGAATCCAAATCCAACAAAGACCCTAACTAAAAAGCTCGGAAATGGGCGGAAATCATAGGGAATCGGTTCGTGGAGGAAATATTTCTAGGGATTCGAAATGGATTCGAGGGACCATCGCCTCCTCGCGTGTAGTCAGGGGCGAGCATCCCGTTTACAGTTCGGTTTTCGGTCCAAAAAATCAAATTTTATTCGATCCAAAATTAAAAAAAAATCGAACCGAAACCGAACAAGTTATTCGATCTAAAATAAAAAAGAATCGAACCGAATCGAACTTTCTCCAAAAAAAAAACCGAACCGTACTTGTTCGGTCTATAATTAAGAAAACCGAACCGAACTAAAATTTTCGGTCTAAATTCCTAAAAACCGAACTTTTTATACAAAAAATACATCATACTGCATATAAAAATGAAATTTTGTGAAAATTTTAATTATATAAAAATTAATTTCAGTTTTTCGGTTTTAAATTGAAATTTTAAATTCAGAACCGAACCGAACACCGAAATATTTATATGTTTAAAAACCGAACCGAACCATTTGAACCGAAAAACTGAACCGATTGGACCGAACGAATTCGGTTCGGTTCGGTTTTTCGGTTTTGGTTCGGTTCTGCTCACCCCTACGTGCGATTGGCGTCGGGATCTCACGTTCCCCCCTTTATTTAAACTCGTAGATCAGATAGGATTATGGGAAGAAGGTAATATTTACAAAAGTACCCTCTCGTGTGGAGGTTATTAAAACCAATGCAAAAAGAGACCGCACACGGTGAGAAAGATTATATATATATATATATATATATATATATATATATATATATATATATATATATATATATCCCTGCCACATGACAGGTAACCACCAACCTCACCCCAATAATCACCCAATAACTCCCTCCCATTAAACCCCTCTCAACCTAGGATTATCATGCCACATAGGCGCTACATAGGCTCCACCTAAGATATTCTCCCGTCACGTAGGACAACAAAAATTTCACTTATAATCATAACCTCATATAAGGATGATATATATATATATATATATATATATATATACATACCAGTGGTGTCCATGTCACCTGACAGGGTAACCACCAACCCCACCCCAATAACCATCCAATAACTTCCTTCCACTAAACTCCTCTCAACTTAGGATTATCATGTCACATAGGATATTCTCCTGTGAGATAATGATGATATATATATATACCATGTATGAGCTCATGCTCAGTAGGAAAAAAGCAGAAGAATTATAATTGTTATTGTTTCCTACATATATATATACTAGTGGTGCCCCCTACCAGCTGGTAGGGTAACCACCAATCCCACCTCAATAACTACCCAATAACTCCCTCCCACTAAACCCCATCAACCTTATGATGCCACGTAAGCGCCACATATGTGTCACATAGGACATTCTCCTGCCACGTAGGGCAACCTTTCTGTCATATAAGGATGATGTAGCTTTACATTATCCAACATTTTGAAAAGAACTGACAGTTCGGTTAAGTTTTTTTCTCGAAAACCCGTCTCACCTGCAAATCACACAGCATCATCACAGAACAAAATCAAAAGCGTCAGAGAAGCCGATGACACATAAGCGGATTTCTCTATTGCAGCAAATTTAGAGGTCGAGGGAATACACCATCTGGGGGTATGCATTTAACAACAAACTTTCTAACAATCACCATAACATGTTTGCTATTACTTACATATATAATGTGGACTAATAGCATACCTTTTAGCCAAGCCAAGAAGATACAGCTCAGTAAACGGACACAGCACTCCATGGCACCGTGCCGCCTGTGGTGCCAGGGACTATGTATGTTCCAGGAGGCATGCAGCATTGACCTGAATGCGATGAACAAGCTCGATGTGCTCGGCACTATCGTCCTCCTTCAGCCGGGCAGTGGCAGTGGAACAGAGAGAGCTTAGTGTGTGGTCACAGCGCTAGGCTGCAGTATCCCACTCACTCACCATCAAAGAATGTCCCAGCAAAAACAAGAACATATTCCGTTTAAGTTTTCGCACCCCAAGAACAATCCCTCAATCCCTATAATTTTCACTTCATTGGAGCTCCAAATGGCAGCCTAGCTTCTTGTTATAAATTTACATTCCCTTGTACTTTCCATTCCTTCCCCCCCCCCCAAAAAAAATGTCTGCTCATGGCTAAGCCTGATCCAAGATAGTCGTCCAAATCTTGGCACCCTTCCCTACCATTGTTTTTTTCAACACTAATTTTGGCGTCACACCTTCCATCATGCATCATAATGCCCTCTTAAGGCTTTCTTAATAGGCGTTTATCCCTTTCCATACTCTTTTATTCCCTACTATTTACAACCTTCCTTATTGAGCATGCAAAAATAGCCTCTGACAGTAAATTATAAAATTGTTTTTGCTAAACATAGTCATAGAGCTCTTCCGTCATGCACATCAACTGCTTTTGCTTCTGAGGTCACTAATAAGCTTTAACATAACTATAGACAATCTCCTCCTTTTGATCAAGCTTGATATAACAAATGACCTAGTTTATCTCTCTCTTCCTTCTATTATAGTTCTTTTGTCTTCATAAAACTTGTTTATCATGGCGTGTAGTCTAAAACCTAGTGAAGCTCTGCGAAACGTCATCCCAGAAGTCATATCGTCGAGATCTTTTGTGTGCTTTGAATCTTCCCTACTCAAGTTGATCAGTCACTATCATCCCAGTTGCATCACTCATCAGTATTCTGAGGGCATGGACTCCTGGACATATAATCTTGATTGGTTTCACCATTGTTGTCATCATTCAAGTAAATTCCCAGATGAGAAACATAAATGCGCTTCTATACAAAGTAGAGCTGGTGCAAGAAAGCCCATTTGTTATGATGTATGGCATGCCTCCGCCAGTAAACTTGGGGTCCTGTCCAAGGACCATCTAGTTATAGCTTTACTAACTATAAGATATCATATCTAGTCCCGATTATTAATGCACAACGGAACATAAATCTCTAAGACGACGTCACAGCTGACATGCTTGTGTAGGATTTCCAACAAAAATAACATGAACTTAGGTTCCACAAGGACTTTGTTTAGCAAGAGATAAGAGATAGGACCAGGAAACTTCTGCTTACAACATCTAACCTTCCACCTTAGGAACTATTTTGTAAATACAATACTTCAGTTTCAAAGATCAAGATCTCTTAACAGCAATTCTCAACATGTGGAGCAAAGTTTTGTGTTATTCTACGATAAGAAGTTTGTGGGCATTATCAAGGGTTTTGCTATGGTGGTTACCCGAGATGCCATTTAATTGGCTGCGCGAACAAATATCATTCTAGAATGTTAATCGCCTTGGGCATTTTAACTCATTTCTTTGATCTTCTAAAACAGATTAAAGTTGGACAGTTATTTTGATCAGATACAACTCTAAGGACCCGTTTGAATTCAGGATAAATATACATAAACCTCATTTATGTATCAAAACACTTTATCCATAAATCTTACATAACTACCTTTAGTTACATAACTTTTACTTTATCCACTATGCAAACTTATCATTTCCTCAATCCAAACATACCCTAACAAATAAAGATTCCAATTCCCGAAGCAACATAGCTATGCAACTAATGACTTGAAGCCAAAAATTAGTTACACAAATACAACAGTGAAACCATTGATACACAACAATTCAGTTAGGTGTCGTTTGGATCGATGATAAGTATGCATAAACCTTATTTGTACATCCAAACACTTTATCCACAATCTTATATAACTACATTTAGGGCCCGTTTGGATTGAGGATAAACATTAGGGGTGGCAATCTGGGTCATGACCCGTGAACCCGACCAGACCCGACCCGAGTTAAACGGGTTTGGGTTTGACATAATCGGGTTCGGGTCATAAACGGGTCGACCCGTTTATGACCCGTGAATAAACGGGTCAGGTCGGGTTGACCCGCGGGTTAGGCGGGTCAACCCGTTTACCCGTTTAAAAAAAAAAAAACCTAAAAACTAAACCTTCTCTCAGCTTTCTACTTCCTCTCCTCCTCTCCCAACACTCTCTTCCTCCTTCCCCCCGACCATCCTAAGTTCCTAACCCACCGGCTTCTTCCTCTCCTCCTCTCCCAACACTCTCTTCCTGTCCTCCTCTTCTCCCCGACCATCCTAACACACCGGCCACCACCCCTCTCCCGCCCCTCCCTTCCTCTCCCTGCCCGCCCCTCTCTTCCTCTCCTCCCTCTCTTCTCCCCGACCATCCTAACACACCGGCCACCGCCCCTCTCCCGCCCCTCCCTTCCTCTCCCCGGCCGCCCCTCTCTTCCTCTCCTCCCTCTCTACTTCCTCCATCTTCTCCTCTCCAACAAGCAGCGGCGCGGCACCCTCCCCCCTGGTCCTCCACGGCGGCTTGGCCCCCTTGTCCTCCACGACGGCGCGGCCCCCTTGTCCTCCACGACTCAGATCCGGCCAGATCCGCCGTCCACGACTCAGATCCGGCCAGATCCGTTGTCCACGACTCAGATCCGGCCAGATCCGGCCGTCCACGACTCAGATCTGGCCAGATCCGCCATCCACGACTCAGGTCCGGCCGTCCACGACTCAGATCCGGCCAGATCCGCCGTCCAGGACTCAGATCCGGCCAGATCCGGCCGTCCACGACTCAGATCCGGCCAGATCCGGCCGTCCACGACTCAGATCCGGCCAGATCCGGTCGTCCACGACTCAGATCCGGCTGCCGGCGGCGCCTTCGTGGCGGGTTGCCGTGGCGGGTCAACCCGAACCCGATCCGACCCGTTTCATAAACGGGTTAGACGGGTCGGGTCGGGTTGACCCGTTTATAAATGGGTCGGGTTCGGGTTTTGTATACCTGACCCGTTTATTAAACGGGTCGGGTTCGGGTTTGGTATTTAATAAACGGGTCAGTGTATGACCCGACCCGAACCCGACCCGTGAACCCGAATTGCCACCCCTAATAAACATACATAAATCCCATTTATACATCCAAACATTTTATTCATAATCTTACATAACTACCTTTAATGCATGCATAACTTTTACTTTATCCAACATATAAACTTATCATATCCTCAATCCAAACGGGCCCTTAATGCTTGCATAACTTTTACCTTATCCAACATATAAACTTATCATATCCTCAATCTAAACGGGCCCTTACTGTTTTCCCATTATACTTGATTGAATTTATACTTGATTGAATCACTCTAAGCGACATATGTTGCACAAACTTGAGAAGACTTCATGCTTTACAATTGTGTGACAAACAAAAGTTCTATGGAGCTAACGAAAAGGCAAGATTTCCATATGGTTACACGTAAACCAGGAGAACGAAAAAATCAATCTACATCCAAGTAATTGTGAAAATTCAGCAAAGCAATGAGCCCAAGTACTTGAAGGTGGCAAACATCTATTTTTTTTTCTGAAAGACGTGCCTAAAACAATCCATGTAATCCGTTCTATAATAGAACCTGGAAATAGCATCAATTAGTTCATTGTTTTGTGTGTCCAAATGCAACTGCAAGGTTACTTGGCAGAAAAAAAATCCCAGATATGTGATAATTCCCATTTTTAATAAGAACAATGAATAGTAAACCTCTCAAAGAATCTATACATGGACATTTTATTCAAATATATGATGTGGACAAGTGAAATATTGGGAAAAGTAGGTTTACTTGCAATAAGAAAGCTAAGCTAGGTTATGCACAAATTGAGAAGTGTAACATAAAAGACAAAACATGCAAAAGAATGGGGTTACTGGTCCCAATCAAGGTAGTCAAGACAACATAATATGTTTACCTATAAAGTTGGTTATTCTTTGACCATCTTGGATTCTTGTTAACCCTCTTCTTTATCCATTATTTTGTCTTATTTCGATTGTCCTTTGCATATCATAGAATAAATGGAAAACCAAATGGCAATAAAATGAATGCGCCAATTGCAGACACTTTAATAAAATTCAATCAGAATCAACCAAATACCAATCAATCAAAAGCATATTACTTGTAATTTCTAGTTGGAGACTCGTGCTGGGGATACTCATCTTTCAAATTTAAGACAAATGGCTATATGCAAGGTTGCACCAGGTTGCATTGCAATACCGCACGATGTTGTATCATATAATAAGATCAATTTAATTGTATCGTGCGATACAGCATTGGGACATAACACAACATTTTTTTAATAATACACGGGAGTGCAAAAAGCGCTTGATGCAGCATGACAAATATCCCTACCGACACTATGTTGCATTAGGTGATTCTGCATTGCTTGACGTGGCAAACCAAAAATACCAAAAGTGTGTCCGTCTACGGTGATTAAGAAATTTAAAGATACCACCTATAATACTTTGAAGAAAAACTTCTTGAAACTTCATCGCAACGCACACCGGGGAAGTTGGAAAGGCAAGTTGGTGATTCAAGTCATCTTCCAAGGTCCTACTAAATTTGCCCTCAATAGCTTTCTTGATACACGTATTAGGCTATCGATCTGTGTCAGGGAGGCCGGGAAACACCTTGTTTATTTTTTCTACACTTAGGATCCTTATACTAATTAAGGCCACCTATGCATCCCCAAACATCACTCGTCTGTGGCCTAAGATCTTTGAAGAATATTCTTTTTCATGAATTTTATTTTGATGAGATGAACCCGAATGTTAAGCTTTCTCGAGACTTCTTGCACTAGCCGACAACTCAGATCAGCAACCTCATTACATGTATAGGGAACAAAAACTAACAAACTGACTCCATATCTATCACCTCAGCCCAAATCCTTCTAATTAACCATGCCCGGCCCCCACCTCCTTGGACCACGCCATGCATCCATTGAGTATCTCAACAGCCGCCAACAAATCAGAACCACCATTGCTAGCTTGTTGTTACCTTTAACCTTCTACCAACTCACCGCCTTTAACACCACGCAAAGCTCTGCCTCCAACACCCATCCAACCTCCACCAGCTCCCCATTCATCCAGTCAATACTACCAGCTTCGCTCCAACTAACCACCTCAACCGCAGCAACACCCCTTGCCAAGTCACACGAAGCATCCATGTCCAACACCATGCGGCCAGTCAGCGAGATCTGAACTTCCACCCCTTGTCTCAAATAAAACCATATTTGCTATCTCACCAGCCGTACTATCCTCCTAGCCAGCACTCTTGCGCCTTTCCTTGTTCCTTTAAACACCCTCGAGTTCCTATTCCTTCCAGATCAACCTCATTCCCTATTCAATTCCAACCTTCATCTTCCATATTATGGCTGGTAGAAACCAGTTCCTACCTCTCATGTAATTTCCTCCCTTTTTCTTTTCTCTCCCTCTTGTTTCTGCCTTTTCTATTTCTTCCTTTTCTAACAACATCAATTTATTTTGACATAAACGGGCACAAAAAAAAAAAAAAAAGCCTCGCCAAAGTTCCCCGAATCCTAACATTTGCATTTCTCTAGTCCTTCCTCATCTTTAACAAAATGGGTTACTAAGTCAAAAGTGAATGATATCTCAGTAAATGACAATGGATATCATCGAAATTAATTAATCATCAACTAACAAAATTAATTGCCCCACCACCGGTAGCCCCTTTACTAGTAAGTTCATGGGCACTCTTTTAGGAACAGCATCATAAACACAGGAAAAAGTAGCCCCCTACGCACAATAAACTTTTGGAATGATCCACTATGGCTAAAGTCCCTAGGCCTCAGATTTGCGTTTAACATCTTGGGAGCAGCATAATGTTGTTACCTAGCTATATCCTGACACAAAAAACACCCTCACCCCCACCACCCCAATAGCAAGCAAAAAGCAAATGCTAGAAAATGAAGTAAACCTTGGAATGCTAAAGGAACAACGAAACGAAAAAACAAAGAAAGAAAGAAAGAAAGATGATAATATAGAGCTAATACACCACTTTACTGAGATTGCTAGCTATATAGTTCAGACCACCGGACAATATTTCCACTTAAGCGCAACATTAACCTCCATTACATTCTTTGGTTTGATTGCAACACACATCACTACATAGGCATACCTAATGATGGCATGGATACACCAATTCATCAGCCAGCAGTACAAAAAGAGAACTTCAAAGAGTCTAGAAAGGGGTGTCAAACAGGTATCGTCCATAAAATCGCAAGATCATGATATACGCATATGTTTGTAACTTTTGTTCAAATCATATCAAACATCTGGAAGCAGGAAACCAAGAGTACAACAAAAGATATAAGTGTCTAAATTCTTACCTATAACCGTGCAGCTAAAGTTAAAGAACTAAATCAAATATCACGATTCTAAGCATGCCACACATCACCAGCTAACATAAAGAATTCATAGAAGAACTAGTAGAAGAGACTTGCAGTAGAGACTCAAGCAAGAACCTGATAAAAACCAAGCCAGGAAAGAAGACAACCGCGTTGCAGTTTAGGAGATCGCGATCCAGGTAAAATCTTGGCGGCGTAGCAGGTGACAACGAGATAGAGCACGCGAGTAGACGGTCACGTCCCCCAGCATGACCGGCGACCTGCGTGCTCTCTCTCATTGTCACCCAGCCACAGCCCACACCACATAGCCAGCCATCACAACCATCTCACCGGCGATACCAAAAGCCAATTACAGCAATAAATCAAGAACCTGGAAACTTAGATAAAGATAAAAAAATCGAAGAACACAAGATCGCGACCTGCAAAATACCTCGCAAGCACTGATACCGCCGATCCAAAGCTATCTCAAGAAACAACCTAACGATTCCATTTCAACGATTACTTGGAAAACCTCGGATCCAAACCCTAAAGAACGATCGGATCCAAGAAACCTCCCGGAGAGAAGCTTCGAGGAGAAGGAGAGACGGAGACGGTGGAAGGGCAACCGGAGCACCGGCGGGGCTTCTCCTCTCCTCGTCGCCCCTCTCCGCCCCGCCTTAAGAAGACCATCAATGGTAAATAAATCTCCATAAATCACAGCCGTAAAAAACTTTTTCAAGAAGGTACAATAATTTATATAAACTATTATATATACGAGAAGAGGAGGAGTCGCGCTCAAGGAGGACGGCCCCACGGGGCTATGGCGTACTGGAGATCGACACGCGTCCACTTCCTTAATGCGCTATTATTGCGGCAATACCCCTGATATGACGGGCTAATCACTCGACCGCCACCGTTCAGCTTTGTTTCACCAAACCGAGACCGGAAAACGTGACCACGATATAACCCGAGCCATCTGGTCGGGAACTTTGGCGTTGGGTTTCGGTCCCGGTTTGTTTAATAACCCTGGAAACCTAACGGATTTTCTTATACGGATGGGCCGGATGGCGACGAGAGATCTCAACCGTACGATTGAGAACTCTCTTATTCTTACCGGAGGTGACGGGAAATCATGGCTCGTGTGATCCGACATCTGTACGGTGAGAAATATCTATCAGCGGAGAGGACCAATGGGAAGCTGCGGGAGCACGTTTAAAATGCAGCATGCACTCCATACCGTTGCTCGCCACGTGTCCAGATCGAATCGGATTGGGCATGATTGAGTTTAGATTGGGTTGGTTCGGACTGGGCGGTGCACAGGTGTGTAGTCAATTTTAGGAATGGGCGAATCTAAATACACCATGCTTTTTATTAGGAACATCCACTAATATTTTTTCAATTAATACTCAATATATCTTTCAGAGTATTTGACTAAATTACCCCTCTTTAAGTGAATGAGAAGTCACATGCCCTGTGTATACTAAGTACACCCCCACCTTCACCCTCGTCTTCTATACTACATTTGCTCATTGGAAGATTAAGGATGAAAATGGATCCGAAGAAGGTGAAGAAGGCGACGCTAGATGTAGATCTATACGAGGGGGATCAAAATCCGGTTGGTCTCTCTTAATCAGGTGACGAAGACGACGTCAGTGAAGAAGGCGACCCAAAGAAGCTACCATCCCCCTTCGTTCTGGGTGCTTATCATCCGTATGTTTGATCTGGTTATACAGACTCGCCTCGGTTCGAGGCAACCGTGGGCTTGTTCGGTTTCAAGCATGTCTTTTATGAACGATTTTTATCGGTCAAACATATTTATTTTGTTTGAGTCTTTTTAATCGAACATTTTCTACTTGTTCAGATTCTTTAGGCCGATCATATTGATTATGTTCAGTCTTTGGAAACCGAACATTTACTTCATGTTCGTTTTGATTCCACCGAACAAGTATCAGAGCTTTGTTATTGTTCTTTTCTTAATTAAATTCTCACTTCCAATACCACTATCTCGGCAGTAGAAGCATATGCCTGCAACATTAAGAAAGTACAGTGTGTTGCATTATGTTTTAAGTTTTAAATTACATGCATATTGGACATCTTAGTATTTTGTTAGCCGATTCGAGTGGCCGAATCGAGCTATATTGCTCGGTACAGCCTGGTCGAGCCGAGCAAGCTTATACGGTCATCTCTAGCCGATTAGAGCTATCATGCACGGTCATCATTGATCGGTTTCTACTTATAAATATACATGACTCAAACAAACTCTTCAGCTCCACACTAAGGTTGCTAAGTTCACCACACATGCTCCATCAATGTGGATCATTTCCCTATTGTTATTGGTGGGTGTGTAATATTGATTAAATGCTCACTATATTTGGTTTTAGTTTTCATAGGTGATGGTAAATTGATTACATGCTTACCTGCCCTAATGGAATTGTCACAACATTGCTAATAAATAGTTTTCATACCAGTAGTGGAGCTGAGGGTAAAGTCTTATAATGTGGATCGTGACGACCTCCCACTAATGGTGGGTAACCACGCGAGCAGCCTTGAACGTGACTAAACATGGTTAACCACCGAATCAAATAGTCATGAACGGTGAGTAACCACCGAGGCGAGCTGCCTTGAATGGTGGCTGATGACTGATTTGAGGAGCCATGAATGGTTGATGGTTACCGATCCAACTTGCTTGGACGGATTTGTTCGGCCGAACACATCCATACAAAGCGGGTTGTTCTAACGTTTTGGCGTCGTCATCATGTTGGAGAGAGACACTCCTTGTACCCTGCGCCACTTGCCTAGTTTTTTTTGGGAATCTTAGGTCTACTAGTTGTTTTGGAAACTAGATGTTTTGAACGCTCTTAGGTTGCCGGTCGCCGGGAGGTAGGAGGTAGAGGACAATGAGTTGGGTTGTTGTGTGAAAGGTGTTAGGACTTAGGAGTAGATTAATTAGGAATATTGTGAAAATACCTATGGGTTGTGTTTGGTACCGGGATAAGAGCCAAACAACTCTTTTATCCTGGGATAGGAATCCCATGATAGCATGGGATTCTGATCCCGGGATAGCACCTATCCCGGGATCCAACATCCTAACCCAGGATTAATTTCCATGCGCATATACCGAAGGCCCCCTTCTCCATCGTCACCAAGCCCACCTCCCAATCTCCAGCCAGCCAAAAGGAGATCCAGCCGCCCTTCGCTTGTCGCCGTCCATCTCTGCGGACCCCCCGTCACCTCCGATGTCCTCTCCGGCAACCACCAACACCACCACCCTCTCCCCCTCTCTCCATCCATCTTCACCAACCCAGCCAGGGGACCTCCAACCCATCCCGCCTCCCGTCCTCCAGCCAGCCATATCCAGAGGACATCCAACCGCGGGAGTCACCCTTCGCCGGCTGTCGTCCATCTCCGCGAACCCCTGTCACCCACCGTGTCCTCTCCGGCAACCACGACCACCTTTCTCCCTCTCCCCCTCCATCTTCACCAACCGAGCCTCCCGACCTCCAACCCATCCCGCCTGCCGTCCTCCAGCTGGCCAGATCCAGAGTAGATCCAGCCACTGGAGCTGCCCTTCGCTGACCGTTGTCCATCTCCGCGGACCCCCGTCACCCCCCCCCCCCCCCGCGTCCTCTCCGACAACCACGAGCACCACCACCCTCTCTCCATCCATCTTCACCAACCCAGCCTCCCGACCTCCAACCCATCCCATCTCCCGTCCTCCAGCCAGCCCGATCCAAAGGAAATCTAGCCACTGGAGCCGCCCTTCGTCGGCTACCGTCCATCTCCACAGACCCCCGTCACCCCTCGCATCCTCTTCGGCAACAACGAGCACCGCCACCCTCTCTCCCTCTCTCCCTCTCTCCGGCAACCACGAGCACTACTACCAATATGTACCATAAAAAAATTAAAAAGTGGCATCTACTTATTTATATTATTTTAATAATTTTATTAGAATAATATTATTATATTCATATAAATGGGTTCGCATGGGATGCAATGATGTGTATGACCATGCCATGTCACCATGATATGCCATGTGGTCATGCGAAACTTTTTCACGTCCGTCATAGGTGGAGGCCACGTGTTCGTCACCGGCGGCCACGAACCAGTGGAGGACGGGCGGACATCTTTACCGACGATGGCGGAGGAGTGGACGTCCGCCAGAGATGGCAAATAAGCAAGCGTTCATATGAGAGAGATTCGTCAGTGGAGGCATCGAACATGACGGGAAGGGTGATAATATTATACTTTATTAGAATACTAGGTGGTGGGCCCGTGCCATCTGGCACGGCTAACTGTCCGCCCCCACTATCTCTATAATAACTTACGCCACATCGGCCCACTATCTCTATAATAACTTGTGCCACGTGTGTATAATGTTATGACTCAGATGATGAGTCATAAAAATATAAAACTAACTTAGGAAAAATGAACATGTTATAAGGTAGATTAGGGAATATCTATATGTAAATCTAGTCTAGGAATATATATAAAACTAACTTAGGGAAAATGAACATGTAAACAAACTAATAAGGGAAACGGTTATAACCATTTTTACTCCTTATAAGGTTTATTCAGGTTGATTATGTCAAATATGTTCTAATATATGCAGCATAATATTAATCAAACGAGAAAATATTATTAATTAAATTATATGTTTTATCATATTATATGTATTATTATATTCTTAAAAATTTTATTAAAGCCAAGGTGAATATTATATGCATTATCATATTATTAATTAAGCAACCAATATGTCAAAAAAAAAATTCAAAAGTTAAATTTACTTTTCACCTCACCAATCCCTAATCCTATCCCACCTTTTCATCCAAACACCATTTCCTTATCCCAAGTAATCATTACTCATTTATCCCCACTTTCAACCAAACACCAAGGTGGAATAACTTTTATCGCAGCTTTTATCCCCGCATACCAATCCCTATCCCTTCTAATCCCAGAATAGGCTATCCCGCAACCAAACGAGGCCATGATGTACACAGTAAAAGAAAGGGAGATTTACCGATTAGTCTTAAAAAAGAACCCCGTTTACCAATTGGTCTCCCATCATACACTGGACCAAAATACCCCACCTATATATTTTATATATATCCAAAACCCCCCTACCCCCCACCCTCCAATCCGTCGCCCCTAACCCCCCTACCCCCCACCCCCCCGTCCGTCACTGATCCTGATCTCGCTGTCGCCGTCCGTCATTGATCCCTGTCACCATCCGCCATCAACCCCCCGTGCCCCGGCGCGACCTCCTTCCCAGGTGCCATCCCGCCACTACCTCCTCCCCCGGCTCCCTATCGCCGATACCAACAGATCCCGTCCGAACCGGTCAGATCCGACGAGAGCTTGCCGCCACATCCTTCCCCGTCCGTCGCCGTCCAGATCTCACCGTCCGTCGTCCCGATCGTCCATCGCCGTCCAGATCTTGCCGTCCTGTTCCGATCGTCGTACGTCGTTCCGATCGTCGTACGTCGTTCCGATCGTCGTACGTCGCTCCGATCGTTCGTCACCGTCCTGAGCTCGTAGTCCCAATCTCGCCATCGCCGGTGGCTAGATCCGGTTGTTAGATCCATCGCCAGTGGCTAGATCTATCGGATCTCGGTGGTTAAATCAGTCGTGATCAGGTACTTTGGGGACGACCACACACTCGTGGGAAGAGGTGAGAGGAGAGAGTAAAGGTAGGGAAAATAGGGGAAAAAAGGCAGGGGAAAAGGAAAAAAATCAGAAAAATAGGGAAATATTCTGGGAAAAAAGTGGAAATATCAAAAATGAAATGTAGAGTTACTTCGTAATAAAAATGAAAAGTAACTATAAAATTGGACACGGAAAGTAACTACAAAAATGAATCCGAAAAGTTACCACAAAAATGCACCATGAAAGTAACAACAAAAATGGCCCGGGAAATAAGCAACAACAAAAATGGCCCGGAAAGTAAGTAACTACAAAAACAAACAAGAAAGTAGCTACAAAAATTGGCCTGGAAAGTAGCTACAAAAATTGGCCTGGAAAGTAGCTACAAAAATGAACCGGAAAGTAACTACAAAAAATGGGCCCGGAAAGTAACTACAAAAATGAACCCGGATAGTAACAACAAAAATGGGCTAAAAGGTAAGTAACTACAAAAATGGGCATGGAAAGTAACTATAAAAATGACTTGGAAAATAACTACAAAAATTGGTCGGAAAAGTAACTGCAAAAGTGAAACCAGAAAGTAGCTTCAGAAATTGGCCCGAAAAGTAACTACAAACACGAACCGGAAAGTAACTACAAAAATGGGGCCGAAAAGTAACTACAAAAATAGGCCGGAAAGTAACTACAAAAATAACCCAGAAAGTAACTACAAAAATGGGCCGGAAAGTAAGTAACTACAAAAATGAACCGGAAAGTTACTACAAAAATAACCCAGAAAGTAACTACAAAAATGGACATGGAAAGTAACTACAAGAATAAATCCAGAAAGTAACTACAAAAATAGACCGGAAAGTAACTACAAAAATGGGGCCGGAAAGTAACTACAAAAATGAACATAAAAGTAACTAAAAAAATGAAACCGGAAAGTAAATATAAAAATGACCCGGGAAGTAGCTACAAAAATGGGCCGGAAAGTAAATAACTACAAAAATTGGCCCCGAAAGTAATTACAAAAATGAACCGGAAAGTAATTACAAAAATGACTCTGAAAGTAACTACAAAAATTGAAATTCACTTTTCAATATTTTATAGTTACTTTCCACAATTTTGGTAGTTACTTTCCATCACAATTTCGGAAAGTAACTACAATTTTGGTATTTACTTTTCACAATTTTGGTATTTTTCATTGATTTTCTCACCATATTGGTAGTTACTTTTCGCAATGTTGGTAGTTACTTTCCACCGTACTTTGGGTATTTTTCAACTATTTTGGTAGTTACTTTCCACCAAATTAGTTTTCGACAAAAAATGTAAAAAAATATGAAAAATAATTAAAAAAATATTGAAAACTAACTACAAATATTTGTAGTTACTTTTCAAAATACTGGTAATTACTTTCCACCACAATTTTGGTAGTTACTTTCCGCATTGTTGGTAGTTACTTTCCACCGCACTTTGGGTATTTTTCACCTATTTTGGTAGTTACTTTCCACCGAATTAGTTTTCGACAAAAAATGTAAAAAAATATGAAAAGTAACTAAAAAATATTGAAAACTAACTACAAATATTGGTAGTTACTTTTCAAAATACTGGTAATTACTTTCCACCACAATTTTGGTAGTTACTTTCCGCAATGTTGGTAGTTACTTTCCACCGCACATTGGGTATTTTTCACCTATTTTGGTAGTTACTTTCCACCAAATTAGTTTTCGACAAAAAATATAAAAATATATGAAAAATAACTAAAAAAATATTGAAAAGTAACTACAAATATTGGTAGTTACTTTTCAAAATACTGGTAATTACTTTCCACCGTAATTTTGGTAGTTACTTTCCACCGCACTTTGGGTATTTTTCACCTATTTTGGTAGTTGCTTTCCACCAAATTAGTTTTCGACAAAAAATGTAAAAAAATATGAAAAATAACTAAAAAATATTAAAAAGTAACTAAAAATATTGGTAGTAACTTTCCTCAATGTTGGTACTTACTTTTCACAAATAATTTTCAAATTAGTGGTATGGTATCTACTTTTCATGAAATAGTAATATTTTCATCCTTTTTCTCTCTTTTTCTACCTAGTTTATCAATTTTTTTGGATTTTTCTCTCACCTCTCCCTTTCCCACTACCCGCACGTCGTCCCCAAAGTATCCGGCGATCGCGCGATCTCCGTCGACCCCCACGATCGCCGATCTCCCCGTCGCAACCTCGCTCGAATTCCTCCGCACCGCGCTCTTCCTCCCCTACACTCCTCTGCGTCGCGACCTCACCAAATCTCCTCCACCTGAACCATGTCGGAGCTCTCGCCGCCCTCACCTCCGGAGTGGAGGACCCCCACGACCAATCTCCTCTCGCCAGATCTCCTCTCGACGCCCTCACCATTCGGCCGGAGACCCCCACGACCGATCTCCGTCGACCCCCACGACCCCATCCGGCCGGAGAAGAGGAATCTGGCGTCGTCCCCCATGCCGGAGCTCTCGCCGCCCTCACCTCCGGAGTGGAGGACGCCACCTCCTTTCCCAATGCCCCCACCGCCGCGATCCTCCATCGCCATCCCCACGCCGCGATCACCATCGCGATCCACGCCGCGGTTTGAGATCTCCGGCATGGTTCAGGTGGAGTCGGACTGGAGGATGGGGGTTGCTGCGAAGGATTGGCCGTAGATGGCGGCTTTGATCTAGACCTCGCCAACCTCATCCGTCGAGCCCCACGACCCCATCCGGCCGGAGAAGAGGAGATAGAGGAGAAGGGCATATTTGTCATAAATTAATGATTAGAGGACTAAATGAGTTAAGGACTTCTAATTCAGACTTATCGGTAAAACAAGTCTCCCAGTGAGACTAATCAGTAATTAATCCTAAAAGAAATAATATTTTAAAACTTTGATGTGGTGTACTTAGAAATAGGGTGCACGTAATAAAAAGCATGATCTATTTAGAATCACCCTTCAGGAATGTGGTCAGATTAGGAAACACTTAATTGGTTGATAGATTTGATTTGGAGTGAATAATAATACAATCAAATCTTGCATGGAATGCAGCTATTTATTTTCTCCTTACAAAAGGCACTTGGATATGGGGCCAGCTATTATAACTTGAGACAGAGAATGCGGACACGTCAGAGGTCACCTAGAGGGGTCTAAGTTTCAGTGTTGTTTTGTCTCGTTCGTTCATTAGGACTCTGTATGTAAGGATTACAGTACGTACTTGGCCAAAATGCAAGGCGCGTATCCTGCTATTCAATGGAAAGACGACACGTGGTGTGTACCTATTGGTGGTGTTCGTGTATTAATACGACATCAAGTCTCTTCAGGCTGGTGAGGAGGAGAAGGAGGAGAGAGAGAGAGAGAGAGAGACGAAGAAATGGCTCGGTTTTGCGTTCCATCTGTGCTTCTTCTGGTCGTCCTTGCCTTGGCTTTTGCTCTGGAGTTGTCTCAAGTAACTCTATAGTCTCTCTCTTCCTCTTTTATGGCTGCGCAACATTCTGGTGTATCAAAAATTTTATTTATTGATAGATGTTGTCTGATCTCATGATTATTATTACATCAGACGATACTGCATCACTAGAAATGAAATAAAGAATCAAGATATCCATCCGATCTTAAATCTCTATTGATCTAGCTAGTAGTATTGATTAGATGTTTGTGACACTAATATACAACATATGCCATTCTTACATCATCTTATGATAGTATTCCTGGGGAGCATCATAGAATCTGATGCTAGATAATTAGTGGTTAATTATTTTAGTACATAACTCTGAGATCTGTGTGACATGTTTTATTAAACACTATGATAGCTCTGTTCTAATAATGTGTCTCCATGGCTAGAAGTCTGCATGGTGTTGAGGGGTTTACTGCTTATTTAACAAGTATTTCTTGCCTATTTTTCATGACAGGCTGGTGGAGAAGGATCTGTTCCTCCAAAACGTAAGGCCATTTTGGATCTAAATTTATTTCAAGTTTTTTTTCTGAAAAATGGGTATATTATATATAGGTCAAGTGCTTTTGAAGCTGAAAACAATTATAAAGGAATTGTATCATATTGCAGTATGCCCGGCGAAGTGCGATTACCGGTGCTCGGCGACGTCTCACCGGAAGCCATGCCTCTTCTTCTGCAACAAGTGCTGCGGCAAGTGTCACTGTGTGCCGTCGGGAACCTATGGGAATAAGAAGGAATGCCCTTGCTACAACAACTGGAAGACCAAGGAAGGGAAACCTAAGTGCCCATGAAAGCTTGGGCTCCATTGATGGATGCAGCAAAATGGAGATTATTTTTGGCTTAGATTGTACTCATTGTTCCCTCGGGAGGTGAGTAGATCCCCCCGACTAGCCTACTTATCTCTCAATTCTGCAGCCAATGGGACGCGATTCGATTGAAATGATTAGAACATGATTTAATTTCGGAATGATCAGGATTTGCCTTCAAACGTTTTAGGATTTGATATGAAGTTGATTTGCAGGATTTGATTTGTTAGGAAATCTTATTTTGGGATATAAATAAACATAAATCCTGATAATTGGTATGACAATACTAGTATAAATACGAATAAAATTTGCATAATTCTTCGAGGGAAGGACAATTACTAACACCTTTCACCCTTAATTTGGCGATTGCTGGGAGGGTTGTCCATAGGCCAGGCCCAGCTTTCTCCTAGACTGAGCCCAAGCAAAGGTTCAGGCTGGCTGGGCTCGGGCTAGTAGTCATCAGTCGTGCTCAAACCCAGCCCGTGAGATGGCGTTGAAAGCTCGAACCCCAGCAAAGCTACCGCAGCCAGCCGGAGAGGTAGAAGATCACCGGTGGTGGCTATGGCTAATGACATATTTGGCACCGATCCAATTAGATGCCAACTAAAAGCATAGGTGCAACATTTGGCATCATCCATCCAATTATTTGGAATTTTTGCAAAATAAAATAAAAATAAAAATAGGTTCGATTGTGGCTAATCTAATGGGATGGCTGGATAGGGCCTTCTAATAGGGCTTGCGATCGGACCATGTGCTTGAGTCCGGGCTAGCCTTGGGCCGAGCCGAGCTCTCTTCTACCCATACCCAGCTCAATCTTGTCAAAATATTTACGGCTAATAAGTGTTTATATGGATTTGATATTTTGTCAAAAAATATTTATGTATTTCTTATATTTTCGTGGGAGTTGATAGAATAAGTATAGATATTAGTTAGATATTTTTTCAAAAAATGATGCATTATTATATATGCAAAGGATATGTGCACCGAGGTTCAATTTAATTTGAAAGCTGGCTAATTCCTATCTATGTATCTTGATGATAATCTTTTTGGCCAATCCGTGGAATCTGAACCAGTTGAATAATAGCAATTGATGTTTTTTTTATTAGTTATGCCTTTCAAGCCATACAATTATAAGGATACTGACCACTTGAGCTACTCAAGACTGCGAATAATATAGCAATTGATTGCAACTGTAGAATTAAGTAGGGTTCAATCGGGTTCAATCTGTGGATCAAAAATTTGGCAATGAATTGATTAAAAAAATTTCCAGAATCAAATCAATAGCATCTGCTACAAAGAATCCTTTTTTATGTATTCTATGAAGCAAGATGCAATGTCTGGCTACCTATCAAAATGTGCAGCTTATTCCTCTACCCTAAACAAGTGAACTGGAAAAAAAAAGAAACTGAAGCTGAAGCTTTCCTTTGGTACCCTCAGCAAGTAAAAAAAAAATGCAGCTAAATCTTCTTGAAATTGTCAGAAACAATAATGCAATTCCAAATGAAACCCCTGTGTATATGTCAGGACGGCTGGCTGTAGTCTAGACGCTGGACTTGGGAAGCATATTGGTGGCGACGGTAGATAATCTCCAGCACACACTGACTCATCCATGAGACATCAAATGTCTCGATGAAACGGAGGTCTGATAGCCGGACCTTCGCACCAGCATACCTCTGGTACTCGTCAAACACAGAGGTCAAGCACCAGTCCTGCAGCTTCCTGAAACAGCCCACTAGGCAGCCAGTTCGGTGCTGTAATAAGCAATAGCATAATTACGATCACAAAGAAGCAAAGATTCAGAGTGTCCAATATGAAGATTATAATGTAACAGCCATACCTTTCCTCGCTTACAGTGGATTAAAACTGGGTAATTCTTCACATCTGATACACCAAAATGAAGAATTAACGCAAATGCTATCTGGTTAATGGAAAAGCGAAAAAACAGCTAGGAATAAATATTCAGTACCAAGTAAGACTCCAAGAGCATTTATGATCTTATCCTTGGGTATGCTTGCAGCAGACTCCTGAAAGACAGAAAAAAAATCGAAGTAACAAGGACAGGAATCAGAAAGAATTGCATCCAAGCAACAGCTGAAACAAATAAAAAAACAGCAGTGCAATTGTTTGAAGAATTGATTGATACAATAAGTGCCACAAGTTAATCTTGAAGTTGTCCACGTGGAGAGATTTCACTCAAACTTTTTCACGACTTTCCAATTAGTTAGTTCTCCAATCAGCGATTTACCAATCACTTTTGAATTTTTTCCAAGTTATAACATCTGATTTTTTAGTACCATGCTATGAAAAATATATTGTCGTATGGCCTCAAATTGCATACAAATGATCCAATGTTTGCTTCTTGATTCTGACAATATAAAGGTTTTTTTTTTATCATAATCAAACAGAAATAAATATTGTATATACTTGACAAAGGTTCTTGCTAAAAGATACACAGACCAACAAAACAATCTGGCTTGTAATTTGAAATGCATTTGATGGAGGACAAAAAGCTCAATACAATATTGTCTATTAAAACCTTGTGTCCACACAAAACATCATAAGTACTGCCCATATTGTAGTCATTATCACGACATTGTATAGAAGTTCTTAAAAACTACACTGATGCATCATACCCCTGTCATACCTAGGGCTGAATAGGGTTCTTCTCTAAACACATAGTCAGTATAGGCTGCCTCGACATCGACTGCAGCATCATAAATTGATTTAAGCATTGTCGTTAAGCAGTCATACACAATAGCTAGCCATTAAATCTCACATCATGCGTACTTACGCAGTGCAAAGAGGAATTTTTTTACTAATGCGTTATAGCCATATTCAGGAATCAGGACTCCCATAAAGTAGTAGATCGAGTGTTTGAAGGTAGCATTCTGAAAATTCACTATGCACTGCCTCAAGCTTTAATATCTATAAACCTTCATTATCAACTGATATGAATTTTCGGCTGGGAAGAAGAAAAAGAAGACCAGAAACTACCAACATAAACTTGCCATTTCTCACACAAAATAAGCTATCAATCTTCACAAGGCCCTTCTATTATCATCAAGCTTAAAGCAGGAAGAGAAATGATAAAACCTCTTAAGAAGATTAAGATCTAGCCAGTAGATTTCTTGGCTCAATTTTCTATCTTCCTTTATTTACATATCTCAACATAACTGATGTATTTGGACTTCGTTTGGTCTGAACTGCTCAAATTCCTGACATCTTTTACTATCCTCTAACGGGTCCTAAGATAAATCCTACAGCTGTAAGGAATAGCTAGTTCGTTGCCAATCTCCATATACCATTACTGGATGTCGTTATTCTCATTACTAACCTTCGGCAGGTTCCCTTTGTCAGCAAACTTCATAAAAGTCTGACAACTTGATTGTTTTTGCCAATTCGTAAGATGCAAAGTATGATTTAAAAAAAAAAATCTGGTTAAAAAATTACTTTTCCAAATCCTTACTCATTGGTACATTTAATCCTACTATTTGACAATTTTATAAACTTCTGCCATGCCAACTGCCAGATCCCTCTGCTTTCTTCCTTTTCTTTGTTCGTCCCCAAAAATAAATCAACTCCATCCCACTACACTTCATCTTCTATGGCAAATCAGAGTGATTTCAGTTGAATCTTGCACAATATAGGATCCATCTTTGCTTGGAGAATCATACTCTTTCCATCAAATTTCTAGGTCCAAAACTTAACTGACATAGTCATAAAATGACTGGCCAAAATAAAGAAGACATAAAGCCACACAAGAAAACACTTCTTCTGGCAGAGCCTAAAGCATATTCATTAAACCCTAGATCTTAATAATGCTAGACCTGTATCCCGCTGACAGAGGCAAAAACGTCACCTGATTCTTTGAGATACAAATTTTAACAGCAATCAAAAAAATTTACATTGCATAAAAAAATATAAAGGGAAAAAAGGGTGATTACGACATCCAACCAAGAATACGAATATGCAGGGAATCCTTCAAAAAAGCAACAGCGAAAATCAAAGAATAACAATATCACATCAAACTTCAAGAAAATGAAACGATTTGATTGCAACCGGGACTGACAAATTACAAACGACACGCACCTTATTCCCATCGATCGGAAACTGGAATAGCTGGATCCCATGCGATCTTATAAACTCGGAATTCTCCTCCGGATACGGCTCTGGGCACAAATACCTACTCCAAAAAACATCGTTCAGAACCCCATCTCCACCCCAAACCCTAACCCTAATCCCACCCAAACCAAGAACGCCATTAAGGAACACGAAAAACTTACACGATGGACTTGAGATCGAGAACCTCGAGAAAACCGAAACTGGCCGGAGCCGGGAATCCCGACCGGTATATCCCGCTATCAACCATCCCAAAATTCGTCGGCGGCACGAGCAGCCCGTCGCCCCCCTTCTCGCCTCCATCTCCCTCGTCGCCCCCGCTCCCCCGCCCCCCATCGGGATCCATGATCTCGTCCCCCGCCTCCGACATCATCACGCGACCTATAGCTTCGATCTCGATCTCGATCTCGGGGATACGCGCGCCAAGAGAAGGTTAGGGTTCCGGATTTCCGGGCGATTTTGGATTGCTGCTATCTTTTAAACGAAGAGTTTAGATATCCTACGATACGGGCGAAGATATATAGATTCACATGGATACCGAATCCTATCAGTACTCCGGCATCCTTTATTTAATTGAAACTCTGACGTGGCGTGTTTTGATTGGTGCTGAGTGGGTGCAACGTACCGCGGGCAACGGATTTAACGGTCAAAAACAACGGCTAGTTACTAGAGGATCGCAGGCGGGCTCTGGACGTGGTGTTTCCTGGAAGCGTCCGATTGGGTCATACGATAGTCAAAAGGGCGGTCTAATGGGTTAAAAGGTGGCTAGAATTCATTGGATTTGGACTAATTTGGCGTGAAACAATGTGAGGTCTTTGATTTCAAGTTCTCTGTGATAATTTATGTTTTTATATGAGCAATGCAACTATTTTAGCGTGACCAATGTAGATAGTCAGCTTGAGAAATTTGATCAAAGAAGTCATCTAATATAATGATTTTATATTAGAAGGGATATCCAATTTTGAAACCTTGCTTTTTGTTTTTGCACGAGAAGCCAGTGTCGGGTTCTTTGATTGGTGGGTGGTGGGTGGTGGGTGGTGGGTGGTGGGTTAATATTCTGGATATTGGAAAATTTAAGGCTAAAAAGCAGTTCAATACCTTGTAGTTTTCAAATTTTGCAGTTTAGTATTATGAAGTTTTAAAATTATCAAAAAATACTCAAAGTTACTATACCGGTCATTTTGGATCCAACATACTGACGGTAATCAAGTCACGTGACCTTCACGTGACCACCGGCACCACGAGTGTCACCACCTCCGGCACCTTCTCGGCATCCTCCCTCTCGTTTGCCACCGGCCTCCACTCCGTCGTCGACGAGCCCGGCTGTAGACTCGTCTACGTCTGCAGAGACCCGAAGGATGCCTTCGTCTCTCTCTCTTGCACCATTGGACGCCAAGAAGCCCGAGGCTGCGAGGGCCTCGCCGATGTTACCCTCCTTGTCCTCGGCATGGATTGCGGCGTTGTAGGCGGCGGCGTCGGCCCTGTGGTGCATGCAGAGGGTGCGCATGAGCTCCATCTTGGCGGCGTGCCAGCGAGGCGGGTCGCTGGTGACCAATGCGGCGACGGTGCCGACACGGAATATGCAGTTGGTAATGAGCATGTGGCATTTGTCGCTGAAGTATCAGTCGACAATGAAGGCGTAGCCGACGCGGCGGCGAAGGAGGTGTGCGGCGAGGTCCATGGCCATGACGCCGACGCTGCACCCCATGACGGATAGGTTGAAGGTCTTGATGTTAGACCGGAGGTGGAGGTGCTGGACGAGGAGGGACGTGAGGGAGGGGGTGGGGGAGGAGAACATGCTGCAGGCGACGATGAGGATGGAGACCTCGGATGAGGGGATGCCTGACTTGGAGAGGAGAGAAACAGAGGAAGAAGGACGAGAGAGAGAAACAAAGGAAGAATGACGAGGGAGATAAACAGAGGAAGAAGGACGAGAGAGAGACAGAGGAAGAGGGAGGAGGGAAAGAAAGAGAGGGGGGGGGAGAGAGCTTGCTACCTGCAAGACTCCACAACCCTACTCGCTACCAACTACGTCAGCCGATCACCTCCCCGACGACCTCTCCACCAACCCCCGAGCTCCCAAACGGTGACGTCATTGCGAGAACGGCGAGGTCGGTGCCCTCCACGAGGTCCATGTTGTCTTGTGGCTACCGGTGGCGATGAGTTAAAAGCTCCTCGAGATCCCTGACGCGGGTGTTGCACCTTATGGCTGAGAGGTTGAAGGTCTTGATGTTAGACAGGAAGCGGAGGTGCTGAACGAGGAGGGACATGAGGGAGGGGGTGGGGGAGAACATGCTGCATGCGACGATGAGGATGGAGACCTTGGTGGGAGCTTGGGGGACGCCAGATCTAAGCCGCCACGGCTCCGTTGGACGCCGAATCTCCATCTCCAACAGGTGCTCTCTCTCACTCCCTCATGTATCTCTCTCTCGCTCTCTCACTTCCCCACGTCAGCGAAAACCAGCCCACGTCAGCGAAAACCAATCAAAATAGACGAATACGAGTCAAAGTTGAGCACAGTGACTGGTTTGCCGTTAAAATGTAGAAACGGCGTCGGATGATGGTTTATACTGCACTACTAATGTAACTTGGAGTATTTTTTGATAATTTTGAAACTTCGTGGTACTAAACTGCAAAACTTGAAAACTACAGGATATTGAACTCCTTTTTGGCCAAAATTCAATGATCTACTTTTTATAGATAATTTAAGATTTAAAAACATTCTTATAATCATTCCTGATCCATGGTTGAATGATATTGACTAATCTTGCCAAAAGTTTGTTAGTATTATGTTTATCTTTGTAGTATTCAAGATATCGTATGTGCTTTTTTTATGTTAATTATAATTTAAGTGATTATCTTAAACATTTTTTATCTGTCAAAGTTTTTGAAGCAATTGGTGATTTGTTATGGTATCAGAGCATAGATCATGCTCGATGAGAACCAAACACTGTATGTGGCTTCATGACGCTTAGATAGAGGGTTTCCGTTGACTATTATAGAAAAGTTCTTCAGATTAGTAATAATGGTTTGCGATCTTTATATGACCTCTCATGCTCAATAGCTGAAAATAGATGATAAGACCCCTCTAGCACTGGTGTCAATAAGGTAACACGTAGTGTGGCATTTCCCCTGGTGGTGTTAACCATTTTCTATATGTTTATGTTTTTGAAGAAATTGGTGATTTGATATCGTATCAGAGCATAGGTCATCGTCAGTTAGTATGAAACTTTGCAAAAACTTTGGTCTTGTTGGTTGAAGTTTATTATTATTATTATTAGTTATGCCAAAGAATAAAATAAAATACAAATATACAAGACTATAAACTATCGAGGATTCTTGGGTCATCACCCAGGTTCCATACACAAGTAGAGCCAGATGCTTTGCACCATCTCGCCACCCTATTTGCATTTATATTGAAAATTTTAGGGATAGCAACAAAGCCCACCGATTGAGAATGTGAGAGATGCACCAACATGGGACTTATCGGAGAAGGTCAAGGCATGTAACAGCAACGAGGCTGAGTTGTTGGTGGTACTTCGGGCACTACAAGAGGTGGTTGCATGGGGGATTCATGATGTCATCATTGAGACCGACTCTAGGAATATTGTTAATTCCATTAATGGAAGGGAGGTGTGGATTGCAAGTATGGAAGGTATACATAGAAAAATTTGGAGCTTAGCTACCATTATAGGCGGAGTGATTTTTATGTTTGTACCACATGAAGCAAATGTGGTGGCGGACGATCTCGCACGACAGGCAAGACTTGGGGCTGCCGGTACAGGGATCGTAAGCCGTTGGAGTGATATAGTCTGAGTTATAACACGTAGCCTTTTGGCTCAATTTAGAAAAAAAGAAAGAAAAAAAAAACAAAGCCCACCGATTTAAACAAGATATACTTAGTCCATACTTCTTTCACCATAGCTTCCACCTCAGCCGACTAGTTCTTCATCATTCATTTAGAGTCAGATTCTAAAAGAATTCTATTCTCACCATGTTCCAAAACTCAACGCAAACCATGCAGAATGGCAGGAGGCGCCTCCATCATAAATACAGAACTTGCATACACCATTCACCTGGCTCAAGTTGACAAGATACTTTTTAGCCATCTTCTCCTCATCAGTAGATCGAGGAATACAGGTCTAATCTAACAAACAAACATTCTATTACCAAATTGGAAGAAGCCTGGAGGGCTATAATATACGTGATGCCTTCCTGTCAAAGTTCTTGGGCATTGATGGCTTCATCAGCAATAGAGCCAGGTGTGGCTCCAAGGTCTTGAAACAAACCCAATTAAACTTGCCGTTGAATTCAAACTTCCTAAGGTACTATGTATAATAAATCTGATGAGATATGGCTTAATGATCTACTCATAATCTCTTATCTTGATGCTGATTACTATATATGCTGTTCTGGTGCTGATCTCATCAACAATCCAAGGTGCCTTGAAATTGGATGCATATATACCACACTAATCTCAACAAAACATCAAGATATGTGCAACTATCAGATTTTGTACAGTACCATCTCAAGGCAAATCGACGGTCGATAATTATCATAAGAAATCAGCAAAGCTGTTCACTCCAGAACAACAAACACATTCAATGACCAATTACGCTACAACAGTTGGCAGTCAGTCAACAAGCCAAGTAGGCAAAAGAACACAGAGGAAGGCCGCCTCCTCTGGATAAGGATATGGCGGCAGACACCACAACCCAACCAATGAGAGCCAAGCATTGGAGTACCTCATCTAAAGCTGTGGCACTCCTAGCTCTCTCTTTCTTATGGCCATCAAATAAGACTGATACTTTTAGCTCTTGAAGCTTCCTCTATTCTCATTTTCTCAGTGTGAAGAATGGCCACAGCTTCAGCATCCCCAATGGCTAGCCAGCTAAGGAGCAGCCTTCTCTCATCCACAACTAAGGGCCTCATCACCCCAAGAGGCATCTCAGGCACACCTCTCAGGGATGTGAGTTCCAGGAGAAGGCCTTGCCTCACTGTTAAGGCCATCCAGGCTGAGAAGGTGAGCAGCAGATTCTTATGTGTTCTTTGAAGCTGTTTAATTTGGTGTTATGAAAAAGTTACTTAGATAGAAATGTGAGTTTTTTTTTATAAAAAAATCTAATTTAGTTAAGCTATATATTTGGGATTAAGATAAATTAATAAAAAAGATTGGCTATCTTGAGATTGGAATTACTTCCATCTTAATTAAGCATTAGGCATGGTTTTTCTATTCTATAGTTTGATCTTTTGATTAAAACATTATTATATTGGATTAAAAATAATATTGATTGAAGGTTTAAGCAACATAAAAATTGATAAATTTCAAGTTTATAAGTTCTCGATCTATATTTGTCTGAATTCTTGCAGCCAACCTATCAAGTGGTCCAGCCCATCAACGGCGACCCATTCATCGGCAGCCTCGAGACGCCGATCACCTCGAGCCCTCTCATCGCCTGGTACCTCTCCAACCTCCCGGCCTACCGCACCGCTGTCAGTCCTCTCCTCCGCGGCATCGAAGTCGGCCTAGCTCACGGCTACCTCCTCGTCGGCCCCTTCGTCAAGGCCGGCCCACTCCGCGACACTCCTTACGCCGGCGGCGCCGGGTCTCTCGCCGCCGGTGGCCTCGTGGTGATCCTCAGCATCTGCCTTACAATGTATGGCATCGCATCCTTCAAGGAAGGCGAGCCATCGACCGCGCCATCCCTCACGTTGACCGGCAGGAAGAAGGAAGCCGACAAGCTGCAGACGGCTGATGGGTGGGCTCAGTTCACCGGTGGGTTCTTCTTCGGTGGGATCTCAGGGGTTACCTGGGCTTACTTCCTTCTGTATGTGCTCAACCTCCCTTACTACATCAAGTAGAGATGTTTTCGTTGGCTTTGGTTGGTAGCAACGTTGTAATTTGTATATTTCCAGAACTGATGATGTTGTATTGGCAACTTGTGATAGCTTTTATGAAGCAACATTTGATGTAAAAGTTTGTTTGGCAGCGCCAAACTTAATAATTTTTCTAGAATCAGATATTGTGAGATTCCACCCATTTTGTAAGTCTTTTTTTTATTATCAAATAAGCTCAAAGGCTACAGGGCTACACGCCCAAACAAAACAACAAACACATAATCAACATCTACGAAACCCAACTCGGACGACAAACCCATCTATAGTTGGGCTTCCTTAGCTACAGCATCTGCACGAGTATTAAAATCACGTGGGATATACATCAATTGGAAATCAGAAAACCTTCCTATAAACCACCAAATGTCACGAACAATTGAATCAAACTCCCGAATCCAAGGGACTCCTCTATTGACAATATCCACCGCAATCAAAGAATCACCCTCCATTAAAAATTTCTTCACTCCCTTGTCAATTGCCAATGACAATGCATGCTGAATGGCCAGGAGCTCTGCTTCCAGAACAGACGCGGCCTTGCCAACCTTAGCTGCAGACCAAAGGACTTCATCATTAACACCAATACAAACAACACCTAAACCAACAACTTCCTCATTCCCATGGACAGAAGCATCCACTTGGATCCTCACTCCATCCCAAGTAGATGACACTAAGGAAGGAGCACTCTGTTTCTTATGTAGCCAGAGCAAACTCCCTAATTTGCCAACGAATAGAACGAATCACCTGATCCAAATCCCTCTCCTCCTTCCTCATCACGACACTACACCTCGCCCTCCATAAATTCTACAACATATATGCAATAGCAAATTTTAGAGTCCATACCTGATCATCCTTGGAATAGCCACCCAGCAACTCAAAACATTCATGCACTGAGAGATTCTGCACATCCACACCCGAGCCCTCCAGCACTCCTTGCCAAACATGCCGCGCACAGGGGCACCTAGTAAAGATGTGCTCGATGAATTCAGACTCTTCATGACACCGCGGGCATCTGCTATCACTAGTGGCACACACCGCCCAAAGCTTCTCCAATGTGGTGATCTTCCCGTGCATCAGTCTCCAAAGGAATTGCTTCACACGAGGTCCAGGCGGGGCTCCCCACACCCTCTTCCACCTACTTGGTTCCTCTGCCCCACAACCTGTCCTTCCATCCCTAACCATTAAAAAGGAGTAACAAGAAGAAGTAGTAATGACACTTGATGAACCCCACATCCAACGGAAGGAGTCCCCAATAGCGGCTGACCTGAGATTGGTACCCAACACCTTCTCCGCTAGTAACTCATGGAACAACCCCCTTACCTCAATCTCATTCCACTGCCCATCATCAGTAATAAGATCTCCAATAGTTCAGTCCAAAGCACCCTCCTCAACAGCCATCAAGCAAGGGGATCTAATCAACGGATCACCCAGGATCCACCAGTCATGTAGCACACTCAAAGAACTGTCCACTGCAGGGGCCCAACGCAGTCCTTCACGTAGCCTCCCCGCGGCAGCACACAACGCACGCCAAGGAGCAGAGGCATATCTCGGTGCCTTGGCCGTAGGAAGCAGGTGCTCCACTGAGTACTTCGCTCTCACAATCAAACTCCAAAGAGACTGTCTACCACTTATCAGATCAGAAATCCTCTTCATGCGAAAGGCTCTCTGCCAAACACTTAGGTCCCGAAGACCCAAGCCACCTTCTAATTTAGGCTTTGTAACCTGGTCCCAAGACACCACTGCGAAACCTCCTTTCTTGCCCCGCCAAAGATACATCCGAGCCATCTGCATGATCCTTTTGAGCACTGCTTCCGGAACAGGGGTGGCTGTGATTGTGTAGATCGGCAGTGCTTGAAGAACCCCCTGAATCAATGTCACACGTCTCGCCTCCGCCACACGACGTGCCTCCCAAGACCCAAGCTTCTTCTGAACTTTTTCAATAAGATCATTAAAATCATGAGCACGGAGCCTATTTTCATCCACCGACACTCCAAGATACCTCCACGAGCCTTTTTTCTCCCCAAAGCCAAAGCACCGCAACACCTTCCGTCGCCTCTCTATCGATGCCACAGGCGAGAACTTCAAGCAAGACTTATCTTGGTTAGCTTTAAGCCCTGACATATAATGGAACCTTCGCAGAGCATTGTTAAGCTTCTTGGCCTCAAGTCTACAAGCACGGGAGATAAAGAAACAGTCATCAGCAAAAAATAAATGACTGACTTGAACCTCACCATGTTGATATTGGACTCCTTCTAAAGCAAACAAAGGCTGTCGAAGAATCCGGGATAAAACTTCTTGCACCAGTAAGAACATGTAGGGTGATATCGGATCCCCCTGACGCAACCCACGCTTAGATGGAAACAAACCACAAACCTTCCTATTAATAAGCAATGAGAACCTGGCAGATGTCACACACTCCATGATCCACTCCACCCAATGACACGGAAATCCCATTGCCAACAAGACCTTTCGCAGGAATCTCCATCGGACTGAATCATAAGCGGATTGCAAGTCAATTTTGTCCGCCATTAAGGGCTTCTGCTTCGGAGCATACTTCAAGGAGTGCAAAAGTTCCTGCACAACCCCTACATTATCAAGGATTGATCTATCCGAAATGAACGCAGACTGTTCACGGCTCACCAAAGACCCCAAACACATCTGCATCCTTCGAGCTAAGATCGAAGAAATCACTTTATAACCCACATTACACAAACTAATGGGTCTAAAGTCCTTTATCTTCCTCGGATTCTGTCGTTTCGGAACAAAACACACAAACGTATCATTCCAGTTCTTAGCTAGCTTGCCAGTTTCAAAGAATTTTCGCACCAAAAACATCATATCACCTCCTATAATATCCCAATGCTTAATGAAGAATTCCTATGGAATACCATCCGGGCCAGGGGTTTTATTATGCCCCATCTGCAACAGAGCATTCTTAATCTCCTCGTCAGTCACTGGTACCAACAGGCTTTCCCCATCTTCAACAGAAATTTTTGGGAGCACCGGAAGCTCAATTTGACGGCCTCGATCAGAATCCTTCCAAAGTTGCTGATAAAATTCAATAAAAGCACCCTCAATAGCAACCGAATCATCCAAAACTCCTCCTCCATCAACAAGAATCTTCTCAATTTTTGTTTGCTGACTCCTGGACCGCAAAGATTGATGAAAAAAAATGAGAGTTCTGGTCTCCTTCCAGAACCCATTTCTTCCTTTTGAACTGTCCCACGTAGACCTCATGTTGTTGCTGAAGAGCCTCAAGCCGATTCTCAACCATCTGCAATCTATCCTCTTCCTCCTGTGATAATGGGCCATCCTCTTCTTGAAGATACAAACTTTGAAGATGAAATTGCAAATTACGATGGGTATTCAAGATATCAAAGGAATCTCTTTTACTCCAAGACTTAACTGTGTTACGAAGCTCCATAAGTCTCCCTTTAAAAACATACTGCTTGGACCCTTTTCTTTGACGCTTCCATGCTTGTACCACAGCCTTACGAAAAATTGGATGATCAATCCACAGTTGTTGCATCCGAAAGGCCCGTGGTCCTTGCACACTCTGTTCCGCCTGGAGAGAAATCATAAGGGCCCTATGATCAGACCCAAATCTATTCAAATGGTGCACCTTTGCAGTAGGGAACCAAGCACGCCACAGAGCATTGCTCAATCCTCTGTCCAATCGCTCGGAAACCTTCTTCGCACCCCGCATCCTCTTGTACCACGTAAAAGAAGGCCCCGTGAAACCGAGATCAAGAAGGCGATCACCCTCAATAAAGTTCAGAAAGTCCCCAACAGCCTTTACATGAAATCTGCACCTCCTCTCTTTTCAGATGGCATCAACAAAACATTAAAATCCTCGGCAATCAAATGTGGCCAACCAGAGGAATTGATCTTCCGAAGAGTATCCCACAGCAGCATCCTGTTACTTCTGTCACGGGCAGCATAAACTGCAGAGAAAAACCATTGACCCCATCGTTCCGTAGTAACCAACCCATGAATGGCTTGATCAGTAAAAGAAACGAAAGATACAGAACCAAACGAGACCTTCCACACAACCAGTATACCTCCACAACGTCCCTTGGACGGCAAGAGAAAAGCCCTCCAATCCGGCCCTAATTTCTCTTCAATGAATTCCATATGCTCAGCTCTCACCACCACCTCAAGCAACACCAAAACATCCGGCTTCTTCTCTACACACAACTGTCTCCACGATC
The DNA here is from genome assembly GCA_963920575.1 of Narthecium ossifragum. NCBI lineage: Eukaryota > Viridiplantae > Streptophyta > Magnoliopsida > Dioscoreales > Nartheciaceae > Narthecium > Narthecium ossifragum. Next base: position 3,054,690 of record OY986969.1, on the reverse strand, counting down.
GAACTGCTCTCACAGGCCCAATCCCGTGGCAGTTCCACACAATGAGATTAGCCATTCAAACAGAGGGGAGAGCCCCATCCGGGCTAATATACCTTGTTCTCTTCAACTTACTCCTATCAGCATCCACCATACACAGATCACCCTCCGTCCCAGCAGCCATAAGCTCCATAGCACCGTGACACCCCGGTGGCCCAGCATGTGCTTCAGATTCCTCCATACCTTGGATCTCCTCATCAGATCCCTGCAAGACAAAAGGAGAAGGCTCTTGGAGCAACGCTCCCACAAGCACCTGAAGACCCAACTCATGCTTTGCCTGCAAAGTAACCCCACCCATCTGGTCCTGTCCTGAATCATTAAGAGAGGACCCCACTCCCTGATGGTCTGGCCTGGAGTCATCAAGCCCATGTTCAAAGTCTGTACTCGGCCTATAACCCTTGGGAATCACTAATGGGCCCGGCCTATGAGCCGGTCCATTCTGCTTGGCATACCAAGCCATCTCCTGAAGAGATAGAGCTGAGACGTCCTCCATCTGGTATGACTTAGAGAATTCAATCCCACAATTAACCCGGACAGGTTGGGCCCTAAGCCCACCCCGTGATCCAGAATGAAAGCCATTACTACCACGTGAGACAACCCCATTAACAGCACTCCTCTCACCACCATGCCCAGCATATGCACCTCCCCTGACATAGTCTCGAACCTTCATGTTGTCCTCATTTCCAGCATGTCGACTGACGTCACCCTTTTCCAAACCGTTACGCTGACGCGAGTCCCCACGCTTCACCCATTGTTGGAGCACTCTAGGGTACTCCCTAGTGGTATGCTGGTCCTGCATCCCATAACCTGCACCATCATCTTCCCTGAGATCCCGCAAAGCTTGAAACCGGCCGCCAACACCAACATCACTCGTCGAACCACTAGAAGTACGCCCCCGACACCTATACGTTTGAACCGTTGTCCATTCCCCACCAAACAACTCCTCAGAACTAGCATGATCCCCTCCAAGTACCTCAACCATCCTCGCCTTTCCCTTGGGGTCCCCTTGCCCAGCACTAACACCAGGCATCAGCATCGGATCTTTTCGTACCACCGGAGACCCACCCTCATCTTGGGAGGCATCCACCATAACCTCCTCTCTATGCTCCTCCCCAACCCGACTACTCTCCCTAGGAATCCCCCGCTGGTCACAATAACGTCCCCCATGCCCAAATCGACCACATACCGAGCAGATCACCATATTCTCATAAACAAAAGGCTGAGTGAAGCAACCACGGTCCACATCCGCACCCCTAAGCCCACAATCGTTCCTATCCTCGCCGGTTTTGCAAGGTCCACCTCAACACAAACCCTAGCATACTTACTCCAATCAACAAAAGTGATGGCCGATCCACAACAATTGGTGTCCCAGCACGAGCCGCTACCGTAACCAGCACCTCCTTCTCCAAATGCTCTTGAGGCATGCCATGCATCCTCATCCACACCAAGAGCTTATCAAAGTCAGCCACCGTTGGCCGGAAGTTATCCCTCCAGCGGAGCAGGGCGAGGGTCTTCCCATCCACCAGCCAAGGACCACCAGTTAGGACCATGGCCATATCTTCCTCACACACAAATTTGAAGACGAACACATCATCCAGCCGATCCGTCACGATGAAAGGTTCTCTCGTCCGCCACATCCCAGCCAAGCGACGCCGAAGGAACTCCAAACCCACACCTCCACCTAAGAATCGCCCAAATAGGGAGAAGCTCCAACGCTTCCTACCCCTCTCCAACACCTCCTCCGGAACAACAACTCTATCAGGGTAGAGACTCTGGATCCGCTTCAACTCACTAGCTGAAACTAGCTCCATCGCTTCCCTCCGTCGCCCAGCCACCTGAGCCCAGGAGGAAGGGCCACCAGAACTGCACACAAACCCACTCGCCACACTAACTGGAACAGGGTGAGGACCGCTCGCCACACTCACTGAACCAAGACAAGGACGACCTTTGTCCGGCGGGACCGGCTCCGGGCCCGGGACCAATGGCGGCCATGGATGGGCAGAGGACTCACTCACAGGGGTACCACTCCCAAGAGCAGCGCTCATCGCACTTTGCTCCATAAGCTGATTAAGGCTAGAATACCCATTTTGTAAGTCAAAGAGCCCTTTTTACATACTCTAACCATGTAAGCCAAGTCTAAAGCCATTCCCACAACACGGTATAAAAGGAGGTCATATTTATCAGTCCCTACTCAATAGAACAGGAGAAGCACTGCTTGGTGTATATCGTATGGGAAAAGTCTTCTTACAAAGGAAACACATTGACGACTATATATTGCACCGTTGATCTATCATTACCAACTATTAGTGCATCTATTAATCTTTCGTATTTACAAAGTTGGCCTCTGGCTCAAAATTACAAACACCTTAATATCACAAAAGCCATATAAAAGCGTAGCCCAGATTGGCTATCCACACATGATAACAATTAGAACAAGCCTCACCAGCTACACCATTATCCTCAGCAGGAATTGAAACTCGCATGAAGAAAAGAATTGAAGACATTCTTGAGCGCAGCAGCCATAGGTAGCAAATCAGAGACGACATATTGGAGAACATAGGAATGCTCTGGTTTGCAAACATGCTATAAAACTATAAATGGCAGTTTGGAACCTTAAATCAGCCCCCTCCACTTTTTTCATCCGGGCTTGGGACCGGCATTGGCAGTGTTACACTGCATACAAAATAAAACAACTCGTAAATACAAACATCAAAGGGAGACACAACATCAATTGATCACCTCATGACCGACTTTCACAAATCTGAAGTAACCAACATAAACCTTTGGAACCCAAACTACAGAATCAAAAACCATTACACCTCATCAAATGACAGACATGAGCCAAAAGCCACTTCCGGATAAAACTGCAATCTTCACTAACAAACATCCACACATCAGCAAATCGAGATTCATATCACAGAAGACTGTCAACACGGCTCGCTCAGATGGTGCAACAACGGTGATATCCAATATCCACATACTGAAAGATCTGAATGGAAACAGTTCAAATTCCTTCAACCTAATCAGTAGTCACTGCCATATCCAAGAAATCTAATTGCAGCCCACACATACCATACTTGATATATATATATATAAGACGAAGCACTGCCAATGAATCCAAGCACACAGAACTCGTAGTCAAATTGAAACCAGATAAACATTCATCTATGCATGGAAGACTGATTTGCAGTGACATCAATCATCCAAAAACACTGTAGAAGTTGAAGAAAGCATTGCAAGCCAAACAAAGCTCTCCTACGACATGAATGTTGCATCAAAGACCTAGTCATCTGCTCAAAAGCCTGACATCAGAGCTATCCACCAAACTAAAGAACCAACACGTAACTAATCAGGAATGCTGAAGGAAAAGTAACTATTCATATGCTCCACAAAGCATTTTAACTTGGAAGAAAACAAGCTAGAATTTACTCCTCGTCCCACATCTGCCAACAAGCCGGATCCGTATAGTGGATTTAATTTTGGTTCCACATTTTTCCATCTACATGATTTATTAAACAAGTAACTAATGGAAAACTTGGTACTTCAAAATGGTTCGCTTTGATTCACCCTCAATACAGCGATGCATATAAACGAGTAGAAAAATTCATTCTATCAATGTCATCTTGTAAAAGAAACACCAAACAAGAATTTTAGCAGTGAAAAACTCCAATCAGAGAATTTTGGAACAAAAAAGCTTCAATCACTATGCCCTGGAAAAACCTTCACCAAGGATAATGACAGAAAAGGTCAAAACCAAGCTTCAACAATCATGGGACGCAAATCACCAAGGGCAAGGAAGGAGAATAATGCCAGAATTGCTTGTAAAACTTAAATTCAACATCCATGGACCAACAATCTAGAAATTCCAGTCATGAAATCAAGGATCATGAAGTGAGCATGACGAAGTCAAATATTGATAATCAGGACCGTATAAAAATAGCAATCTTTAATGCCCAGATCTAATCCCACTGCCAAATGATCATTTACCAACAGGGAGAAATAAAAGATCATTTTAAAAATTTCCTCTGTCCTCCCACTACGAAGTGATCATTCTTCAACTGAAACTTGAATCAGGTAACAACTTGCCAGAACCTTCAAGAAAGCAGTAACATCAGAAGTAAGAACTGATTGCCACATTGCAAAAGACCAGCAAAAAGCAGAAGCAGAAACCAAATACCTTAAGAGACAACCGATACAAGCTAAGGAACCAAGCATCAAGAAAAAGAATGAAGAAACATATTTCACTTATGAACAGTTTTAGCTCAAAGCTTGAAATTTGCTTCCTTGTCCAATCACAATGACAGAGAAACAACTTGCGAGACTCGGGCTATATCCTGAGATGGATGTGATTAGACATAGGAAGACTGAAAAAGATCCTCCAGGTGTAAGGCTCAGAATGTCCAAAAAATATCAAAATTTATAAGGCACAGAAACCAAAGAAGTAATCCTTCATCTCTTTGGGGGACTTTAAGATGGGTACACACATCTCAATACGTGCCATTGCCTTATAAGTTGACTTCCGATGCAAGATTTATCGAGATTAGAACAAGCATACATGGCAGCTACAAGAGAAATATTAGACGACGAGCTTATATCAGGAAACGAATATGCAATACACAGATTCATTAAACAGAAATATTAGACGACGAATGCTATGCTTTTCAGATCAGTTGTTCAGCAGAAGCATACAATACTCATAAACTAGTCATATAGTGAAATCTAAAAATCTGATATCTGAAAATCTGCAATAACAATTGTTCAAAAACTGCTATCTATTTACTAGAAAACTGTCATACGATATGCCATACACAGATCTCATTAAACTAGTAATTCTAAACTTCGAGAAATCATGCAATAAAAGACAGCACAGGAGAATCTCACTAAACAATCGAACGAGTCAAAAGGCTATGTTTAGACCTCATTATATTACTCGTGAAGGTTCCTACCTTAATCTCTCAAGCCTGTCGAGAAGCCAGAAGCTCTTTTGAAGGCCAGTAAGAAGGATGAGGGATGGGAGAGTTGAAAATACATGTGATACCAATAAATAAGGCTGATGTTGTTTTTAGCTAACAGAGAACAGTCAAATCCTTAAATCCTTATTTATTAAAGTCCTAATCGACTCTAATTTACTAATAAGACTCAACGGGTTCTACGAGACCTCATATTAGTGCTGCCATATGAGTTAAAAGGCTGTAGTAACTTATGGTTAAAAAAAATTGTAACGAGTCAAACTCATGCAAATATATCTCAATTAATTACTTTAGGCTAACTCGGATTAATGGCACCTAACTCGGATTGCAAAACTAAAAACCTCTCTCCGATGGCTTATACACCACTTCTGCCAACATAAAATCAAACATCAAATAGGATTGGTTATTCAACAATGCTGAATCAATAAAACGAAATGACAATAGACTCCATTCGTGTCTAAATGGTCTCATCTGGGTTATCTAAATGAAAACTCCACATAGGATTGCTTATATACCACTTCTGTCAAAAGAAAACCATATACAACATAGGATTGCTAATTGACTACACAACACTGAAGCCAAAAAACAGAGTGACAACTGGTTTCATCAACATGCTTCAATCCAAAATTATCATCCACCTAGTGGGAGACCAAAATATGATCTTTCAAAAACGTGAAATCGACTTAGTAGCTTGATCCAGAAGGTAAACATCATGTTCAACACTAAGCCCAATATTTCTATTGACACTAAGACAACCAAGATTGAAAAAACAATCCGTCGACCCTTTATGTACTCCCTGCGAAATTTTGATCCAAAATGACGATGCTGAATGAGCATCTCCAAAATGCACTTCAGCAACCAGTATACTCATTGAAGATCCACGAAGACCATGAAAAGACCCTTCACCTAGACCAACTGGATTGGAAAAGAAAAGCTATGAGAACAAAAGCAAGTGAGCAATAAGAATACAGTAACCATCCATGGTCAAATTTCAAATTATTGGACCAACTAGATCCACGTAATCTAGCATTTACTCGGGACGAGAAACAAGATTTACTGAATAAAGAGCAGACAAACCCATTTGTTCAAGTTCCAAAAACCATCATCTCAAATCAACCAACAAAAACCAGAAAGCCACGACTCTGATGTCTCGAGAAAGCACTTGGCAGTGATTTTCTTCAGCAAAACAGCAGAAAACCAAATATTTGCAAGAATTATCAACTGCGTAACAACAGAAAAAAGATCAGGAAGGAAGGGAACCAAAGATGAGGACAGGTTATCCTCAATACTGTAGATTTTATAGCTTGCAGACAACTTGTTTGAGCACAAAACCAAACAAAACACAGGACTATTAACTGATATGCAACTTAGAGCTCAAAAAAATTCAAAAATCAACCAAGAACCCACACTCACATCGCGTCTAATTTGCTTTCTCCTCTAATGTCCTTCCATCCGCATACTTCAAAAGAGAGATTTTTCAGCTGGACTAATTCCACCAACTAGGTTGATAAGGCAATCAAAAAGGTCAAGCCTACAAAAAAAATAATCATAAGTCATGGACAACAAGCTATACAACAACCTCTATGCAGACAATCCATCAAGTAGGCCAGCATCCTCTTATATTTCGAGAGACCTCCAAAACTGGTAAATATCTGTCAATTGAGGACCAGTGGAACACAATTTCAGGACAAGCATCAAAACTATGTTGTATGAGGCTAAAACTACTTCTGTGAATAGAAAACTAAACAGTTCATATAACTGCTAATTCCAAATCAAATGAATTGATCTTCTAACACAACCCGTTGACAGCACATATACAATGATAGAAGAGCAATGAGCACAATGATAATGGAAGAACCTTTACTATTTCCACTTAGCAAGTCAGCTGAATTGACCATAGTTCCTCTGCAAATTCTGAACACAGATAGCAAGTCCAGCAACCAGCCAAGAACTGAATGAATTCTCTAAATCATCAAGGTTGACTAAAGGCCTGTTTGGCAACCCTAAATCTGACAAATGAGCTGAATGAGGAATGAGCTAATGAGGAATGAGTTGAATCTGGTGATTCTGTGGATTTTGATTCTGTTGTTTGGCTGGTCTGTATGAAATGAGCTGAATCTGTTAATTCTGGCGTTTGATTTGTCTGGTCTGAATGAGTTGAATCTGCTCATTCTGTGGATCCTAGTGTTTGGTTTTTAAATCTCTGAATTGAAATCGAATGAATTTTGACATGTTAATAATAAAACTTTAGGTTTTCTTCAAATTAAGACCTGTTTTTCGTTATAATAATAACAATACCCACGAGACTCATCCGTCCCTAGTTTTCTTCTAATCGAGTGATTTTTCAACTTGTGCATATTTCGTGACCAACCATTAGTCCCTATAACTCAACAACCCATGCCACGCGCTGATCCTGCTTCTCTTCTCCATTTCCATACATCATTATATATCCACCAATTTCCTTTGTTTTGTACGTACTTGCAGCTTTGTTTTGATTTGCTCCTTGCTCACAGGTTAAACACCACATACTGGGTTTAACTGCACAGCAAAAGGAACAATAGCCAACATTTAAAAATAGGTGAATGAGGAACAGTAACTAAAGAGGCACAGGAGAGGATTTGGCTGAAAAAAGAGCAGAGTTCTCCCTCAACCACCGTTGCTATCGCCTCCTCCTCCGTTGGCCTCCCACTGCCTCTCCTCGCCCTCCTCTCTCTCAAGTCCTCCCTCTCCGACCCCCTCTCTTCACTCCGCTCATGGAACTACTCCCCCTCGACCAACCTCAACGCCATCTGGTGCTCTTGGTCAGGCGTCACCTGCGACCCCTTCACCGGCGATGTCACCGATTTAGACCTCTCCTACAAGAACCTCTCCGGCACCATCTCCCCTGAGCTCTGCTTGCTCTACCATAGCTTGATCCACCTCAACCTCAGCGGCAACGCATTCAAAGGACCGCTGCCACCGGCGCTCTTCGACCTCCGCCGGCTGCGGACGCTAGACATCAGCCGCAACGACTTCAACTCCACCTTCCCCCCTGGCATCTTCCGGCTGAGGTGTCTCACGGTCTTCAATGCTTATAGCAACAGCTTCGTAGGCCCGGTGCCGCCTGACCTCGTCCGGCTCCACCTTCTCGAGCACCTCAACCTCGGTGGCAGCTTCTTTAGTGGCGATATCCCCGAGGAGATCGGCAAGCTTTCTGAGTTGCGACATCTGCATTTGGCTAGCAACTTGCTCACTGGAAGGTTGCCGGAGCAGCTCGGCTTGCTTCGAAAGCTCGAGCATTTGGATGCAAATTTGGAATCCCGTCGAATAAGAAATGCGGGGCCCACCCGGATCACGGATTCCAAATTGGATGGATCGCGGCGTCCGCTCGATTTGAGCAGACGCCGCGATTCATAAATGCTGGAATGCGGTGTTGGTGGGATGATATGGATTCCGTGTATTAGTGCAAACCAAACACAGGGATAAGTAAATTTAGAATCCGCTCATCCCTCTGATCCGTCTAATTCATCCCATACAAGGGTTGCCAAACGGGCCCTAACTGAATAACCTGGGCCGTCAAGGAAAAATTCCAAAGATAACAAAGATATACTGTCCAAGATCTACTATCTCTGGTGACACTGTCCAAGCATAATCTAAGAAAATCAACCTGATAATGCCTCGTTCTCTTGACAGGAAAAAAGCTATAGCGTGACAATTAAAACAGGGAAAAACTTATCCATTGTTACCGGCATACGTCTCTTAAAAAAACCCTCAAACCTCTTGGACAGCTTCTGTCAGCAGAAAAAATCAAACAGCACAAACCTGTTCATTTGAAATGCAACGTAGAACCCAAAATAACTAAGCCTGCAACAACAATCAAAACTACAACGCATGAAATATTGAAGGTAGGTTTTAAATGGCACGAAACTCCATCCATACTCAAATTTATTTCTTCACGGCTCCTCAATGTGCTTTCCTCCAAGTAAGTCCTAACTACTTGTCAACTGTCATGCTAAAAACTCAACCCCATAAAAGTTCAACTTAATATAGTTCAGTCTTTTACGGTGTTGACCTGTCAACATAAATCCAAGAAAAATGCCAAATGCCCATCGGTACGCCCACAATCCACTCATTGATAGCAGGACCTCACTCATTAAAAAACCTGACAATCAAAAACAACCAAACATTGTTCTTCCAAGTTTTGAGACACTAACATGAAAACTCACTGAACCTAAAGCTTCTCCATTACATAGAACAATCGCCATTAGATATATTATTCAAGATCCATCCCAGCTAAGCTCCTCCACTACATAGAACAATCAACAAAAGATATATTGAAGATTCATTAAATGCAACTCCTACTAAGTCAGCCAGAAAAGATGAAGCAATGGAAAAAAATGAAAGCACATGATAACAGAAACAATAGCAAGGGCATATTTCTGTTGATCAAAATCAAAACTATAAGAGGAAAGCTGAGTAGTCTGATTGATCAAAATCCACAATGGAGATCTTCATCAGTTCCTACACCTCTCAGACTATCAGAAATCCAAAAAAACAATCTAGTTTGCTCACAGTGACATAAGAATCATAATGAGAAAGCCAAAGACAAAAGACCACTTGTATGTTTTTAGATTCCCCATCAGTAAGAATTTGTACAATTCACACAAATCATCTAGCAAAATGACTTCAGTTGACATTTGAAGCTAAACTGCAAAAGAATAACAAATCAAAACTACCATGAAACCTTTATACCAAAATCAAAATGAATCACCCAAGTAAGATCGCACGACTGGGATCTAGAGATTAGAAACTAGAATCATGTGTCATCCAATGAATCTCGAATCTGCACTGCTAATCAACATCATCAATCAATCACATTTAAATAATTCCAGTCCAAGCGACCCCACAAATTTCATAAGCACCAATTGCTGTCCTTTGTCCCTCCACAGAAGAGCCCACCTCACAATGATATTTGCCATACAAAGAACCAAGCATCAAGAATGTCGGAAACATGGATTGCCGTCCCGGTGGTACGCGCCGTTCCGGTCACCGGCCGGTATGGTACGTACCGCAGGTACAGTGCGTACCAGACCGGTACGCCGGCAAACCGGTCATTGGCATGTTCTAGGGTGTTTTCGTTCGTTTCTTATTTGATTTAACTAATGTAATTTGGCATGTTCTAGGGTCAAAGAAGCAGGATCAACGTGCTCAAGGACTGTTGGATCTTGGATGAAGCCATGACCAACAAGCCGTGCTTGGTGGGTATAGGGATGGAAGAGATGCTTGTTGGGGAGCTGCAGACGGAGGTTGGGTGGGATGAGGAAAGGATTAATGCATGCTTTTATCCTGAAATCGCTGATGCCATAACAAGATTGCCGTGGCAACAACTGGGCTTGAGAGATACCTACTGTGGGACTTTAGTAGTGATGGAAGGATATCGTCGTCTTCAACGTACCATCTCCTCCTTCAACGTTGTTGTGTTCAAAAAGAGGAAGAGAAACAGGGGAGATGGTCCAGTGTGTGGCGACTTCCGGCTGGACCGAGGGTCCGACAGTTCATCTGGAGATATCTGAAGGGTAAGCTCCCGGTGCGTGATGTCCTCTGGCGCCTCCGTCTTACCTCTGAAAGAGGTTGCCCGAGATGTGGATTGGATGAGACTCTCGATCATGCTCTGTTTAGTTGCAGCTTTGCTAGTCAGGTAACCACCTGGCTACTAGCAGACGTTGGGGTGGGAGCCTGTGATTGGAATGCCAACACCTTAGTTCAGGCGTTGACGCGATCTTCAGGCCAGGAGGGGGTTCGGAAGCTACAGGCGTATCTTGGTTATGCGTTCTGGAAGGATCGTAATGCAAGAGTTTTTGATAGCAATGGAGAGGGTGCAGAGGTGATAGCTAGAAAGGCCAAGCGGCTGGCAGAGGAATTCCTATGTCATGAATGTAGGGTGAGTACTGATGGGGAAAGGCGTGGAGAGAGAGGAGCAGCTATCCTGCAGGTTGATGCTTCCCGTGATACAGAGGATGGTCACCGGTCGGCGATTGGGGCGGTTGCGTTGGACTGTCAGGGGGATCTCCGATGGGCTAGAGGTACTCTAGTTCCTGCTAGTTCTGTTTTTGGAGCAGAATTGACGGCGATATGCCGGGCTTTGGAATGGGCTAAGGAAAGGAACGAACGGCACATCATCATCGAGTCTGACGCCAAAGAGGTGGTGGAGGTTTTGAATGGCCAACGAATCTGGCCTAGGGAGGAAGAGGAGCTTGCGAGGCTTGTTTGGAGGTTGCACTTGGAGTTTGACTCTGTGCTGATCACTCACATACCTAGATGTGTTAATGAAAAGGCCAATAGGATTGCCAGGTGGTGCCGGTCTGTCGGCTCCAGTTTTGTCTGGCAGGCTTAATGTCCTACCTCAAGTTCTATAAATAACTTTAGCTTTCAAGCTCAACTCATAAAATAAAAAAAAACATCTCCAATTGACCAAATATCATTTCTTATATGAAAGCAGAGTGACAAGTTGTCAAAGTAGTATAATACAATACTGTTGTGCATTGGATGTCTTGGATTCTGTCGCCGACTCGACTATGACACACTACGTAGGGTGAACGGGGTCCGAAGCAGCGCCCCGGCGAGGGTTTCCGGGGGCAGCGCCCCCAGAACAAAAACCGATCTTAGGATTTGTTTTAGTGAATCCGGCCTATTTTGTCTTTAGACCCGACCCGGATTAGGTTATGGATATAAATACTCATGTAACCTATTTTGTCTCCTTCCTTGTTTTTTCTCTGCTTTCCCCTCTCCATCTCTCTTCCTCAAACCGATACAGGCCGATTTGTACCGGCCGGTTTGGGTACACCATCCACTGTGCTTTGGTGTGAACATTTCAAAAGGAACCTCAAACTATCTACAACTATATATTCTAAGAGCAGCAAACCGAAAAAAGCATAGATGTCCAAATTTTATATGCTGTGAACTAATAGTTTAAAAGGAAAACGAATCACACCGAAGTGGAGACCCGTCAAAACTCACTGTATTGATTTTCAGCCACAGCAATAGACCAGGCGACAGCGCATCTACAGTGACATGAGAGCAGTGAGCACAGGAACTATTATGCTACACACCTAATAAACCAGCTCAATAAATTTTGTAAAGCAAACTTTACTAGTCCCAGTGAATACAACCACCAAACAAAAACAGTGCCCCAGTAGCTCTGCAAGACTCGGAATATACAGATAGCATGTCCAGCGGCCAGCCAATAACAATTAGAATGAATTTCTAACAACCAGAGTGAACGACTGAATCACCTGGGCCACAAAACCAGTCCCACCAAACAAACACACCAAATCGCCAATCTCATCCACTGAAAGTCTCTTAGCACCCTCTTCAGCTAAATCTGGAATCAAGCATCAGAACTATCATCAAGCAGTTAAACATCTCAGTATACCAAGCACGTCTCAAAAAGATTAGACCAACTTGGGTTAAAAGCTACTAAGAGATCAGGAGAACATCCCATATATGAAGTTTCAAGCCACCCCACTAGCAGTTAAAGACCAAGTCAGAAAACAAAGGAACTGAATGGCAATTGACACTCCACTTGACAAGCTTCCATATGTAGACCTCGGAAATGCAATCTCTCAACAACAGAAAGCAACTGACAATGACTTTTTTCAGCAAAAAAGGAGTGAACTACTAACATGATAACACCAAGTAGTCTTGGAAAGAAAAAGGACAGAACAAGAAGAATACTAAGACAGAACAACTTATCAATTGCTATCACCATGCATCTCCTGAAGGAGAACGTCAACCTTTATTACGCTTAACAATGTCTTAGACAGTATCTGTCAGCAAAAATCCAAACAACACATTTAACTGTTCACTTGATATGTAATGCCCAAACAACCAAAGCCTAGCAACAATCAAAGCTACAAGAGATGCAGCGGTAAGGCTTTAAATGACAACAGACTCCATCAATGTCTACCCTGTTTCTGCTGGGCTACCCCCATGTTCTTTCGTCCAAGTTTAATCATCCCTGCACCACCAAACCATAGAAGACATTTCCAGATAGATTAAGTCGGCAAGCAAGGCCAATCAAAGACAGACTCAACAATTCTTTTCATAGAACAGAATGACATGTCATGCTACATATTCGCAGCAACCCAATCATCAACAAGTCCAAACCATATCTTCTTAGGCTTTTTTCAATTGCACCCTCTCACTGTAAATCCACGGGAACAAAACCACACATGCAACACTAGATCCACAAACTCTAATTTATAGTGGGACCTCCAACACTGATTACATAAACTGTCGATCAAATACAAAGCAGATATAGGTAAGAAAGTTAAGAATTAAGTTTGAAGACACTACCATCACATCTCACTGAGCAGCCCCCTCAACAACCTAAACCAATCAATATTAAGCATCTCCTATATCCATCAAGAAACAAATTAGTAAAAAAAAGGTGAAGCTGTGCAGAACAAGGCAAACTATTAGAAAGGCGGCACTCTAAACTGGAAATCTGATTGATCAACATCCGCGTAGGAGCTCTTCAAAAATTACTGCACCAATCAGACCTGTAACCAGAAATCCAAAAGGCTATACAGGCTTTTTCACCACGGCAAGCATCATATGGAAAAAGGCAGTAATATCCCAATCATCGAAGTTTTCTTATTCCCCTAGGTACAGCTTCTATGTACAATTCACCCAAATTACTCAGTACAACTTTAGTTGTCATCTAAAGCTAAAGTGCAATTAAATGACAATTAAGAACTACCATAAAACCTTAAAAACTAACCTCAATACGAAACACACACTTAAGAAGGCACAATGAGAATTGACATGCTTAGAAACAATTACAAGGATCACGAGTCATCCATTGAATCTCGAAACCGCACTGCTAATCAACAACATCTGTCAATCATAGACCAAACATAAACCACAAAACTCTTTATGAATAACTCCAAACCAAGAAAAAAAGATAGCAAATGGCAAGCGACCCCCTCAAATTTCACAAGCTCCAAACACCCGAAGTAAGAAGGCACAGTCAGAGTCTACATGATTGGATACCAGGATCACAATTCATCATCCACTGAATTTTGAAACTGAAAAATGGCATTGCTAATCACCAACATCTGTCAATCACAAACCAAACGGCAACTAAAATTCGTTCATGAATAACTCCAAACCAAGTAAAAAAGATATTGAATGGCAACTGAACCCCTCATCTTTCACAAGATCCAATATGTAGTCCTCGGTCCTCCGCAGGAGAACCCACCTTGAAGTGATTTTCATTGTACAAAGAACTAGGCATGAAAAATGTGGAAAATTAGTCCATTATCACTTTGTTGGGGACACTTATCAGGAAAAATGATAACAATGGAGGAAGAAAGATAAAGTGTTATTTGCCACGAATATGTCAGCAAAACTTAACCTCTCCTACCATGAAAACTTCTGTGAGCAGGGTGCATATAACTGCTAATTTCACATCCAATGAATTGATCGTCATGCACAACCCCGTCGACAGCACATAATACAATGATAAAGGAGCACCGAGCACAACGATAACGGAGGGACCTATGCAATTTCCACTTAGTAAGTCAGCCCCATACTCATAATAAATTAAACTCTAACCCATCCTCTGCAAATCCATGCAATTGATGATGCAATGATAAAGATATCCATCATGCCACAATACTGCTTCTGCAACACTCAGTAGAGAACACACATCCAGCAGCCAGCCTACACTCAATGAATTCTACAAAACAACAAGATTGACTAACTGAATGACCTGAAGAATCAATGGCCGGTTTGATGCAGATAACAAAAATATCTCTGCCGAAACTGTGGAAGCATAAACAAAAAAAAAGAATCAAGCTACAAAACATTGAAGACGTTAGGAAAATCATTCTACTAACACAGTAAATCCATGGACAATTAAATAACAATTTCAATACCAACAAATTATAGTCAACTTTAAATATTATCGCACTTGAGCTTATAAGGTGAACAGCCAACCAAATACTTCTTTATGTGCAGAAAGAATTTGCCAATGATGCAACATGAGACTTAAAATCATCGAGCTTGCATTTCTATGTTAATATATTCATCAGCAAGCCTACACAAAAGTCACAAAACTGTAAATATTAGTCATACAGGCACACCACTTATGAACTAATTGCACCTCATTCAAACCTAGCAAATGTAGTTACCAACACAAGTCATGGCACATCCATTCAAGAGCACAAATAAATAAGTCAACAGAGTCACACCCTAAACCAGCAGCAAACACATATGGCAACCAATCAAATCAACCAATAGCAGATTTTGAAACAAGGATTAGATCCTTACAGCAAAGATCCAAATCTGGTTCAGATCATAACACACCAGAACCAAATCAACAAACTAAGAAGAAGATTTCCTTACTCTCAAAGAAATCAAATCCCTAAAAACAAACAGAAACAGAAAATTAAAAATAAAAACGGCAAGACTCTCATGGCAGGAAAAGAAGTTATAACAAAATTACTAAAACAGGGAACTACTCATCCGTTGTTAGTGGCATTCATCCATTGTTAGCGGCATACGTCTCTTAAAAGAAAACTTTGAGCCTCTGGAACAGTTTCTGTCAGCAGAAAAAAACAAACAGCAGAAACCTTTTCATTTGAAATGCAACTTAGGCCCAAAAAAACTAAGCCTGCAGCAACAATCAAAACTGCAATGCATAAAACATTTAGGGTTTTAGCTGGCAAGAGACTCCCTCCATGTTCACATTTATTTCTTCCAAATAAGAACTAGTGAACTACTTGCCACACTACTTCGCTGTAAGACTGTAACACCCCAAACACAAACAAGTCCAAAACTAATATAGTTCAGTCTCTCACAGTGGTGACCTGTTACCATAAATCCAAGAAAAAACACCATATGTCCAACATACCACACTCCACTTATTGTGCCAGGACCTCACTGATTAAAAAAACTGACGACCAGAAACGACCAAACATAGTTGAACACTCAACTTTCAGGTTTTGAGACACTAACATGAAAAACTCACTGATATGCGGAGCTAAGCTCCTACATTATATCGAACAATCAACATTAGATGTTCAAGATCCATCTCAGTTAAGTTCCTCCGCTACATAGAACAATCAGCATCAGGTATATTCAAGATCCTTTAAATGGAACCACCCCTAAGTCAGCTAGAAAGGAGTAGCAATGGAACAAAAGAAATCAAAAGATCAGAAAGGAAATAATAGCGAAGGCAACACTTTTGAGTGGGAAACTGACTATACCACTTGATCAAAATCCAAAATGGAGCTCTTCATCTCCTACACCTCTCAGACATGCTGATGTTTTCCAAATTCCACGTCAGTGACAAGTTATACGATCCACACAAATCATCTAGCAAAACAACTTCAGTTGTCATTTGAAGCTAAACTGCGAGGCAAATAAAAACTACCAAGAAACCTTTAAACATTTCCGTTTACCAATTTAAAAAAAAATCACCCAGCAAGAAGGCAGGCTGGAATCCAGATGATAAGAAACTAGGATCACATACCCATTGAATCTCGAAACTGCACTGCTAATCACCATCATCTATCAATCAGAAATCAAACACCAACTCAGATGTTGCTCACATATCAAATGCTAAGTGACCCACTCATATTTCATAAGCTCTGATTTGCTGCTGTCCTTGGTTCCTCCACAGAAGAACCCACCTCACAGTGATTTTTGTTTTACCGAGAACTAAGCATCAAGAATGTGGAAAAAAAAATCTATTAAGACTTTGTTGAGGACTCTGATACGAAAAAGTATATAATGGGAGGAACAAAAAGTGCTTAAAAGGGGAACTTATCCACTGTGCTTTGCCATGAAAGGGAAACTCAACCTCTCTGCAACAATGTCTTCTATGAGCAGAAAACCAAACAAAGCAAAGACGTGCTAATTTTATATGCTACAAACTAATAGTTTAAAAGCAAATCCAATCACGCCGAAGTAGAGACCTCTCGAAACTCAATGAATTGATATTCAGCCACAGCCCAGTCAACAGCGCATCTACAATGACATGAGAGCAATGAGCACATCACCATGCTATTTGCACTTAATAAGCCAGCTCAATCAATTTCACAGATAATTCCAATCCAAGCAAAAGATATATCAAATGCTAAGTGATCCCCTCATATTTCATAAGCTCTGATTTGCTGCTGTCCTTGGTCCCTCCACAGAAGAGCCCACACTTCACAGTGATTTTTGCTGTACCAAGAACTAAGCATCAAGAATGTGGAAAATAAATCTATTAAGACTTTGTTGAGGAATCTTATACGAAAAAGGACGGAATGGGAGGAACACAGAGTGCTTAAAAGGGGAACTTATCCACTGAGCTTTGCCATGAAAGGAAAACTCGACCTTTCTGCAATAACATCTTTTATGAACAAAAAATCGAACAAAGCAAAGATGTGCTAATTTATAAGCTATAAATGAATAGTTTAAATGGAAATCCAATCACGCCAAAGTAGAGACCTATCAAAACTCACCGAATTGGTTTTCAGCCACAGCCCAGTCGACAGAACATCTACAATGACACAAGAGCAATGAGAACAGTATAGAGGAACTATCATGCTATTTGAACTTAATAAGCCAGCACAATATTTTTTGCAAAGCAAACTTTAGTGTTCTCAGCAAATCCATCCACCAAACTAAAACAGTGCCCCAGTAGCTCTGCAAGCTCAGAATATACAGATAGCATGTCCAGCTGCCAGCCAACAACAATTAGAATGAATTTCTAACCACCAGAGTGAACGACAGAATCACCTGGGCCTCAAAACCAGTTGTCCACTTGTCCCACCAAACGAACACACCAAATGACCAAACCTATCCACTGAAACAATTTTAGCACTCTCTAAAGCTAAAGTATCAGAACAACCATCAAACAGTTAAACATCTCTATATACCAAACACGGCTCAAAAAGAATAAACTGACTCAGATTAAAATTATTATGACGGGGGATTAGGAGAACATCCCATATATGAAGTTTCAAGCCACTCCACTAACAAACAATAAACTCGGCCAGAAAATAAAGGAACAGAATAGCAAGAGACCCTCCATTTCACAAGCTTCTATATGTAGACCTCAGAAATGCAATCTCTCAACAAGAGAAAGCACCTGACAATGACGTTTTCAGCAAGAAATAAAAAGGAATGAACATTAACATGGTAACTTCCAGCAGTCTTGTAAGGAAAAGGTTAAACCAGAGACATTACTAATAAAGAGAACAACTCAACGATTACTATCACCATGCATCTCCTAATCAACCTCTATTACTCTTTACAATGTCTTAGACAGTATCTGTCAGCAAAAAAACAAACAATTAACTGCTCACTTGATATGTAATGTATAAGCCTAGAAGCAATCGAACAGCAAGAGATGCAACAATAAGGCTTTAAATGACAACTGACTCCTTGAATGTCTATTCTGTTTGTGCTGGGGATCCTCCACGTGCTTTCACCCAAGTTAATCATCCTGTACCATCAGACCATAGAAGAGATTTCTACACACCGATTAAATCAACAAGTTAGGCTAATCAAAGACACTTCATAGACCAGAACTACCCGTCACGCTACATATTTGCAGCAACCCAATCATCGATGAGTCCAGACCATATCTTTTTTGGCTTTTTTTGCACTTGTACCCTCTCACCGCAAATCCACGGGAACAAAACCACGCATCCAAAACAAGGTCCACAAGCTCTCCTTTATAGTGGGACCTCCAATACTGATTAAACCGATCAAAAACCGACAGAAATAGTTAAAAATGTTGAGCAGAGTTTGAAGAAACTACCATCACTTCTCACTGAGCAGCACCCTTCCACAACCTAAACCAATAAATATTAAGCATCTTCTGGATCCATTATGAACAAGTATGTTTGTCAAAAAAGGTGAAGCTGTGAAATCAGAAGAAAGCAAACTGAAAGGCAACACTTTAAAGTGGACATCAGACATCGGAGCTCTTCAAAAGTTACTGCACCCATCAGCCCTGTACCAGAAATCTAAGAGGCCATACAGGCTTTTTTACCATGGCAAACATCATATGAAAAAACAGCAGTAAGATCAGTACAACTTTAGTTGTCATTAGCTAAACTGCAATTAGACGACAAATCAGAACTACCACGAAACCTCAATAAGAATTACCAGGAAACCGTTAAAACTAAACTCAAAACACAACACCGCATTAAGAATGCACACTGAGAATCTACATGATTAGAAACGAGGACCATGAGTCATCCATCGAATAATGAAATCGCACAGCTAATCACCATCTGTCAATCATGAACCAAACATAAATAGAAAGTTGTCCGCGAATAACTCCAGACCAAGAAAAAAGATTGCAAATGGCAAGTGACCCCCTCGTGTATCATAAGCTCCAAACACCCAAGTAAGAAGGCACAATCAGAATCTACACGATTAGATACCAGGATCACGAGTCATCATCCCTTGAATTTCGAAACTGCATTGTTAATCACCACCATCTATCAATCACAAACCAACGGCAACTAAAATTTGTTCATGAATAACTCCACGCCAACCAAAAAAGATAACGAATGGGAACTGAACCCCTCATATTTCACAAGCTCCAATTTGTAGTCCTCAGTCCCTCCACAGGAGAACCCACCTTGAAGTGATTCTCTTTGCCCAAAGAACTAGGCATGAAAAATATAAAAAACAGTCCATTAGACTTTGTTGGGAACACTTAGCAGGAAAAAGGATAGTGTCACAGGAAGAAAGATCGAGTGTCATTTGCCATAAATGTGTCGAAGGAAAACTTACCACAAATATCTCAAAGGAAAACTTAACCTCTCTCTATGAAAATTTCTGAGCAGAAAACCAAACAGTGCATATCTCTGCTAATTTCACATCCAATGGATAGACTACTCTTCACGCATCACCCCGTCGACAGCACATCTACAATGATAACAATTAGTCGAGGACCTATGCCATTTCAACTTGGTAAATCAGCCGATACTCTTAACAACGCAAACTCTAACGTGCTCTGCAGATCCATGCAGATGATGCAATGCTACTGATATCCATCATGCCAAAATACTGCTTCTGCAACATTCAGATCAGACAGACAGCACATCCAGCAGCCAGCCAACAACTGAATGAATTCTATTTAACAAGAAGATTGACTAACCAAATGATCTGGGGCATCAATGACAGATTTCAGGCAGATAACAAACATATGATGTCCAAGATCTACCATCTCTGCAGACACTGACAAAGCAGCAACTGAAAAAATCAAGGAACAAAACACCGAATTTTTTTTAAAAAAAAATGCTGATATCACACCCACAGACCATCAAATAAGCATCTTACCAAGAAAACATAATCAATTTAAAACCATTATCACCATTGAGATTATAAGATGAACAACCAAATAAGCCTATACTCACCGAAGTCCCAAAACTATAGTTATTAGTCACGCAGGAATTATATTCATGAACTAAATGTACCTAATTGAAACCTAGCAAATGATAGTTTCCAAGCCAATGAAGTCACAAGCACATCCATTTGAGATCACAAGTAAACTGTTCACTAAATTTAAACCCTAAACCAGCAGCAAACTATGTCAACGAAATGAATCACTCAATTAGCAGATTTTGAAACAAATAACTCCGAACCATGATATAAGGGTTAAATCCATTTAGCAAAGACCCAAACCCTGATTCAGATCATAACCAAGAGACTTGAATGCAAAGATACAAGAACCAAAGTAACAAACTAATAAGCCGGTTCCCTTACTCACTCAAAGTACTTGAATCCCTAAAAACAAGCAGAAACAGAAAACAGATTAAAAAAAGTCACAAATTAAAAACCAAATCTCAGGGTAGAACGTAATCATCCAAATGAAAATGGTCATAAAGGCTAGGGCGGCATCGAATTCCTAACCTAGACCATACAAAGCAATAAAACAAAATACGACGTCAGGTCGATGGATTGATTTCTTCTTGGGAACCTAACAAAATAGTGTAAAAATCTATCATCCAGACAAGTCAGATGATAAAGGATAGGCCACTGAATTTTCCCAATTTTCTAGATCCTAAAAAGTAACAAAACAAGATAAACAAACAAACAACAAAGAGAAATTCGAAACTCAAACCCCCTAGACGAGGCCACCCTCCACCAAAATTACAGAATAGATTGATTTCATTCAAACGATATTAAAAAAGAGATAATAAAGACAAAAGCATTGACAAATTAGATCCTACAAGCCAAGTACAGACAAAAGAGACATCAAAACAACCAAACCCGGGACGATAACCCAAGAAGTGCCCAGGAATACCGAGTATAAACCAGTTACAGTGGTGACCTGTCAACATAAATCTAAAAGAAAAGGCCATACAAACAACAGTACGCCCACAATCCACCAAACATAGTTGAACATTGAGCTTCCAAGCTTTAAGATATAGACATGAAAACTCACTGATTTGCTCAGCTAAGCTCCTCCAATACATTCAACAATCAACATACTCAAGAACGATTAATGGATCTAATACTAAGCCAGCCAGAAAAGATGAAGCAATGGAACAAAAGAAAGCAAGTTATCAGGAAGGAAATAATAGCAAGGGCAACCCTCTTAAGTGGAAAGCTGACTAGTCCGATTGATCAAAATCCACAATGTTGTTCTTCATCAGTTCATGCATCTCTCAGACCTGCCATCAGAAATCCAGAGAAAAATCAAGTTTGTTCACACTGACAGAAGAATCATAATGAGAAAACCCAAAAGAAAAGACCACTTGTTGATGTTCTTAGATTCCCCCAGTAAAATTTGTAGAACTCGCACAAACCATCTAGCAAAATAGCAAAACGACTTCAGTTGTCATTAGAAGCTAAACTGCAAAAGAACAACAAATCAATACAACCATGGAAACTTTAAACATTTCCATCTACCAAAGTCAAAACGCCAAGTAAGAAGGCATGGCTGGCATCTAGATGATTTGAAACTAACGTGTCACCCTTTGAATCTCAAAACTGCACTGCCAATCACCACCATCTGTCAATCAGAAATCAAACACCAACTCAAAAGTTGACTCAAAAGTTGCTCACAAATAATCCAACCCAAACGAAAGATGTATCAAATGCCAAGTAACCCCCTCATATTCCATAAGCTCCGGTTGGCTGTCCTCCCCATCCCTCCAAAGAAGAGCCCACCTCAGAGTAATTTTTGCTGTACCAAGAACTAAGCATCAAGAACTTGGAATCCATTAAATCTTTGTTGAGGACACTTTATAACAGAAGGATAGGGTGGGAAGAACAAAAGGTGACTAAAACGAAACTTAACCACTGTGCTTTGCCATGAATACCTCAAAGGAAACCTCAACCTCTCTGCAACAATGTCTTCTATGAACAGAAAATCAGACAAAGAATAGATGTGCTAATTTTATACTCTAACTAATAGTTTCGAAGGAGAACCAATCACATCGAAGTGAAGACACCTCAAAACTCACTGAATTGAATTTCAGCCACAGCCCTGTTGACAGCGCATCTACAGTGACATGAAAGCAGTGAGCACAGTACTAGAGAAACTATCATGCTATTTTCACGTAATAAGCCAGCTCAATAATTTTTGTAAAGCAAACTTTAGTGTTCTCGGCAAATCCATCAACCAAACTAAGATAGCGCCCCAGAAGCTCTGCAAGCCTCAGAATATACAGTTAGCAGGTACAGCTGCCAGCCAATAACAATTAGAATGACTTTCTAACCAAATGAACACACCAGATCGCCTGTGCCTCAAAACTAGTCCCACCAAACGAACACACCAGATCACCAAACTTGTCCACCGAAACACTTTTAGCACACTCAAAAGCAAAATCTGCAGTCAAGCATCAGAACTATCATCAAGCAGTTAAACATCTCCATATTCTCAAAAAGAATAAACAGACACGGATAAAAATTATTGTGCTAGGGGATCCAGAGAACATCCTGTATATGAAGTTCCAAGCCACTCCACTAACAACCAAAGACTCGGTCAGAGAAACAAAGGAACTGAATGGCAAGCGACCCTCCATTTCACAAGCTTCCATATGTGGACCTCAGAAATGAAATCTCTCAACAGAAAACACCTGACAACAACTTCTTTAAGCAAACCAAAAGCAATGAACCATTAACATGATAACGCCCAATAGTCTTGAGAGGAAAAAGGAGAGAGAAGATCGCTAAAACAGAGAACAAGTTATCACTTGCTATCACCATCCATCTCCTAAAAGAGAACCGCGACCTCTATTATCTTACAATGTCCCAGACAGTATCTGTCAGCAAAAACAAAAAAAAAAACAAGAAAAAACATTTTAATTATTCATTTGGTATGCAATCTAGAGTCCAAGCAACCTAAGCCTAGCAACAATCAGAACTACAAGAGATGCAACAGTAGGGCTTTAGATGATAACAGACTCCCTTAAGGTGTAATCAGCTTCTGGTGGGCTCCTCAGTGCTCCTGTCATGAGATATCCAGACAGAGTAAGTCGCCAAGCTAAAAATCAAAGAACCTCAACAATTAATTTTGCAGAAAAGAACTACATGTCATGCTACATATTGTAGCAACCCAATCAATGAACCCTCTCACCATAAATCCATAGCTTCTTAAGCTTTTTTCACTTGAACCCTCTCACCATAAATCCATGGGAAGAAAATAGCACATCAAACACGAGGTCCGCAAACTCTCATTTACAGTGGGTCCTCCAATACCAATTAAATAAAATGTCGATCAGAAGCCAATAGAAATAGTTTACAGCGGCTCCTCCAATACCGATTAGATAAAATGTCCATCAGAAACCAACAGAAATAGTTAGGAAAGGTCAGCATTAAATTTAGAGAAACTACCATCACATCAACCTTCATTTTTCATGCCTAGTCATCAACCATAGAATTCCAAAACTGCATTGCTGATCAGCAAAATCTGTCAATCACAAACCAAACGGCAACCAAAAAGTCATTCACGAATAACTCCAAACCAAGCAGAAAAGAAATTGAATAGCAACTGAGCCCATCATATTTCACAAAATCCAATATGTAGTCCTCAGTCCCTCCACAGGAGAACTCGCCTTGAAGTGTTTTTCTTTGCACAAAGAACTGGGCATGGAAAAATGTGGAAAAACAGTCCTTTATGACTTTGTTGGACACTTACCACGAAAAAAGATAGCATCGCAAAAAAAAAATATCGAGTATCATTTGCCACAAATATGTCAAAGGAAAACTTGACCTCTCTACTGTGAAAACTTCTGTGAGCAGAAAACCAAACGGTGCATATAACTGCTAATTTCACGCCCAATGAATTGATCTTCATGCACAACCACATTGACAGCACATCTACAATGATAGAGGAGCAATGAGCACAACGATAGTGAAAGGACCTATGCTATTTCCACTTAGTAAGTCAGCCCAATACTCTCAATGAAGCAAAACCTAACATCCTCTGCAAATTCATGCAATTGATGATGAATGATAATGATATCCATAATGCCAAAATGCCGCTTCTGCAACACTCAGAACAAACAGATAGCGGGTCCAGCAGCCAGCCAGGAACTGAATGAACTCTACAGACAACAAGATTGACCAACCGAATGACCTGGGGCATCAAAGACAGATATTCATGCAGACAACAA
>OY986969.1:2806387-3029865 GCA_963920575.1 Narthecium ossifragum | reverse complement strand
TCTCCTTTAGGTTGAAAAGTTAGATTTGTAAGCAGTGAGCGTTAGGCTGTTCGATTTCAGTTTTGTACATTGCTTTTGTCAGGCAATTGTGTCTGAATCTTAGCATCTCTTTCTGCAAGTATATGCTTCCAAGGATTTCTTAGTGAAATAATATACTTTTCACTGCATATGTCCCAGGAAAAACTGATTGCAGTCATTGGTTTTTAAGCTTTTGAGATTGCCAATGTCATATGAAATCGAACATAATAGGAGAAACTTTTAGGTGGTTGTGGTTGTGGCTGTGGCGAAGAAATTCACTGCTTTTCATTAGGTCATGCAGGTTCCCTTTGTACTTGTAACTGGTCCAATTCTTTCTTGCAGAGGTCTCTTATAATTGGTTATAATTGTTGTTGAGAATTTTTATGCTACTATGCTTTAAAAATCCTATTTGGGAGAAACCATTGATTTGATTTTCCATATTTTTTAATTACTATAAGTGGGATGTCCTCTGTACAAGCAAACTCCTTTGGATCTGAAATTTTCTACTGATTTTGATGCCTACATTAGTTCTAAGTTTGTGGTCGAACTAAATCGATGCACGTTAATTCAAAGGTAATTAAACAGTGGTTCTCACTATCTCTACTTTCAGAGCAACTTCTTGGTTTAGATGTCAGCAGGGGTTAACCAACTATTTTCCTTTCCTGCCTTCCCAGTATGAACTTAGATAGTCTATTTCTCTGTAGTTCCTTTTCTTTGTGTGGGTTGCGTGTCTATTCTCTGCTACGCGTTGTTAACATTTTGCACCTACCTGAATTGCTTTATGCATTAAAGAAGAAGATGATGAGATTGAAGCAGAGTTATCAGCTTGAAAAGCTGAGATGTTTAAGAGGAGGTAATGATGACAATAACAATGTGGGGGTGGTATGTTCAAAGTTCTATTGTTTGGTATAAGATTCCAGGCCATATTTCTTCTTCTAATCTGTGGTGCATAAGGCTCTCGTACGTTTTGGCTTATTAATATATTCAGCCTGTAGATCTTGTAGCAAGCACTGCAAGAGTCTACATAATTCTGATTAGTTGTGTAGAAAAGTGAATGACTGATGAAGTTCGAAGTAATCAAACTAAATGAAATTGGTCTGGTCATAGCGTATCATTTCTTCTTTTGTGAACTATTAGTGATTGTGCCTTAGACAGAAGCTTCTTGTTTCTTAATTTTCAGTCTTCGCTTTTCTGTTAACGTCATAAAGTGCTTCCACTATACAAGTGAATCATGCCTGAACATTATAAAGTATCTAAGAAGAATCAAAGAGCAGACCTACAGCTGCAGAAGGTTCAGATGTAATAGTTCCTAGAATTGAAGTCTAACAAATGGGGTCAAATAGGGGAAAATTTGAATGGAATCAAGCATCTGCGCGTTATATGAATTGACATGTTTTCTTTTGAAGAAAAGGAATAGGATGAGGGTTTACCCTTTGTAATGGCTGTATTTCCTGTAAAGAGAAATCCAGTTGGAGTTTCCACTGTTGCCAAATCCCCTTGACCATCAATCAACCCAGTAGATGAACTTGTCACCTCAAGTATACAGAAAGAAATACATATCAGATTGATTGATCAAATATTTCTGAGTGGATTTTGCAAACTCAGAGGCCTATGTTAAACTTACTCAAAATCTTTCAGGACTAGTAGTGCTTATAGAACGAGTAGGGAAGGAAATAGGGATTGAAACATGTTGCCCGGAAAGGAAGTAAGATATCTGATTTAGATGCCACAAAGTCCCAAACCAAATGGTATTTAGTTTGAGTGCTTTTTGCTTTCCTTCATTTCACTCTCAAACTAAAACGCCAATACACGCTAAAGCTAATCTGTTAATTTTCCTCTGCTAGAGTTTCCTATGGTAGACTTTTTAGGATACTATTATACTAAGCTTTCCGTTCTTGAGTATTGAAGACACTGTTGTCTTAGAACATTGGAAGATATATCGTTCTACTCTTTCAATTTTTGCATGGGTCTACTCTTTCAATTTTTGCATGGGTCGCTATTGTTTCTCAAATTTTCTCGTTTTTCTTGGGAATGATGATCTTATTAAAGGCTTGCTCCAACCCACACTTAAGTGGACAACTATTCCGAAGGACAAATGCTCCTTTTTAAAACAAAAGCAAGGTTTATTCTTAGTCTAATATGGTAACAAGAGACACAAAATACAGAAAGGACTGCATTTGTTCCTCTTCTTGTTCTTTTTCCATGCTATTCAAAGTTAAGCAACAATATTTCATATAAATCAACAGCACTGTGACGCATCTCACATGCAGGAAGAGGGTGGGAAGGTGGGAAGGGCCTACTATGCAGGGTTTAAAAGATTCAAGAAGGTAAAGTGCTCTCAATTGTGGGGGGGAATGAGTATGCAGGGTTTAAAAGAATCAAGAAGATTTAGTGGACGCAACTATGGAAAGGCGGGAAGGGCCTGCTATACATGGGTTTAAAGGAAGGAACCAAGGAGGTTAAATGCTCTCAATTCTTGATATTTTCTCTCATAATGCACATGCTGAGTTGTGCTATGCGTTATAGAATAGATAAAAGAATTTTAAAGGCGGATTCATTCTTTTTATTGGAACGTCATAGAAGTCAGAGGCCCATAACTCGAGAGTTTGGTTTGCTGTAGTCATCTTATTTGCTTGTAGGATGCCATCTTAGGGTGATTACCTCAGGACAAACAGCATAGTCATATGGTTTTTTTTTGTCTTATTTCTTATTGAGTGCTCTTCAATACCAATAAACATTTCGGCCTCCTCAACCACTAGCCGTTCCAAGTGCCCTATCCTAGCGAGAATACTGCCCGACTACCTTCCTTCCTCTGTGTCAAAGTCTAATTGAATATTAGTGCCATTTGGGGAGACTGTTTCTTTCTGTTCATTTACCATAATTCTTGAACTAGGCTCAAATCTCTTCCTAGCAGAAACTTCCTCATCTCACTTATATTTGGTGAATTTCCTGGTTCCAGTAATGAGCGATAGAACAAATTCTAGAAATAAACTTAAGCCATCAGTAAATCATTTAGCTATATCTCATCATATTTAAGGATTTGAACCTAAAAAGGTATTTATTTGCGAGACTCATTTTTGACTGAAATAAGAGGCACGGCATACCTTTTGCCTTTTATTTCAGAAAAATATATCTTTTGCCTTCCTACGTACTCCAGGAAACTTCAAAAGAACAGATGTGGTGTAGAATTAGCAAATCTACATTGATTAAGTTATCACTTGATCAATTAAGTGAAGTTACGGCACAAAATGACTTGCATACTCTCGAAGAGTAAACGAGGAATGAACATAGGGAAAATTATATTTTTCGTCCCTCAACTTCCATTGAAGTAACGTTTAAGTCTCTAATCTTTTATAAGTTTCAATTGGATCCCTAAAGTATCCTTTTCGTCACAATGTGGGACATTGGCCTAACGCCGTCTCTATTCTTAACGGCTAGGGTGTCACGTGACCGCACGTGATAGAAGTTAAGGGACTAAAACGTTATTTCGATGAAAGTTAAGGGACTAAAATGTTACTTCGATGAAAGTTAAGGGACTAAAATGTTACTACCATCCGCACGGCATCCATCACGTACGGTCACGTGACACCTCAGCCGTTAAAAATAGAGACGACGTCAGACCGATGTCCCACATTGTGACGAAAAGGATACTGCAGGGACCCAATTGAAACTTATAAAAGATTAGGGACTTAAATGTTACTTCGATGAAAGTTGAGGGACTAAAAAGATAATTTACCCATGAATATAAGTTGTCTATACAACATATTAAATACTGCCGAGTCTTTAATAACAGTGATCCTTACATTGATAACCTTAGTGCCACCCAAGATTTCAGATATGTTAATGACGACTAAAATATCACTTGATAATTTTTCTCAAGTTCTTTATACCTGATCCTTTTTGTATTTTCCATTGATATTAGGGTGAAAAGCATTTTGATATCTCCAATTTTCAAAAATAGGAGATTTCATATATGTTAATGACAACTAAAATATCACTTGACAATTTTTAAAAAGTTCTTTATACCTAATCCTTTTTGTATTTTTCATTGATATTAGGGTAAAAAGCATTTTGATACCTCCAACTTTAAAAAATAGGTGATTTGATACCTGGTAAAATTTGGTTCTCGAATTGATATTTATTGACACCGCGTGATTTAATGTCAAATCTCAGACATCGTCTGTGTAGGCTGACGGGAACCAGCCATGTGCGTGACCAGTTAGTTAACCGCCCAAGCCGCCACTCAGCTCACTCATCTACCGACAACTACCATCACCCAACCAGCATACTCTACTTCAAGCTCTATCGCCTCCACTCACCTTCACCACTGGCAACCCCCTCTCCTCCTTCTTAACCTCGCAGCCAACCCTCACCTCCATCCACCGCAGCGTCCATAGCCTCCTCAGTCACCATCGCCGACGAGCCCCACACTCTGAAGGCACCCCCTCAACTCCGGGGATCCTCCATTCCTCCGGGCGAAGCTCTCCGCCCCCTCTTCTCCTTCTCCGATGAAGCCATGGCCATCCCTTGACGCCTCCGCCTTCTCCTACGATCGCCAACTACTCTGTGCGCACCACCCGCGGCCCTCTCCCTCTCCTTTTTGTCGCTGTCTTGACCTTCCCCCTCTACGTCGACGACTACCTTCTTCACCACCCGCGGCGCCGACCTCGAGCTCTGCTATCACCGAGCCCCCCTCCGTCTCCTCCAGATCCAGCATCTCGGCGTCTCCATCCTCTCCTCCCCTCCCCTCCCGACGATGTCTCGCCACGGCGACGTCCACCCCTCCGCGCCCTCTCCTTGTCGATGGGACCCCAACCCGAGCTTCCCCTCTCATGGATCCGGCGCTGTCACCACTCAACACCGTCGTCCCCGTAGCCTCCGGTCTTCCCAATCCATCCGGAACGCCATAGCGGGTTAATAATGTGGCGGGTTTCCGTCAGCCTACACAAACGGCATCGCGCGTACCGCGGGGTGGTCGGCGCGGCGGAGGATCTCGATTTCCTCCCGGTGGCGGCGGGCAACGGCCGCAGAGGAGTGTGGGAGCTTGAGGGCGAAGAGGGTGTCGTTGCGGCGGTGGTGGCGACGAGGGTTAGGGCAGTTAACTAAATGACCACGTGCATCGCACGTGGTCGATTTCCATCAGCCTACACAGACGGCGTCTGTGATTTGACATTAAATCACGCGGTGTCAATACTTAGATATATCAATTTGATAACTAAATTTTACGATATATCAAATCGTCTATTTTTAAAAATTAGAGGTATCAAAATATTTTTTACCTTAATTCTCCTGCTCGGTTAAAAAGATGATTTAGAACCATACCATAACCAACCCTAGTGATGGAGGAGAGAGAGACCAACCCTAACCCTAGATTGATGGAAGGGAGAGAGAGAGAGAGAGAGAGAGGGGGGGGGGGGGGGGGGGGGGGGGGGGGAGATCGATAGGTATACCTTTGGCACCACGTCTGCCACCCTTGTGGCAATACTGCAAGCCCTTTTGTTCTTCCGTTTTGTCTGCATATGGTGGAACCATGGTCCCCCACCACCGACCGGGTGCACCTCTCATTTGAACTCAAGTAGTGCGGTCACCTCCGGTAATTGACAAAGTACAAATTTTGTTGTATTAGAGTGGTTGTATAAATAATTCTAACATATTGAGATCCATTCTGATAAAAATCAATTAACCAATGGAAAAGATGTTTCGTGCTCAAATGACTCTTTGAGAACCAGAAGGATATACTACAAGCTATTTATTCAGTTAGCAATTCACTAGTTTGGAAATCTATTTTATAAACTTACATAGATAAAGAGATTCCAAATAATCTACCTCTGCTCTGCTCCAAGTAACCTTGGACAACAGAGTGTCCAAACGGATCAATCTGCCATCCCACTCGAGGGACTATCAAATTGACTCTTGATCATGAGATGACCCAAAGTATATATTACATTGATTCTGGAGGGACAACAGAGTAGGGATGGCAAAATTGACCGCCCCGTTGGATAACCGACCCGATCCGCACCGATGGGGACGGGTATGGTATAGATTTTTTACCCGTGGATGGCAAAATTGACCGCCCCGTTGGATAACCGACCCGATCCGCACCGATGGGGACGGGTATGGTATAGATTTTTTACCCGTGGATACGGGTATGGTTTACAAATTTAAAATCCGCGCGGGTACGGGGCGGATTATGGTATTGGGTAATATCCGCCCCGCCCCGCATATCCGCCCCGCCCCGCCACTAAATGTTGGTTTGGTGGATTTTAAAGAGTCTATTTTTGTAATAATACTCTAATAAAGACTAATTATTGATGAGTGTTTGTAGATCTAGATTTTAGAGACCGAATGTTGATGATAGTTTGGTGGATTTAGATTTAGATTTTAGAGGCTTAATGCTAATTGAATGGTTTTTTTAGATTTTGCAGATAACCGCGGATTGCGGGTAATATCCGCATACCCGCGGGGATGGTTATGGTCCGCGATCCCCATTATCCGCGCGGGGAATGGACGGTTATGGTATGGGCGGAGGAGTGCGGGGACGGGTATGGTATTTCCAATATCCGCCTCGATCCGCCCCGTTGCCATCACTACAACAGAGTGTCCAAACTTCATCATGCATGCACCAGCCATCATTACTCCATCAAAACGCACTTGCAAACACTCTCTCTATCAACCATATAAGGAACAAAAACGGTTACAACCGTTTACCTCATATTAGTTTATTTACATGTATATTTTTCTAAGTTAACTTTATATATTTTTATCATCTTCCCTAGGTTAGTTTTAAATATATATCCTTATATCAACCTTATAAGGAGCAAAAACGATTACAACCGTTTACCTCCTATTTGTTTATTTATATGTATATTTTTCTAAGTTAACTTTGTATATTTTTATTGTGAGGACCTACCCCTCTACCCCTGTGGCTCGTTGTAGACCGCAAGGGCAATTTGGTAAATTGCGCCTTGTTGGTTTGTTTCACACCCGCGTGTGCACACACCGGCCTTGTTTGTGTTAATGCTTGTTTAGAACGGCTAGGTGGACACGGGATCGGAAGATCCCAGCTCGGGCGCGCGGAAGCTTGCCTTTGGGCAGCTGACGACCCTTGAGCGATCGATAACTCCTTGGGACGATCGATCGGACTCGATCCGACTTGGTGTTGGGATCAAGCCAGGGCGCGAGCGATCGATCGCTCCTTGGAGCGACCGATCGGAATCGCGTCGGTGGCTTTTCTGCTTCGCGAGGACGGCCACCGCTGGCCGTCGTTCTCCCCTGTCAGAGGGGGAGGACTTTCTCCTCCCCTCCCCCAGCTTTTCCCCCTCTTTCCCGGCTTTCCCCTCCCCCTTTCCCCTCTTTTCTTCCCCTCCTCTTCCTCCTTCTCCTCTCTTTCTTCTTCCTTCTTCCTTTCTTCCCCCGAGAGCCCTGTTTTCCCCTGTTCCGGCAGCCAAGCTTTCCCACCTCCGTTCTCCCTCCTCCGACCATCAAATTGGGTGTTCTTTGGCTCGTTGGATTCGTAACAACGAGAGGAAGATCCCTGAAGTGGTTTGGAGGCTTGTTGGTGATCAAATCGCGGGGAATCAGCCGAGGAAAGCGCAGCTAGGTAGGGTTATATCTACTGTGTTCTTTTCGGGTTTTCTTGTGATCGAGCCGTTGGATCTTGTTGATCCTTGCTTTGTTGGTTTCCTTATGCCTTGTAGAATAACTGATTTAAGTTTCATGTTAATCAGTTGAGATTTGAGTAGGTTTTATGCAAGATTAGTCTCGGATTTCTGGTTTTCTGCTGTTCTTGAGAAACAGCCGGCTTGCGGCGAGTTTTCCGTCCGGCGAGTACATGATCATGGCTTTTCATAAACATAAGAGTCGTAGAGCTATTCGTTAGCTTTCTATTCCATCTTGTTTCATATTTTTCCGATTTATGTACGATTTCTTATGAATTGTTTTCTGAAGGGCTGCGTTGCAGTAATTAATGGGTAAGTTAGTTTGATTAACGATTTTGATTAGCGTTTTCCCGTTAATCCAACCGTTGGATGATTATGATTTTTGGATACGATGATCCTGGTTTATACACCTACTGGTGGCTAAGTTGGATCTTGAATCCGACGTCGTTTGGATGTCAAATCGACGGGATCAATTAGCCCCTAAGTAGTGGTTTTGGCTGTTTGAATATAATATTATATTTCGGAATATAATATTATATTGTGTACTGTTCGTCACGGTTTTCGGGGTTGCTTTCCGTTGCAGGAGTCCGCGGTTAACTGTCGCGGTACCGTCGTAATGCCGGGATCCGCTGCGGATCGGCTGGCAACGGTCGGTAGTACCGCTGCAGCGATCCGGTTGACTTATATGATGCTTGACATACTGTTGCATGTATTTCCTATTATCTGTGTATGTCATAGCATGCATCGTTGAATTGTGCATTAGTTGCATTGGTTAGGGCGTGGGTGATCTTTGGGTCGCCGTCCCGAGGCTGAAAGCTCGGACTTAGCCCTAGGACCGGGGTTGGGTGGTTTGGACCCGGTTTGAATTGTAGTGTCCAGTCGATTCGATGATATGCTTAGATGACTGGAGCACTTGTTATTTGATGATTGTAGAGGTCGTGTCGGCCTCAAGTCGGAGGCTGAGGTGTAGCCGGTGTCCCACTGTGCTGACCTTTGGTGTCGCCAGTGTTTGTTGAGCTTACTGAGTGCCGTCCCTGGGCCTCAGGGACAGTGTCCCACTGTGCTGACCTTTGGTGTCGCCAGTGTTTGTTGAGCTTACTGTGTGCTGCTCCTGGGCACCAGGGACACGCGGTGGGGTTATGGGACCCTTGTATACACCCAGGTCCTGCTTGAGGGCGACAATGTTGCGTTCCCCCTTCCTTCTGTGTGACGTAGTGTAGATCCCTACTGAGCTTAGTGCTCACACCTACCCGGGGCTGCGTTTTGCAGGTGCATGCGTCGGTTCTTCTTCTTTGGCCCCTACCGGGCAGTTGGTCGGCGGTGCGGCGGCGCCTGGTGGACTTTGAGAGGTGGTGATTGTTTACTGCTTTTACCCTAAGTTAGTTAGTCTCCTACGGGAGCGATGTTGTATTTGAATCTTCCCCTCTCCGAGGATTTGTATATATTAACACTCGAGTTTTTAATCTGAGATTCGAGGTTTTGCTAATTAATATTGCTTTAATTGAGGGTGTTTTGGTGAATTGCTAGGGAGACCAATAGGTTAGAGGGAACCCTCGCCAGCTTTGTTTTTCGCGTTTTGTAGGTTCCGGTTCGCGTCGCCCGGCCCGGTTGGGCTTTCGCGGGTCGGGGCGCGACATTTATCACCTTCCCTAGGTTAGTTTTAAATATACATCCTTATAATTATAAGCTAGGAGATTAGTTTTAAATATACATACTTATCTACCTTATAAGATCCAAGGTAGTTACTTTACTTTTATGACTCATCATCTGAGTCATAAACTTATACACACATGGCATACACGTGGTATAAAATTATAATTAAATAAACAAAAAAAAGGACAGTGGCTGATATGGCGTAAGTTATAATAGAGATAATGAGAGCGGGCAGTTAGCCGTGCCATGTGGCACAGGCCCACCACCTAGTATATATATATGTATTGATATATTATATATATTTAAATAATATGTTTATGTTAATTTTTTATTTTTATATGACCAACTATATGTGATTTATATTTCAACACACTCTATGAAGGTTTAAACCTTCAATATACATAATGGGGTGCCATTCTCACCATAAGCGGTTTTGGGTGATCATATTCCACATTTCATCACAAAACAAACACAAAAATAGAAAAAGTCAGATAATTCTGCTTCCATTCCAGTATCAAACAAATTAATAACAAAATGTGTCAGATTTCATATGATTCAATTTCCATTCCAGCACCAAACAAACAGCAAAAGTGACAACCCATTCCATTATAATTCATTTTACATGAATCACATTCCATTCCAAAACACTAACATCCCCTAAATGATAAATGAAATACCTATATATGAATGATAAAATCTGGCACTTCAATCTTTCAAACTTTGATAAGTAAAGATTGTTGATAAGTCTCTTTTTCAAACTTTGCTTGTTAGTTCCTGATTTATATGCTATTTTCCTCAATCAATCTGATTACCTATAATATGTATGATCAATCAGTGTAGGCCTCCCCTACTCACACCTTTGCAACGCACGTTCCCAAGTCTATAATCAAAAAGCCGGAGTTTCTAGCAAAGAATTCTCTATGGAATGAGAAGAAGCATGGCAGGATCTCTTGGAAGCGTGTTTGTTCCCCCTCGTGAAGCTAGTGGTCTAGGCCTTCATGATCTCTCCACTTGGCAAATGTCGCTTCGTCTTAAACGTGCAGCCAGTCTTGTTACGGAACCGAATTCCATTTGGGCTTCAATTACTTGGGAAAAATACAATTGGAGAGGGAACTTGCCTCTAGGCAGGGTGCCCAGCATGAGCTCTTCACACTGGAAGAGAATCTGTGTCGTTGCACGTAAGCTTCATGAAGAGCTCATATGGATTCCATCAATTAATGGCCAGGTTAGTGTTCTCTCTGATCTTTGGCTTTCAAATTTGCCTCTCTCTGCTTCTCCAACATTGGTTTCCAATCTCCTCCCTTCAAACTTCTCAGTTCATGATCTTCTGGATGAGGGCAGTAATTGGAGAGAAGATTTGCTACATAAATTCTTCCATCGTGACATTGCTCAAGCTATCCGTGAGGTCCGGCTTTATAGATCTCCGCTGAAAGATAAGCATGTTTGGAGATTCTCTAGGAATGGCGTCATTTCTACAAAATCCATCTTTTTATGGCTTTCAAGTTCGGAATCAACCTGGGAGGGAGAAGCAAACGATGATGGCTGGTTGAATCTTTGGAGATCGCCAGTGGGTCCTGAAGTGAAATTTTTCCTATGGCGCTTCCTCCACGAAAAAATCATAACCTTCGAAGATCTCCACAACTGGGGTAGCTCTCCCGATCCTCTTTGCCAAAGGTGCATCACATACCTTGAGTCCATCTCCCATCTCTTCTTCTTTTGTGACTTCTCTGCTGAAGTCTGGGGCTGAGTTCTGG
Source organism: Narthecium ossifragum (assembly GCA_963920575.1). NCBI lineage: Eukaryota > Viridiplantae > Streptophyta > Magnoliopsida > Dioscoreales > Nartheciaceae > Narthecium > Narthecium ossifragum. The sequence goes on along the minus strand of OY986969.1, from coordinate 3,018,782 downwards.
GAGCCAGACAGCGGCCATCCTCGGTTGAAAGTATCTGGCGTATTCTATCGGCATCTGGGTCGGCTGAATATAAAATCATGGTCAGATACATCCTTTGGTGACTCTGAAAAGAAAGGAATTCAGTACTCTTCAACAACCAAGGTGTGCCGATGGCGAAGCTTTCCCAACTCATTTCAAGGCAGATAAGAGAATTTTCTCTTACTTTCTTTCCTTCTCCCTCAATCTCCCCCTCCTCTCAGGATGCTTCCGCTGTCTTACGGACTGACACGACAGTTCGGTGAGGAGTTGCAGTCTTGGAGCTGCCCTCTTCTCCAATTCAGTGGTGATCTGGATGTCTCAAGGCTCCCGACTTGTATCCTCAGTGGTTTAGGGAGAGCTTTGGGTCATAGAAGTTGGGCTGGCACATGCGCTCCAAAGAAATGTTCTGAGAGTTATAGTTGAATATGATTCTCTTTTACGCGTAGGATTCATAAATGGGAGATTTGAATGGTCCAGAGATCTTGCGGCTCCTCTTCTCTCGATTTGGAGACTCACAACCTCTTTCTCCTCGGTTAGTTTTGTTCATATTCCCTGGGAGTTAAACTCCTTGGCGAATAATATCGCTGCCTCTGCGTGGGCTGATTTATCGAGGCTAATCCCTTGAGGAGTTGTACCAGCCTTTCGGCTTAACTAAGCAAAAAAAGATGAATCAGTGTAGGCCATATGGTGCTCATATGTGGAGGCCGAAACGAGACGGACTAGGGTCGGGCTAAATACACCGCATCATTTTTTTTGTTCGTTTTTACTATGTTGTATGGTTCGTTCGGTAACAACTGAATGATGTAAAAATACATAATTCGGTTATTACCGATCGAATCATATAACATATTGTTTGGTTTTTAAAAACCGAACATGTAACATAATATTCGGTTTTTTAAAACCGAACGAAACGGTGTGATGCACTTAGTAATTTTTACTGTGTATTTAGTCTGACCCGATCGGACACGGGATGTGGCACAATTGTGTCGACGATGACATCACCGGCGACATGTGATCATGCAGCAATGTGGCTCATGCTGAGATGTTATCCTTTTCATAAAATAATTTTTTCCTTCTTAAAATATAGAGATAATGTCGTCTATAGCTGTATCGACACGTCTCACTACTTAAAAAATGTTGATCTATGTAAACACGCTATGATCACATCAAGCTTTTCTCATTAGCAATATAAGAAGACTTGACACATCCCAAAACTTATTACCTGGGATTGTTTTGTCGACATTCTTTTTACATACACACAAAATTAAGAATGGAGATAATTAATATACTATTTTCCGAGCATCAATCCCCTCATGTCTTTACCTGTCCATCTACCAATTAAAATAACAAACTTAATTAATGGGGCATTAATGGGTCCATGATCCAATCAAATTCGGTCCCACCGAAAAACACCCATCTTCATCTTGGACCATTTTGCATCCAAATCCAAGGATTAAAGAAATTTCGAGATTTTGTCCCTATTAGAGGTTTGCCGTTTAGGATTAGATTAGATGGTTCCGAGGGACAGATGCCCCCCGCGTTCCCTCCTTGGATTCTCTTTTCCCACATCTGAAATGACCATATTACCCCTAATCAGACCCGATATTGCTGAACCGGTTTCGGGCAGCGACCCGGACTCGAGGGTATAACGGTACTTTTGCGTAGTCGTTATCCACGAAAGCGCCAGCGAGCGGTATAAGAGCCCGGCCCGGGAGACCCGCTCGCCTTGTCGGATCGCCGAGAAACCAGAGCCGCTCGACCCTACCCGCTTCTCTCTCTTCTCTCCTCTCTCTCTCTCTCTCTCTCTCTCTGACCAGAGGAGGGGATCCACGAAACCCTAGAGATCCAATCATGACGGCGAAGAAAGGCTTGGTCTTCAATGGCGGATCGATTCTTATTCTCCACGTTCTAAAATAGAACCCTGATCCAATGCCTACTTCTCCTATCTTTAGCCTCGAGATCTACGCCGAGTGGTCGTCTCGTCCCCTTCGATCCCCGGAGTCTAGATCGGGGGATCTCTCTGAGATCGACCTGTATTCTTGATTTTTTTCCGGATTTTTGGCGTGCTTTTTGGAGGGGGATTAGAGGGCGATGGTGGAGTCGTCGAACCTGCGGGACCTTCTCAAGGTGCGGGAGGAGGAGGACGGCCACGTCCCTCACCGACGCGAGAACCTAACCCTGGCTTCCTTCCTTGCGGGGGAAAAGCGTGGCGGCCGCTCCGCCGCCACCGCGGGGAGAACTCTAATGGACATCATCCGGAACGATGAGGGAACATCGAGCAGCGCCGGGAACGGCGTGGCGTGGCGAGGCTTTAAGGATCACCTCCGGCTCCAACGCGCCGGCGCGGCCTGGTCCTCCTCCGCCGCTACCACAGCCGGCGCCGGCGAGGGCGATGGGGGCGCGGTCCCTCACCTTCTCCATCCGCTCAACCGCAGCCAGGCCTTCTCCCGGACTCTCTCCATCCGCCCCGCCGCATCCCATCCCCATCCTCCGCCACCGCCTCCGCCGCCGGAGGACGCCGACATCGAACCCACCGAAGAAGAGTCAGCGCCTCCGCCACCGCCACCGGAGCCGGTTAGGGTTTCCTTAATGGCGTTGCTCGAAACAGATAGATACGGCATCGGAGGCGGAGAGACCGCGACAGCCTCGGTGGGGGGGGAGGACGGCGACGAGGAGGAGGAGGAGGCGGAGCCGGACGCCGGCGGGCAGATGTACGTGTGCTGCGTGTGTATGGTGAGGCACAAAGGCGCAGCGTTCATACCGTGCGGCCATACGTTTTGCCGGCTATGCTCCAGAGAGCTCTGGGTCAGCCGCGGCAACTGCCCCCTCTGCAACGGCTACATCCTCGAGATTCTCGACATCTTCTAGATCCTACGGCCCCCAATCGACATCAAAAATCGTGGTGAAGATCTAAGATGATCGTGATGGTAACACCCTGCACTCTACCTCTTCCCATCTTTCTGATAAAAATTGGAAGGAAAAAAAAAAGAAAAAAAAAAGAGAAAAAAGGAGGAATATCCGCCATTTGTATCATCTCGATATAATACTTTTTTGGTGAAAAAAATAGAAAAACTATTAATGTTGATGTATGTAACTGAACATTATGGTGTATGATTGGTCAGTGTGAGACCTTATGGGTTCTGTTTGGTACGGATAAAAGTTATTATGAGATAAAAGTTATTTTGGATTAAGTAGAAATAATTACCTGAGATAAGAAAAAAAAATAAAGTGGAGTAATAGGTGAAATGAGGATAATTTTTTATTAGTGTTTAAGGATAAAGTATGAAATAAGATAAATATTTTATCAGGTTAACTATCCATATGAATTGTCATAAATAAAAAAAAAGAACTCCTTAGAAATTCTTGAACAAGCTGCTATGCTATGCTAATTAATAAGTTACAGCATGAGGTCTTAACTTCTAAGCTACTCTTGAACACCATTTTCCTTTCTAATGATGACCTGTTAGACATCAACTCTTTGAATCCTGAAAAGATGAACTCGATACATCACGACTTCCTCGGAGTAGCTAAACGGCTAAACCAACCTTGTGATAATAATAGGATTGGATGACTTCCCTTGCGGTTGTTAATAATATCGGTGACAAATTTGTTTTGAGCATGATGAGTTCTTCTATGTTTAATTAGCTGACCATGTTATCCTGACTTACTTAGAATGACATATCCTATACAAGGAACATCTACTACATACTCGCTCGAAAATGATAAAGAGTTATCTCCGTCATCCCTGAGATAAGAAAGAATCGATGATGAGTGTCTGGCATTGGACCATCCCGCTAGGCTCAAAGTCGAAATATATGAGAGTGAGGTTACAAGCTGAAATAAGAGGCAAACTAGTTCGGATAGCAGTTCAGTGGTGCCAAAAATCCCTGGACTGCTATCTGAACTAGTTATTTGGTACTTCTCAGTGGTCCCTGAAGTTGATAAGGTTTGCGAATGATACTTCCAAGGAAATGATCTGGAAGACGAACGAGTACATCATTGATAGGTCATTTTTGGATGATGTGGGGGCAGTGTAGGGGATTTGTTGCTAAATAAGACCCCTATTATTCACTTTTTTGTATTTTAGGACTCTTTTTATGTTTTTTTGCATAATAGGATCCATACATGTAAGGAACACGTGTATAAACTAATACGTGTATAAATCATAATTATACGCATATCTATGATACATGTATAATCAATAATTATACGTGTATTAGTTTATACGCATGTATGGAGTCCTATTATATAAAAAAACTAGTACTCACCCGTGTCTCCGGCACAGTTTTTAGTTATTATTAATATAAAATTTTAACAAACTCCCTGTAGTTTGTCTGGTTAAACGGCTGTGTTGACTCGTAGGTGGTCGAGGGTTCGAAGGTTGATCATAGCTTTTTGTTCACTGTCACCATAAAACATAGCCAACAAAGTATAAAATATAAAATATTATAAGTCTAACTTAGGATATATAAAATAAATATAAATATATAAATATAAATATATATAAGTCTTTGCATATTGCATAAGATAATATTAATAGAACTTAAGTTGATATGAATTAATGCATGTTTATATAAAACAACTTAGAGAATATATATAAAGAAACTTAGGGGATATGAATTAATGCAGGTTAACCCTTATTGCTCCTTATAAGGTTGATGGGAGGGGTCTTAAAGTGCAAAAATGAATATAAGGGGTCTTATTTGACAAAAAAATTCCAACGTAAGGGACGGTGATTGATGCCTATCCGATCCCGAAATTCCACCAATAAAGGTAATCCCATAATCTTATTTCAAGCGTATCATTAGCCTTAATGATGCCCAAAACTTACAGCACTTAATAGCCATAATGCCAAAAATCAATTGCTACTGGCTCTCCTCACAATATTTCTTGATCTAATCCAGGAAACACAAATGAATCCTCAGAACATGTCCTCTGCTAAAACCTATGAAAAAGGTTGAGCTATTTAAAGAGTGACCCAAAGAATTGCCCACAAGAACAAGGTGATCCCATAATCTTTTTTTCCTCCAACTTGCGACACTGAAGAACCAATATTCTTTCATATTAAAAATTAAATAAATAAAAAACTTGCTTCGTCACCAGACTTCTGGATCTCATAATCTCATTCCAGCAGGACGCACAACTTAATTCTCAGAGCAAATTCTGTGATCGAAAAACCCGCAAAAAAGTTCATTTTGGATGTGCACATAATGCTATTGGTAGCATATATATAACAATCTTTGAAAGAACTTATTAGTAAATTTTTTAAGTCATGCAGCTGCCTCAGTGCAGAAATACTTCAAATTTCTAAGCTTTAAATCATAAAACTTATAGAAAGTTTTTCACATATTTATATCATAATTTGATCACGGATAACTTTGAAATATTTGGTTATATATGTTAGATGTTTGTTACTCTGAATTAACGCCGCAACAATTCCGGTATAAGCTTGAGCAAGAACGACAATTCTCGCCGGGAAAACTCCGGCATCGTACCCTCCGCCGCCCCACCTCTCATCGCCGGCAACACAAAGCCGGAGACAGCTTCAGTGATCTCCGGAACCAGGTCGACGATCACCCCATCGACCCCCATCAAATGCTGCAAGTAAACGGCCTCCGGCACGTTGTTCAGCTCCCCATAAGTCAGCAACCCAAGATCGCACCTTTTGATCTCGACCGCCGCCGCCGGGTTCGCGAACACCCCTCGGACCTCCGACACGATCCCTTGCAGGCCCCCGTCCGAGCACAACTTGATCGCCGCTTCCATGGAGTTCATCCTCGCATCTTTGTAGGCCGCCCACCCGCCGTCGGTGAGGAAGAACACCGGGTGGTCGCCTTGTATCGTCCTCATCAGCAACGCTGCATCCGGGTGGAAGCTGGAGAAGACCACCGGTCTCTCTTTGGCGCAATCGGAGACGACTTCTGAGATGGGCCGGAGAATTAGGGCGAGCTCCTCTTCGGTGTAGTCGAGATCGTCGTTGAATTTGAGCTCGATGTTGAAACCAATGTGGTTATCCACCTTCTCGAAGGCTTCTCGCAACGTGCATAAGGAGTCGTCGGCGTCGACCTCCCATGGGAACACCTCGCCGCCGCCGCTGGCCTTGCGGAGTAGTGGCTTGCCGGGGTTGGTGGGATCGGTTTGGGGGCCGTAGGAGAGGAGTTCTTGGAGAGAGAGGTCGGCGACGCGGCGCTCGTATACTTCGCCGGAGTTTTTTCTAGAGACGATGTGGGTGTCGTGGAAGATGATCGGGTGGCCGTCGCGAGTCACCTGGACGTCGAACTCCACGAGGGTGATCGGGAGCTTGGCCGCGCGGTTGAAGGAGAGGATGGAGTTCTCCTTGATGGCTCTGAAACGCTGGTCGGGGGACGAGACAGAGTTCATGCCGTGTCCACGGTGCCCGATGACTATAAACTCCGGCGGTGCGGAGTTTGGCGAGGTGAGGGCGGTGGACAAGGAGACGGCGAGGGACGGCGAGGCGGCGGCGACGCGGCGGAGGGCGGGGGGGACGCCGGAGGCGAAGATGGCCTTAAGAGCCATCGGATTTAGATCGGAGGACTTGGAAATTGGCAATCTGGGACCGCCGGCGAGGGGTGAGCTGAAACTAACGAGAGAATATTTTGGAATCGCCATGGGAATATTCTCTGGATGTCCGCGAGTGGCCTGGCCAACTGGGATTTGGGGGTGCTTTTATGTTGCGGGTTTGGGTCATACACACCGTCACCGTTCAACCATTTTATCGACGACCAAGATCACTTGTATCTCATCCAAGGGTCTAGATGACTCCCAGTCATTAATAGACTACTGACTGAATATAAGCCAAGCCGATCGTCGTTCAAGCCGGCTAAAAACCCAATACTAAGAAATGGAATCCCTAGACGTACGCATTCCACTCCAACTCTCTCACGTTGCCCTTTCTCCTCTACCTCTCGTCGCCGTCGCCGCTTCGCCGTCGATGCCCCGCATCTCTTCAACGTCGTGGCCACAGCTCCTCCTCGTCGCCGCCCCAACGTCCTCTACCCCTCGTCGTTGTCGCAGCAGCTGTCGCCTATAGTCATAGATGTTATAATATAGTTGTTGGAAGAGTATCTATCTATTTTGTAATAAGATCAGTGCATTGTACATTCCAGAAAGTAGACCAAAGTGATATTTCCATTTTAGACTGTTTATGAAGCTTGTATTGATGATTTGTGTTTTGTTCATAAGTGCCTTCAGTATCACTGATGTTTATTCCTGGTGATAGAAGGAAAAACCTTGAGATACTATGGATACATTCAGTCAGTATAAGCCACTACATGCATTTCAGAAATAATGCTCAGAATATTAGGATGTATAAAGCCTTAGCGTATGTGAGTTATGTCCAAGTTTTCAGGTTTCTGAGACAGGATGTTACAGGGCTTTAAGGGAGATCACGGTATGAAAAGATGGATATTTATTTGCTAAGCTTTAGCTCTTTTTTTTCCTTTTTCACTTCATTGCCATAGAAAACACCTTATAGGAAGTACAAAGAACGCATACATACAAAGATACAAAGCTCAGCTCTCCTCACTTTGAACTCTATCATACAAAGATAGAAAGCTCAGCTCTCCTCACCATTCCTCTCTCTGAAACATACAAAAAAAGAAGACCAAAAAAAATGGTGTTGCTACTGCCCATTCTTTTGCTGATGCTCATACTAATTCTGGCCTGTTGCTGCTCATGCTACATCTTAAACCCAAAAACTTCTGTCACTGCTGCTCATACTACATCTTCTTTGTTGTTGCTACTACTCATACTATATCGTAAGCATAAAAAAATTTCATTGCTAGATTTTGCCGATTGTTTACTACCTGAGCTCCCAAGTGATGCCCCACCAAGTTTGGTAGTTGAAGCTTCTGCTAGAAGGGGGAAAAATCAAGTCTATTTAACAAATTTAACCACAGATTTCTCTCCCATCGTTGTACAAATTATCAACCAACCACTAGACTAATCCTATTGCATGCTACTCACCTCAAGTTAATTACGGGGGCGTTTGGTTGCTTGAATCGTGGGATGCATGCATCGTGGGATGCATATATCGTGGGACGCATGTATCGTGGGACGCATGCATCGTGGGATGCATGTATCGTGGGACGCATGCATCGTGGGATGCATGTATCGTGGGATGCATGCATCGGCCATCTAATGCTTGTGTTTGGTTTGCCTTTTGGATCATATGATGCAATATTATTTATATAATATTTATATTAAAATAATATATATTATTCATATAATTTTCATATAATGATGCAATAAAGTTAATGTTAATATATATTAACATTTTAATATACATTATATGATATTTTAATATATATTATATGATATTTTAATATTATATATATATATTAAAATTTAACTTCATTGCATCGTTATGTGAACTTTATATGAATAATATATATATTATTGAGATATATATAATATATATTATTCATATAATGTTCAGATAATGATGCAATGAAGTTAAATTTTAATATATATTAAAATTTTAATATATATTATATATATTAAAATTTAACTTCATTGCATCATATGATATTTTAATATTATATATATTAAAATTTAACTTCATTGCATCATTATGTGAACATCATATAAATAATATATATTATCATATATACCAATATAACGGAAGGGGTATTTTTAGAACGATCCTATCTCAGGGAGACTGGCGCTCGATGCTGCCGATCCTTTTGAAGGGATCGGAAGGTAGAACTGAACTATGAAAGTTCCAGCCTTGGGATAAGCGTTCCAAAAATTACCCAAACAAAGTAATAAGAAGAAGATACTTACAAAGGCTTAGCTATATTCCACTGGTTCTTGATTACAAGGGAAAGAGAGGTTACAAGAGGAGAGGAGAGTGGGTGAAAACCAGCGCGCTGAACTCAGAAGAGTTCTGCCTCTTATATAGAGGTACAAGCCTTCAAGGCTAAGTAAAGCTATATTATTGAGAGAATATTTCTCTTTTAATCCTGTCGGCTCAGTGGAGCAATAATGTTCAAAAGGTAGGGCCCGCCACGTCGTGTGCTGAGTAGGTTGCAGTCGAATGAGTGGCTGAACAATCACCTTTGATATCACATCATTTAGCTTTTAGATAGTGGAGAATCTTATTCTCCAGCCGATGAAGCTTATCCTTGGCTAGTGGAAGCTCCACTAGTGGTAGGACCAACCTTCTTTTTCCCGGGCAGATCTTGGGAAATGATTTGGGTCCACAGATCATCTGGATCCTCTCCAGGGTCTTGAGCATCCTGCATCGCATCGTCAGAGCTAATAGAAATTCTATCAGAGCCAGAGAAATGGCTAGTAAACTGATGCTTTAAATGTTCATAACATTTCTTCATGATTTCATTCTCAGTAGCCTGAGGAAATTGTCGTTCGAACAATTTTTGAAGCCGGATCATGGATCTCTCTTTTGGAGCTTCAAGACCTTTTCTCTTTTCTGATAATAATTTCTCATTAACTTTAATTATCTCTTGAATTTCAGAGACCTTAGTAGCAGTGTCCAGACCTTTCCACCATTTGATTTGATATTGTCTAATAAGACAAGGACTGCAAAGCTCGTCGATATCCACCGAAGCGAACCACTTCCAGATCCAAGGAATCTCTGCCTCAGCAAAGAAGAAAAGGGGGAACATACCCTCGATCACATCTTCTTCTTTAATTAAAGCAAGAATAGGATGGGTAGATACCCATTTATCATAAAGTGCAAGAATTGGTGCTGGTAGGATCTCTAAATCAGCGCCATATTTGCGCCACCAGTCATAAATCCAAGCCGGAAATTCCTTATGAAGGACTTCAGGGCAAATCTTAATAAACCACGTATGCTTCAAATTTTCATTTTCGCATAATAGGGAGGTGTAAAAAGCATGCTTATAATCCCAATAATTGAAAGTATAACTTTCTTGGTTAATTTTGAAGGCAATGGGTTTCTGAGTACTGAATCCCCATTCTTTTGGGGTCAAGATATTCTTGATCGTACACTTACTATAAGTAGGTGGCTTTCTCTCATCAGAATTCTTGAAAAAATGTTCAAAGTAAACTTCTCTCTGAGATTTTTCCTACTGCCAGAATAAACGTTATTGAAGAACACTATAAGAGTTGGAAAACAGTTGAAGGTGTTCAAAAGAGATCTTTATATCCTCCTACTGAACCCCTAAAACTTGAAGGAATTTCCACTTCTAATCTTGAGGCAACTGCGTTTATAAAACCTGTTGAATCCACAAATGAAACAATCAAAGAGTTGAATAAAATTTTTAAACAAAATAATTACTCTAATGTTTTTTCTCAAGTAATAGGGCAACAATTAACTCGTCTAGAAAAAACTATTGATAAACTTATCACTAAGCTTGGAGAAATTATTCCTAATGCCAATTTGATAAAAGATAAAACTGTCAGGCTTCATACAAAACCTGCTATTAAACCAAATGCTTCAATCTCTAATTTTAAATTAGGAAAGGAGTTATCCGAAGAACTTATAGATTCTCTGAGTAAACAATTTGCTCAAGCTAAAGTTCAAGTGCTTAATGATTCCATAAACCTCAAACAATCTGAAAGTTCTGATACTGAGGAAATAACCTTAGAAACTGAACAACAATTTCAAACTGTTAATAAAATTGAACATCGACCTCGTAATATTGAAAAATTTTATTATAAACGACCCTCTCCTATAGATCTTTTATTTGAAGAAAACGATACATTTCTGCAGCAAGATTACTCAGGACGTAATATTTATGAATGGAACATTGATGGTATGAGTGATCATCAAGTTCTGAATATGGCACATAGAATGATGATGTATTCTACTATTTGCCATAATAATGGTAATACTGATCAACAAGTAGCTTCTTTTCTTACTTGTGGTTTTACTGGTAGTCTGAAAGGTTGGTGGGATAATTATCTCCAACCTGATCAACGCACTGAAATCCTTAGTGCTGTTAAGCTTGAAAATAATCAACAACAAACCGATGCGGTTTACACATTAGTTTTAACTATTCTTGACCATTTTACTGGTAATCTCACTGGTCAAGGGGAGCGAACACGCACTTTGTTGCAAAATCTTCGTTGCCCTACTCTTACCCATTTTCGCTGGTATAAAGATGTTTTTATTACCCGCGTTATGTAATTAAATGACGCTCATAGTAGTCATTGGAAGTCAAAATTCATTGATGGATTACCTAATCTATTTGCTGAACGTGTGAGAAATTATATGCGGGAACAAAATGGTGGTATAATCCCCTTCGAGTCTTGCACTTATGGAGTAGGATAATAGGAATTGTCCAAATATTTTTGGCGCAATTTCTCTGGATTGTCAGAGTAGCACATATCTTCGGGTTCTATGTAAAGAATTATTTCGTAGGCTGCTTTGGTTATCATACCATATTAGGAACATCAGGGATAGCCCAGTTATTTAGAGCTTCCAATTCTGAAGGAAATTCAGCTAATTGAGCATTTTTTAATTTTTTATCTTTTCGTGAATTAATTTTCCGAACAGAAGTTGAAGCCATGATTACTCGAGGTGGGTAGACTTAATTAAAGTAAGATGAGCCAGAAGAAGTATTGGTGCAGGTTTCTTGCTTACTAAGGTTTCGTTATAAATCAATATAAGCTTTTGCTCGTCTGCCAACGAATTACAGGACTTACCCTAACGCTATCTCAATAATATATATATATATATTATTCGTATAAAGTTCACATAATGATGCAATAAAGTTAAAATTATATTATATTATGTTTGATTTGCCTTTGGGTCAGTGTCGGATTCGCCGGTGAAGAGCTCACGCGAGGGTGCATCGTATGAAACACCCATTTTGACCGTTTCATACGATGCACGAAATCAGTCGAAAATGCATCGTGTGATGCATGCGTCGCGCGATGCACCCTGCGAACCAAACAGAGGATTGGTACTTCAGGGTGCATCACACGATGCAGGGTGCAAACCAAACAGGGGATTGGTGCATCATGGTGCTGATGCACCCAAACCAAACAACCCCTACATCTTAGTAACCAACTTTGTATCCATGGTGCTTACAGCATCATAAGCTGGTGCCTTGTCGAAACCCTTAGACTTAGGAGAGTAAGCCACCTGAAGGTGTAGGGACATAGGAGTTGGAGACTCACGGTGGACTTGCCGACAACGATACGAGGAGATGGAGGAGCTGCTACACCCACGACGAGGGGTAGAGGTCGTTGGGGCGACGACGAGGAGGAGTTGCGGGCACGACATTGAAGAGATGCGGGGCATCGACGGGGAAGAGGTGCAGCGACAGCGACGGAGAGGAGAATGGGCAGCGTGAGAAGGTTGGGGCGGCTACGACGAGGAGTCGGGGCGGCGACAGCTGTTGCGACGGCGACGAGGGGTAGAGGAGAAAGGGCAGCGCGAGAGGGTTGGAGTGGAATACGTACGTCTAGGGATTCCATTTCTTAGTATTGGGTTTTTAGCCGGCTTGAACGACGATCGGCTTGGCTTATATTCAATTAGTAGTCTAAAAATGACTGGGAGTCATCCAGACCCTTGGATGAGATACAAGTGATCTTGGCCGTCGGTAGAATGGTAGAACGGTGATGGTGGGTATGACCCAAACAGAATCCTATGTTGTGGTATATTCCACGAAGGATTTGGCTCGAGATCACCGTACATGTGTTTGCTTTGAGATTTGGTGATGATGATGTCCAGTGTCCAATTTTAACATTACCATCAGCATTACCAATTTTTTTTTCAAAAAGAATTAAAACTTGACCTGAAAATTTGAAATGCACCTACAAGTTTGCAACCACAAAATGAGACTAGAAACCAAGACTTATTTTAGACGTGTGCTTAATCACCCAATATCGCACGAAGGGGTTGTCAAAATCTATAGCCCTTGCTTTCCGTACAAGTGTTAGGAGCTAACAACAAACATGGATCATCAGAAGCTTCTCCTTCCTGTTCTCTCTAATAAAGTATTGTACACTAGGTTCTTTCACTAAAAATTTCATCTAATGTCACATGAGTGACATGATTCTGTGTCTCCCTATATCTGGCTATGCCTTCAGTTACACAACAACATGTACCTTGTATATTTCAGGTGGCTAAGATATGTATATATATTTCAGTTCTCAGTACCTTTCTCTAAAAATCTCTGATCAAACGATGTCGTCTCCTCTGAGGCGTGGTTATCTGCTTAGGTTTTTTTACAGGGCACTTGTCAATCTGTCTAACAATGTATATCTGATCACCTACACCGTTGTATGCGTCCTGGTTCCGGTGCCAAGTCCACAAAGCATGGGTTTCATTCTTCACCTGCAAATAAGTTTCAGATATCATATACCGCGAATGCTAATTTATCATATAAGAAAAAAGGGTGGGGGAGAAGGGAAGGATACCTCTAGGATTCCATGGCCAAAGCTACTCTCCCTGTAGGCACTGTATTCAGGTTGACGATCCCAGCAAAATTTACCAGCTGCAGGACCTGTGGTGAAGTTGAAAGCACAGAATCCACTTATGTACTCATCAGGTGTGGTCGACGGATCTGGGCATTCTCCAGGATCATCTGCATGGTTGATCGCCATCTTTTCTCGGTTCCCCCCGTCTCCGATCATGATGTAGAGAGGGGCACAAGGATCCAGTGTATAGTTATAGACCCGGTTAGACCTTTCATAGGCATGAACCTGACAATATTGAAGTAAAATGACCATCTGATTGTTTGTAAAGAGACTATAGTACCTGACAAAATAAAACTTACATGACCATTGAAGACAATATCAACACCATATGAGTAGAGTAAGTCCTCCATCTGTACCCTCATACACTCCACTTCCCTGTAATGGGATCTGTAGGTGCTATACCAAGGTGGATGCCACGTAGCTACCAACCAGGGTGTTATGGTTCTGTCTACACTTGCCAAATCTCTCTCCAGCCACTTATACTGTTCTCCTGTATTTGGATATCAAAAAGGTATTAAAAGCTATTCTTCATCACATTAGATAAGTCTTATTAAATCAAACTATATAAACTCACCAGACTTGTTATAAGAAACGTAGGCACCAAGCATAATGAAATGAATGCCTCCGGCATTGAACGAATAGTAAAATGTGGAAAATGACCTACTTTCTTCAGATGGGAAAGCAAATCTTGTGCTATAAGATTCAAAGGTCTTGCTTTCAACCTGTTCTTCTATTTCATGGTTTCCTTCTATCACCATTATTGGAGTTTCTGAAATCAGTGGTTCCATAAACCTGAAATGAGATGTGCATCATGAGTATCAAAGGTATTAAATGCAATGAATTAAACATTGGCACAAAGAAATGGGAATTACTCTATAGTTGAAAAGGATTTTAAGACATAAAAATTCTTATGTAATAAGTGAATGCATCTATGATGTCTTCTTCTAGCAACATTTTAGAAACGAAGCTAGCTGCAGCTGCATTTGCATGCCTTACAAAAAGTTTCAAGTATTTTTAAGTCTCAATATGTCTCTAGACGAGGGTCATGCATAACACGATGCATGACAATAGGTTGGCAGAGAGATTAACAGTATAATTAACCCCTTCAAAGCATCTGAAGAAGCTACTCTGGCCACTTTATCCTACATGCATTCTTCATTGCCACTAATTTCTCTCCATAGTCAACGTGATGCACCATCCACAACTTTAGGAAATTCCAGGGCACGCCTACAGGGACATGCACTCATTGACATGAACCTGAATGCATAAGCAAAAAGAGAACAAGGAGAAGCATTCCAATAGGAGAAGAGGTTTGCTTCTAACTAAATGCTGGTGCAAACATAAGATAGGTGCTGGTCGTAACATCACCTTCCCCAATAATCCCAACGCGGTTGGTAGGTTTCATGTATCGGAGTTTGTGGAAATGAGCAAGAATAGCAGCCTGACCCAGTTCCATTTGTAAGATACAAATTTGCATAAGTGACATCACCAACCAAAACAATTAAATCTGGCTCATTGCGCCTCATATGGTCAACTGTGGAAGTCGTATTATATGTAAGACCCAAGTCACCAACAAAAGCAATTCGTTTTGGGTAGCTCCGAGGACCTGAAACTGGCATTGTCTTAAAAGAACGAATATCACTCATAGCTGATAGAGAGGGATCTCCACATTGATAAAAATATCTTGTTCCAGCTCTCAATCCTGCAAAAGAATAGATAAACAGAAAGAAACTGATCATCAGAAGACGAAAAAAAAGAAAGAGAAATAGCATTTGTGCTTGCTGTCGCTAGAATATCCTTGCATTGGCAGTGACCAATAGAAGCTTTAACCTACAGGACATTCATATTCTTCAAACATACACCAATAGCCCGATGCAGATATTGCGGGTTCTATCTCAATTCATAAAACACTAGATATTCAAAACCTGAGTCCTGCTGTTGAGATATCTGGCCCCATTTTTGAAACAAAGCACTCCATAAGGACATGATGCCTTCTATATTAAGCACCCTTTAACTGGTCTAATCAGGCGAGCTATGCACTCGATGTGTACGGCATACTGGTCACTTTTACTTGGCATATCAAAAAATATTCCAGACAATTGAATGTCAAAAAGCAAACTATTTGCTAGTTCTGAACTGGTCCGCACATACACAGCAATCATAACCAGGAAACATAACTTTCTTATAGATGGCTTACTATTCATTCTCTTACATGATAAAACATACATTTGAATTTTGTCATATTCTAGATAAATGCATCAGCGTCATCGAAATAGCTTCCTGAACTACTCGTCCAGACAGTCACTATCAATGTTGTTTAAATCACAACTATTTGTATATCATTCAACCTAATACAAGAAAAACCAAAGTGGATATTTCAAGGCAAGAGCATTTTATGTTTCAAGTTATCAACCCTATCCGATGACTGCGCTGCTTCTTTGTCTTATCAGTCTGAAGAAAAACATTATTACCATACAAGATATAGGACAAAGTATAGCATATGTTCTTATCAGCGAGGATGAAAAGGAGAACCCGAAATCGATAGGCAACTAAATAAGTACATTTCTTGCCCCATCCATTACTCACGAGAAAAACAAGAATGTAAATACAAAGCTGAGAAGCATATGCAATTTAAGGTTAGTTTAGCATTACCAGATAGGCTATTCTGCCGAAGAAGTCTTTATTTGACGACAAACACAATGCATAAAATGCGAGACAAGGACTTGCTTTATGTGGTATAAATTGAGGCTTTCTCATGAATTCACAAATGAAAAACAAACAACGTAATATTTCTTCACATACCTGTCAGACGAACATGATGGATAATCCCAGAGGTATAGTTCTGGAGGCCTTCAAAGGGATAGAGCTGATTATAGACCAGTGAATAGCCGGTAGCCTCATGTATCAATGGAAACGGCAATCTTCCATAGCGAACAACGGTGGCCACACTGGTTGGATCTAAAGGCTTGATATCATTCCCAATTTGGAATTCCCCTGCGATTCAAAATTAAACTTTTATCAAAAATAGCTAATAAAGGAACTTTACAATAAACTTTTTAAGACAAGCTGGGAATGAAATTAGAGAAGGCCTTGTAAAATTTTCCCAAGTAAATTTGGAGAAGAAAAAACACTATATCACTAAATTATGTGCATTATGATACTTAGCTAATGGCAGTAGAAAACATATATAGCGCCATTTTCTGAGAAGAACCCCATGGATATAAAAGCTCGTTACTTAAATATCAACTTTAACAAGAATTCAGGGAAAAAAACTTTCAATTTGGATTACATGCTTAGCAATCATCGACGAGAAACCCAAACACCACACAGAACCCACAAATTTGAAGACAGCAAAATCCAAAAAAACACAACGCTATAAGCAATTCCACTTCAGCGTAATCCACCTAATTCTTTTTTTCGCCACCCTGAATTCTATAAATAACTAATAACTTCCTCATGTAACACCAACTCACGAAATAGAGCAAATTTAAAGAGGCGAATACTCCAATAACTACAGACCTGTGACCCAAGAAATCCACACTGAGTCCTCGGTGGCGGAGAGCGACACAGAAACCTGCTCCGGCTCAAACCCTTTCACCCTCCTCCTCACTCTAGGGTCGGTATCCGGGAGATCGACCGCGTTCCCCCGAAACAGACCATCTCCGAGCGGCACCGTCACGGGATCAAACGGCCCATCCAGCGTCGTCGGCACCGCACCCGCGCAAAACCCCAGCGTTACTACAACCGTGATCACCAAGGCCAGGTGAATGGAATCCCAATTCGCCATATTCGCCATCCCCATGCCCTAGGGTTGGGTGAGAGAAAGGCCGGAGCTTTGGAGAGGTGGCGCGGAGCATTTATAGGCAGGAGGCGAATATTCCACCGTTGCCGTCGTTTGTTCCCCGCCATTATTCGAAGCCACGGGAACCTCCAAACATAGAGAGGAGTGCTTAAATAAAATAAATAAATAAATAAATAAGATGAGATTTTGTCCATATGCCCTTCCAAATAGTGCTATTTGTCTCGGTGCCCTTAAATCCCTATAGACTTACAAATGTATTTTATCTAAATTCTGACCAATTTTAACCATGACTAATATCTCAGTATGGAAACAAAGATGGCTCAAAATTGTCCAAGAGAAATTATTAATTACAAAATTAGGTATGGTCAAATAGGTTATTAGGTATATATATAAAGCATTGCATTTGTAACGGTATATAGAATTTCAAATGTTAGAGGGTTATGAAAAATATATTATTTGGATTGGCATATAAACAAAAAAAAGAAAATTTTAAAGTTATTGTATGATTAAAGATTCGTGTACATGGACATGTGACGTGTGTAATGCACATGCCACCTATCAGTAGCTCACGACCGATTCTTGTTTTAATCCATCTGTAGTCCGGACTAGAACAAAAATAGGTAGTGAGTTATCGATAAGTGACATATGCATTACACATACCACATGTTCATGCACATAAATCACCGCTCTTATTGTATTCTTACATGATGCAAAATTCACGGTTCCTTTTTCACATGCAATAATGTACCTCACATGGAGTGGGCCTTAGTTAAAGGAAACTGAAAGCTGAAGGCAGTTAGGTCCATTTCTTTGACACAATTAAGAACCATGGCCAAAAGCCGAAGCTGACAAATTCTGTTTTAATCTGAGGACAATGCGACAGCTTCAACTTTGCAAATAAACCCTGGTATAACCATGAATTTAGCTGAATGGCCTTCAACCAGACCATGCAATTTTTGAACTCTTGAGGGGGTATGGGGAAAACACATCTGCCAAAGCTTACTCTGAATGCATAGCAGTTGTCATGGTTCGGAGGAGTTAATTGCAATTATAGATTTGATCTATATGATTTGAGATGATTTCAGAGAGTTAAACATTTACACAGGCAATTATTTCGCCTCGTGTTAGATGCCTAAGGACGGTTTGCCTGAACGGAAGAAGGTTGTGGCCGGATGAAACCGGTGGACTCGTAAGAGAGATTTGGAGTAGGGTATCATGTTTTGAATTTATCTTGTTCCTTTACATTCCTAGAACTTGTAATGAGCGTGCAGATGAGCTGGCCAGATGGTGTCGTATAAACCGATCTGGATTTGATTGGGCGCTTGGTGATAGATCAGGTGGTAGTATCTGATGAGCTGTAGTATGTAGTTGTACCTAGCTTCGGCTGAACTAATCAAAAAAAAAAACAAAAAAAAAAAAACACAAGATTTCAAGGAGATTTTTGTAATTTCAGAATATTTTAGAGCTTTGAATGCTGAAGTCCTTCTTGAAGCTGATGATTCGGATAACTAGTTCATCAAAAGAGAAGGCAAGTTTCCTTTATAAGGTGACCCTTCTCCACTAAAAAGTTAGCATGATTGCAAAGGGTGACAGTGCTTCAAACACAAGAGAAGCTGTTTGAAAGGAAACAAGACGCTTGAAATTCTCTGAATATCTGTTATCTTTCCGAAGATCGCTTATAAAAATGATTCACCATGTTCTTGATGATGAAAAACTTTTGTCAACTGCTAAAACAAGGATCATTCTTTATAAGGTACTTGATGATCAACACTACCTCATGAATGCGAAGCAATATTGTTCCATATCAAGCTTCACAACAAACTGCAATCATCAGAGTAAGCGGCATTTGCAAAGGATTGTCAATCATACCGTTGCAATGACCGCTGTGAAGAGTTCAATTAGGACTGCAAAAGAGTGAGTATCGAGTTTTCAATCTTACTGTACTCTCGCAATGTCCACGTAACAAGTATTAGTTGATTCCACTGAGCCATTGTCATTCTCTTCCCTGCATCTGTCCCTGCAAATTAGGATGAGCAAAGGCATCAATTCCTAGTGAATTTGTTGGAAATTAGTTTAATTTCAAAGTAGAACAATAAGAAAGATGAGAAAAACCGAAAGACCTATCGCCATCCTTGTCGGTATATTCTTATGCTGTCCTTTACATATAACAAGTAAGACCAAAATCCAAATATCAAAAACAAACTAGATAAATGATGCAGAGTCTCAGCATGAGCTGAAAAAGGATCTTGCTTTATGCGTGATGGGCAAGAGTACGACCATGAGCATTTGATGAGAGCTACCAAATTGTCTGTTAAAGCCAATTTGGTATACAGTATTTACTGGAACAGATCTGAAGGCATGGCAGAAACATTTGATTAAATGTAAAGCTGACAGTCTTTTAAATATTAACTGTTTCAGAGAAATAGAACTAAATAACCTAAATATGAATGAGTTTCATAATAAACAACATAACCATATGATTTCCCACATTCAGATTTACTCTAAAGTGAAAGCATATTCAACCATATGTCTTTAAATGGTCCTGCAAGTATAGCAATGTGAAAGGTTTAGCATGGCATATCATTGCACCACTAGATAGAATAGAAAAACTTCAGAAGCAATCTGTTAATTACCCTTGCTAGTGAAGATACATGCTCTATTTGCATTAAATGGATGGCAAAAAGCTGCATCAAAAGTACTAGAAAACATACTAAAAGAGAAAGATCTCTTAATACTATATAACATATTCGATCATTAAGGAAGCACAAAATGTCTTTTAGGCATGCATTAGAAGTAATAGAAAATCATATCTTCGATTCTAACAGAAAATTTGAGGCTTCTTCATCAATCAAATTTATCACAAGCTGCATCATCTGCTTACAATAGAAGCAACAGTTATGTAAAACTATGATGCTATTAACATCAAAGTTACTCGTAAGTCAGACAACAGTAGGAATGACATCTACATGTAAACTATGCATGTAGACCGAGAGACAGTGCCATACTCCAAAATTATAAAGTCGAAGCAAATCAGCAATGTTTATATTCTCTTCAGGTCAAAACACCTGAATTTTGTCACAAAATTAATGAAATACATGAATGACTCACATATAAATTGATAATAACAACTGTGACACAAGTGTGAGGTAGTTCGTTTTGATGTCATATAGAGCTACACAGTGATTGATAAACAATGGGGGAAGAATAGTCAACAGATGGCCGAGATTCACAATAAAAGAAATTACAAGGAAGAATATAGATAAATGGCTCACCTGCACCTAATAATTAAGTAAGATGGCTTATTGGCTCTATTGAAATTTCTAGAGTTCTGCTGAAAGTAATTGATTATCGTTGGGAGTTAAAGTCTTTAGACGTTTTGTTTTGCTACTCTAGTACTCTGAAGAACTTCATTTATTGTATGCTAAAAATCTTACAATTGAGTTTCACAAATAAATGCTTTAAATGATACCTAAAATAAGTATAGAGAAGCAATTATAAGCATCATTTGACAGGAATTCATAAGAACATATACCCGATGAAATAGAACCTATACGGTACGAAAACACAAACTAGCAGTGAGTCAAAAGATCATATGAATGTCTAGGCGATTTACTGACCTCACTCATACCAATATGCAATAATACACAGCACTATTATCAACCCTGACTGCTGATGCTACAGATCTGCAGTATGAGAATAACTTGGGTATCAACTCACAAAGCCCAAACCTCATATGTTCTTAAATATGGCATTACCCATCATTTTAGTAACTATTTCATTGCCAACTAGCTAAAATAGGCACTAAGATAACCAAGTGCGTCAATGAAACTTTATTGCAACTTTTATCACAAATTCTCAAACAAGGACATCAGGTTTAGCACTGTCTGATAAGAACAAGTGAGCGCATGCTGAGCCTATAACAGAATTCAGTATTACAAATGTAAGGGACAGATGGGGATAGCTCAAAAGGGACACATTCTTATGTCTTGCCATATGCAGGCTGTAGAGAGCACACATGAAATGATACAGCATTTGTGGTACGTCCGATGTTCTTCGACCAGTTGAAAATAACCATCAATCAAACTAATCCTGCAAAAATACGACTCTATATACAACAAAACCCAGAAAGAAGGTCATAGAAGAAAGGGCTTGCACGTTCTCAGCAATTTCTTGCAACTCATCAATCGTTCTGATATAAATTTGACAAATACAGCTAAGAAACAGAAAGCAAACTAATGACTATAAGCCATATCCAAATTTCAATAATCACCAATCTGAAATTTTACAAGCTCCATCATCTACATCAACTCTGAAATGCCACTCGGATACATGGAATCTAGAAAAAGAAAAACAAGAAGTTTGAGAAAAGGATCACATGCCGAAACATGGATCCTCATGACAGTAGTTAGGCTCAGTTTATCATGCAAAACCCGCATAAAATGAAATGCATGAGAGATGCCAGGCCAAAAAGGAAGTATGCACGAATTTCTCCGATCATCCTTTTGTTCTCATTATTGTGATGCTGCCTTTTCCTCCTTCAGTTCGGATTTTGGTCTTGCCAACCACAGGCTTCCCTGAAAAAGCTGAAGTCGGATAAGAACCGGAAGCTTCCCCATCCTTCTCTTGCTTTGATCTTGAAGGTGGCGGAGCATGAATCCGCTCATTTATGTCGCTCAAGGTGACATCACCTTGTACTCCGCATGGTTTGATGAGGGCAAAAGGATAGGCAACAGAAGTAGTTAGCTTCATTGGAGTATTGATGAAAGATTTCCTACCTGCCATAAAATAAAAAATCAATTATCCGGAAAAAAGGAGCAAGATTGTGCAGCTGAATGGATTACCAAAATAAATCAAGTATTAAACAACAACAAATGGGTGGAGATAGATGACAAAGTCAAAAACCTCTAAATATTCTGCAATGGGCCGAGCTAGAGGTCCGTTGCGCCACATCCATTTCCATCTCAGTTGGTATGTTATAGAACTCTGAAAGGGAAGGATTGCAATAATCATAAGATCTATCATTTACTCACTGCCAAATGTTCATTCAGAATAAGCAAGAAAGGGCATGATCTTTTATTGCAATAAAGTATTTTCTATCAGCAATCTAGACAAAAGAAGTTTGGGGGGATTTAAAATTCAATATATTAAAGCAAGAAAAGATATTGCTCACCAGAGATATCCATTTGCTCGTTGCAGGCCACATGATTATTCCTAAGGAAAACACAGGTAACTCAGTTGTAGTTACAACAAACTAGCTAGTAGATTTGAACACAGAGTGTAAAATAGAGCATACATTTCATCCGAGTTGTCATGCATCTCGCTATCATTGAAGCAATTATCTAGCCACCCCACATATGACTCGTCAAGGCCATCGTTGCCGGTAATACGCCTAGCATCTATCATAGTCTACATCATTAGAATAACAAAGTGGAAGATGATCACCTTTGAACAGATAGATAACCTGTAAGGATAACAACCTGAATACCCTGAAGTCCACTGCGTGTTGAATTGTAAGCTAACATTTCCTGGCCCTCCAGCTTCAATCAAAGCATCCTCCCTCACCTAAAAGCATATAAGATTCAAAGGGAAAATGATGTTTATGCTTACTTTCTAGCCATTTCAGAATTGATTATTTTCCTTTATGCACATGGATCACCTTAGATTTTAGGAATGCAGAGGTGTTCTGCCCGTTCCCTGCAACTGCATCTTTAGCATCAGTAGTAAACTGCAGCATGCGCCGCCTTTTTGACTGAGAAGACTCTCTACAATCCTCCAGCCCCTTGCTGGTATTATCTGAAATCCACTCTACACTGTTAGACGTATAAGACAATCTCAATTGACCATTAAAGCAAACCCAGTTAGAAGATGTCACCTGCTAAACTTGGCATATCATTAGCAAAGTCTGCGCATTCCTTAATTGGAGTTTGTTCTTCCAGCATGTAAAATAAACCGTGTTCATCTTGGTTTACATTATCCCATAGGCAGTTGGGGAGATCTGCGGGTATCATCAGAACATTGTAAAAACAAACTTACGAATCAAACTTTAAAAACTTTCAAACATACCAAGACCAGTATCTGTTCGGAGGTATTCTTCATCTTGCCATTCCCACATCTCACTGCCACAAGTTCCACAAACCAACAATCAAGACACTTGCCGCATTCGGTAGCATTCATTACACATGGTGAAGAAGTAAACACACAAAATGAAAACTAAAGAACAGATAAGAAATCAGTTTTGAACTTGGCAAATGATGCAATTAAAAAAAAATCGATATGATTGGCAGATAAGACACGACAACAATGTACTAAATTTGCGTCCTTCAATGCTCAAGAGTGACATGAACAATGCAGTTCGGACACTAGACGATTAATGCTCTACCACCAACTGAAATTGACCTTCATGTTCATGATTACTAACTTTTCATCTAAAAAGTAGTGGAAGCCTTTGGAAACAATAACCAAATAAGTAACTCATAGCAGATCCAAAACAAAAAAGAAGCATAGAGTCTGAGGATTGCATCATATCAAACAGAAGGAAATACCACCAGAAGAAAACAGAAAGAATGATTCAGGAAACGAAAACCTCCACAGATTGGCAGATCCAATGCTCGAAGATGGGTAACAAAAAAATACCCTAAATACAACTTTATATCGCGTCTCTACAGCAACTCAACATCTAAATCCACAAAACAGAAACCCAACTTGCTTCAAGCATCAAAAACTCCATAAATCCACCCAAAATCACGAAAAGGTACAACCGCAAACATGCCGAACAAAACCAAAAGCACCATATAAATGCAAATGCCTTAAAGGGCTCATTCAACCCATCAGTACCACTCTTCCTACGAATCCAGAATTTAAGCACCGATTCATACTAACAGATTAGCAGAGTACCCATTCAACAATAAATCCAACACAAAACTAAAGAACTCACTCACTTGTTACTGGTATTACTATCATGGAACTCCATCAGCCTCCCAAATCTAGACGCAATAAGTAGCCGTTATTGGCACCATCCAACGTCCACACCCCTTCTTTTCTCCTCTCTCTCTCTCTCTCACACACAGTCTTCACTTCCCAATCGTCGTCCTTTCCTTGTGGACTGCGACCATCAAAGAGTGGGGGCGTTAACTATAAAGACCCATTTATATATTTAGCTGAAACTATAATAATACTTTAAAAAAATAGAGGGAGTGCCGTTGCTCATGGGATTTGGCGTAATCCGACGCTAATTACCTTCTAAACAAGTTTTATTGAATGAAACCCATTCCCTATTTTATTGTTCCATTAATGGGCTACTAGGTGGGCCCACCATCTGCCATGCTAAGCGTCAGATTTACTGGTGATTTGATTATAAAAATTAAATTTAATTAATAAAGTAATATGAATACTGATTATATTATATTAATATATTATAATTATATATTTATATATATAACTGTATGAATTGAATTAATCCCCTACAAGAACGACTATGAATGACTTTTTTTTTTTTTACTCCCGTGAGTTAGTTTACCAGCGAGGCATCTTCTTCCCGTAAACTGCGTAAATGGCACTGACCCAATTAAAATATGCTAAATATCATTAAGAAAACCCTGCATTTGTTCCATTTATTAGTTGAGGTAGTTCAATGATTTTGTCTATGGATTCACGATAAAATGATCCCGGAGTTTTCGTAAAATATGGGCGGGATGTAAATATGATGAAGCGGAGGGGCAAAGAGGAGAGAGGGCACGTGCTGGGCTGGCAAAACAGGGGAGCCAGGGGGTGCGGCCCACAACCGGGGAAGCCGGTGGGGAACGTCTGTTGCTTTTAAAACGTGCGCCGCTTTTAATGCACAGAGAGAGAGAGAGGGCGTGACCGGGGCACTCGAGAAGGTCACGTGACCCGGTGAGAGAGATGGATGAGTATAATTATGGACTCACTTATGAGAATAAAAAATGATAGAGAAATATGAAAATTGATATATGAGATTTTTCTTTTTATTTTTTTAAGGATAACATTAT
The DNA here is from genome assembly GCA_963920575.1 of Narthecium ossifragum. NCBI lineage: Eukaryota > Viridiplantae > Streptophyta > Magnoliopsida > Dioscoreales > Nartheciaceae > Narthecium > Narthecium ossifragum. The sequence continues at coordinate 2,993,522 of OY986969.1, read as the reverse complement.
ATAACAGAAAGATTTTGGGAAGTTTGGGCTTCCTTCAACCATCCTAGACAATCGATTTTACTTTTTATTTTTAAAAATATTATCATAACTATTAAGAATAATCGATTTTGAGTATTGGGCGGCGAAATTCTAAACAGAATCTCAGTTCAATTTTTTTCTATTAACAAACCTTTCATGACTTAAACTAGTGAGAAGTGATTGGAGTACATGCCACGTCACTTTTAACGCTCAAGATCCACTCACATCCGCTGGTCCCTATCACGTAAGCCAATAATATATGTCCACGTAAGCCATGTGTACATGTGTAGTGTGTACATGGTCATGTATATAAATCTTTTTTTGAAACTAATTAATGGATCTGATAATTTAAATTTAGTTTAAATTTGTAAAAATAATACATAATCATATAATCGGACGTGGTTGATAGTAATTTTACATATATAACGAGGGCGGACAGAGCACCCATAACCGAAAAACCATGCCTCTGGCTTTCATAACCATAGATAGACGGAGGGCTGAGATGTGATGTGGGGCCACAACGACACGTGGCGGTTATAGAAGGCGTCAGGTGTCGATGAGGGCCGGTTAACTGAAAAATCGTGTCATGAGTCATGACCATGGGAATTAGTTTTAATAAAGTGTATATAATCCATAATAATCATCTCTCACTCAGACAGACACATGGATGTCATTGTAACAGCTTAAATGATTAAATTTAGTACTCAATTATATTTGGTAATTTAAAGTGTTATTGATATCATAGGAAATGATGATTATGATGTAAGAAACTAACTTTTGATTATATATTTGGTAATTTAAAGTGTTATTAAATTTAATATGATTATTGATATTTGATTAATTTGTGAAATTAACATAGCATCGGAACGGAGAGTTCCAACAATTCATCTTTTCAATTCAACATTCGTATGTAAGAAATGAGGCTCATTGGATAAAAATGGCCTCATATTCGATAACTAAATTTTGTTTTCATGTAATAGGCTTGATTATATATATGCACCGGTGCACCCTACGAACCGGGCCAAGGTGGGCCTGGATCATTACACAGGGAATCCCAAGCACGGGCGTTCTAAAATTGCAAGCCCAATCTTTTGACCAAGCCCGGTCCATAAACAAAAACTGATCTGGCAAAATAAATTCACATCATGGCAAATATCTTAATTTCAATTTATTAGTTGAAAGGTTTCTCTAACCCTCTCTGAAATAGATTTTTTTAAAAAATAAAACATTAATGTCCTCCTTATGAAGGTCGATTGTAAGATAAAATGAAAGCAAAATAATCAAACTATTGCATAAATTTGTTCTCGAATCATCTCATACACGAGACTACCAATGGATAAATTGCTATCGGTTCGATCAGCCTGAGTTTTTCTGTAATCGGACTGTTGATATAAATAAATTATTTCTCTTATTTTACTCTATTGAAGAAAAAAAAAAACAAAGAAAAGATGAAAGATTATATATTAATATTAACCGTTAGATCTACATCTACAGGCGTGCGGGCCTCAGACTAGCGGTTTCATGTGCCCTTGGCAATTGCTATCTGATTTTTTCATGATCAATCAAAATTGATCCCAATGCGTTATTTATTTCAAATATCTATAGATATAATATATAATATTCTTAATTAAAATTTATCCTTCAATATGTTTTTTTAATAAATTTAAAAGGCATTGAGTCCGATTGGTTGATCGATGGGCATATTAATTAAACTATGAGGTTCATACCGCACATATGACAACAATGCTATAAATATTGATTTCCATGCGCGAAATTGGATTTTATAAGAGCCTCACCAGTTCACATGTTTTGAAAGATATAGAAAAAAAATATCATAAATTTGCTTATTTTGGACTCGAACTTCGAGACGGCTTCCCGTGCTCATCCCAACGCTCCGTTATTATTATCATTTTCTCTCCATAGTCTCCAAGAAATCGATCTCGGATTGATTTATGTTTTTTCTTGGAGACTATGGAGAGAAAATTCATGAAGGCGACAGCAAGCATACAGAGGTGCTAGCGCGGCGCACAGACTCGTTGAGGAGTTCTTGCAGAGGAGGAAAGCGCGGCAAGGGGTGGCAGTTGCAGGGCGCTGTTCCGATCGGCCCATGATCATCCGGGTGGATGCGTCATTTCATTTAGGCGACGCAGCGGTTGGGGTGGCAGGTATGGCCAGTGAAGATATAGTATGGGCAGAAGGGGAACCTGTGCTGGCGAGTTCGGCTTTGGAAGCAAAGGCCAAGGCAATATTAATGGATCTTATGTATGCTAAAGCTCGAGGTATGAGTAATTTTGTAATTGAGTCTGATTGTAAGCATGCAGTTGATGTACTGAATGGGTATAGGATATGGACGCCGGGGATAGAGGAGTTGATTAGGGAGATTTGGTTACAAGCGTCGTCGATGGGGTCTATCCTTTTTTGGGCGATACCGAGGATTGAAAATGTAGTAGCTGATGCTATAGCTCGCTCGTGTCGTTCCTCCGGAGTCCGGTTTGTTTGGCAACCGGAGGACTGTCGATCGGCGCTTGTTCTTATTTTGTAATCCTAGCCTTTTCAAGGCTCAACTCATCAAAAAAAAATCCGAGATCGCTCAATTCGCCCGCGGCTTCTCACTCTGTCAAAGGACATAAGTACTGGTGATCACACAAAAAAAAATACAAGTAAAACACATAATCTGAGCCCTTTTGTTGGTACTGCACGATGAGTTGGTGATGTAGACAATGGAGGAGGTGTTCAATAATCGGACTATGGCGAGCTCATCCGTCTAGAGCTTGTGCGGAGTCGTCACCAGGAAGGGCAACGTCGGCCTGACATCGGCGGCAAACACCGAAAGGGAGAGGGCTAAGGAGGCGAGGAGTACATAGAGAGAGTCATGCACGGAGGAGATCAGGTTGGAGTCCAATTTGGTCACCGGCAAGAGCCTGATAGGGCGTTTGGTTGCTTACATCAATTAATGCTACACTAGTTGATACGGAGTGTTTGATTGCTTGTATCAACTGATACTTGTTCTGTATTTGGTTAGTATGTATTACGTAAATTGATACAGTTGTTTCATCCAATCATTTGGTTGGTTGGTATGTATTACATTGGTTAGAATTAGTGAGATTGCCCCCGCTCTTAATATATATCATATTTTTATATATATAGCAGGATGGTTAAAAAGTGCATCTTTTTGTTTGTCTTAGCTGACGTCCTACGTGGCAGATATATCCTATGTGGCTGCTGATGTGGAGGGCTAATAGTGGGGGAGGGGGGAGTTAGGAGGGGTTAGTGGGGAGTTATGAGGGGAGATGGTGGTTACCCTGCCAAGTGGCAGGGGACTCCACTAGTATTTTTATATTACGTGATGTAAATATCCTTTTGATGAAGGCATGGTTTACATAAATACAGAAATAAGTAAAATAGATCTATCAATATATCCATCTCATCCTGCAATAAAAACCCCACTTAAATCTAAAACCTATATATGCAATATATTCCTATATCACGAGCCCTATAGTTTTTTAAGGAAAAAAATATAATTTGCAACCATAGTTAGAGAAAATGAATAAAATTGCTTAATTTTAACCAATTAAGTTAGAGAAAAAAGGGGAAAAAAGGGAGCCATTTTAGTAAAAAAATTTAGACAATATAGATCAAAAGAACAAGCCATGCACGGTGTTGTAACTTCTGAGGACTTTGGTCAGCTCGCCATTTCTGCGGTCTATGGTGCCAGGAGGGCACAGGACCGACGGGAATTGTGGGATTACCTTACAAGGTTTAACTCGATGGGTCTTCCACACTTGCTGGCTGGGGATTTCAATGCCATCCTCTCGGCCGAGGAGAAGGAGGGAGGGGCCCCATTCCTGTTCGAGCAATCGGAGAGGGAGTTCCTCAACTTTATATCCTCTAATGACCTGATTGACATTGGTTTCACAGGTTTTCGGTTCACTTGGTCCAACGAGCAACATGGACGTGGCAAGATCCTGGAAAGGCTGGACAGAGCTCTGATCAACTGCGCGTGGAAAGGCCTTTTCCCCTCAACAGCGATCAAGCATCTCCCCCGGGTAGGATCCGATCATGCACCCCTCTTGATCTCCACCGTTGATCCCGGGGTCAAGGCCGGCCCCCCTCTCTTTCGTCTAGAACACTCTTGGCTCAGGACGGCGGAGTTTAAGGAGGTGTTAGCCCAGACGTGGCACTCTCCCTCATTCCATGGCTCGAAACAATACATCTTCTCCTCTAAGATCAAGGCTTTAAAGAACTCTGTGAAAGCATGGGATAGGAGGGATAGGGAGGACATTTTTGGCACTGGAAGAAGGGTGGAGGAATGCATGCAGGAACTCTACAAGATGGAGGAGGGCGGCCTGATGGGTGACGCTGAGGAAGAATTATTCAGGGTGCTCGAAGACCAATGGGAGGACAATATGAGTAAGCAGGAGGCCAAAGCAGCACAACGTGTGAGGAAGGTCTGGCTTCAGGCAGGGGATAGGAACTCAGCCTACTTCCATCGTCTTGTTGCCGGGAGAGCATGTAGATCCAAGGTCAAAGAAGTCATTGGAGCTAATGGTGAGGGAGTCACTGACCCAGCTATAATGGGCGATATCTTTGTGGACCATTATGCCAAGCTCTGGTCACAAGATTCTCATGCACACCCTGAACTTGAGCTGCCCACATTACCGATGGTTGATGTGAACTCTTTTGAGTCACTGCTGGCTGAGGTCACAGAGGCAGAGGTCTTGGAGGTGCTGAAGAATATGGGTCGGAATAAGGTACCAGGTCCAGATGGCATGCCTGTCGAATTCTACCTTGAATGCTGGGAGGTTGTGGGGCAAGACTTCTTGGAGCTGATCCGTAAATTCTTCCACTATGCTCGCCTTCCCCCTTGCTGGAATGAGACCTTCATCTCTCTCATTCCAAAATGCAAATTTCCAAAGAGGGTGAAGGACTTCAGGCCAATTAGCCTATGCAATGTGGGATACAAGGTTATAACCTCTATCCTTGCCAACAGAATGAAACATGTCCTGGATGATCTCATTGGCATCGAGCAGTCGGCGTTCCTCTCGAATAGGTGCATCCATGATAATATTGACACTGCCAAGGAGGTCCTCCACTCCATGCACATCGCTCCCAAGACCAGATGCTTAATGGTACTTAAGGTGGACCTTCGCGCCGCTTTTGACAGTGTGAACTGGGATTTCCTTAGGGCGGTTCTGGTGGCCATGAACTTTCCTGCTAGGTGGATTGAATGGGCCATGGCATGCGTGGTGGCCCCTCGTTTCTCCTTCATTCTCAACGGTGGGCTACATGGCCGGCTGACCTCTAACTGTGGCATCCGGCAAGGGGATCCCCTATCGCCGTACCTGTTCCTAGTTGCACAGGAGGTGCTGTCCAGATTACTCAAGGATCCTTCCTCCGGCCTTCAAGGTTTGCGATTTCATGACCCCAGCTTCTCTCTCTCTCATCTACTGTATGCAGACGACTGTCTGGTGGTGTCGACGGCGACTTGCTCAGAAGCTAGGAGACTCAAGCAGCTCTTGATCTCTTTCAAGGAATTATCAGGACTTGAGATGAATGTGGCCAAGTCGAGCATTCGCTTTTCACCAAGCACCCCTCCGGAGCGCAGGAGCACGATATGCCACATTCTTGGACTCATGGAGGCTACGGGTTCTTGGTTCTATCTTGGTGCACCCCTATGCGTTGGTAGGGTTACGATGGCAGATGTGTCGGAGTTGCTCGATAAGATGGTCAACAGGATAGTTTCCTGGCAGGGGAAATTGATCTCTGAATCCGGCCGGGTGGTGCTCCTCAAATCTGTCTTACAGGCCATCCCTGCATTTGTCATGTCCACTACACATCTTCCAGTTGGTGTCATTGCGAGGATGGAAAGGATCTGCCGTGATTTCTTATGGGGTGGACGTCGGTCGGGGGTTTCCAACGTCGCATGGAGGGATGTCTGCATGCCCAAATAGTTCGGAGGTCTAGGGGTGAGAGATTTTAATATATGGCAAAAGGCCTTAAAAATGAAGAGGGTGACCTCCTTCCTTGATGATGGCACTAATGTCTGGAAAGAATTCGCAAGGGCTAAGTATCATTGGTCCGAACCCCTTCCTCTCCTCACAGGTAGCAGGACGGTGTCGTTGCACTGGCGTCACATATGCTCTGCAGCGGCGGAAGTGAGGAAAGGCATTAGCTGGTCGGTTGGCACCCAGAGCAGAATCAATGTTCTCCATGATGCATGGTGTGGTGATGTCTCCTTCTCCAGATGGCTCACTTTCATTGCCGTTGACTCATTACCAGACCGACTGCTCGTCGATGGCTTCCAGGAGGACCAGGTATGGATTAGATCAAGACTGCTAGAGTTTTTTCACCCGACGCTTGTGGATAGCATCCTCGCAATCCCAGTTAGAAGAGGCACGGACAAATCAAGGTGGGAGTTCAACGGCTCCGGCTGTGTTACCTCGGCCTCAGCCTACTTGATGTTACTCCAAGAACAATTCCCGCGGAGGTTCATAGAAGATGGTCCCTGGTCTGCCGTCTGGAGGTTGCCAATAGGCCCTCGGTTGAAGCAGTTCTTCTGGAATGTCCTTAGAGGCAGGATCGCGGTATACAGCCATTTATGGAGACTTCATCTCACCTCGGATCTGGACTGCCCAAGATGCAGGGGAGAGCCAGAGACGATAGCTCATGCACTCTTTGGCTGCCCGTTTGTGCGAAGGGTGGCGCAGATTGCCTTTGCCAGGGAAGGCTTGCCTCTTCCAGGATGGGAGCCTGATAGCCTACTACAGCTCATTTTGGCCTCTTCCTCTCGAGATGAATGCAAGACGACGAAGTCCTTACTGTGCTATGGAGCTTGGCTTGTTTGGAAGGACCGAAATGAGCTTGTGTTTAATGGCAATGGAGGTACGGCTGAAGCTGTGGCTTGTAAGGTTCGGAGGCAAGCAATGGAGTTCCTGAAACGTAAGTCCAAGGAGGAAAGGCCAGCACGAGGGAGGACTGGTTTGCATGTAATACAAACTGATGCATCTTTTGACAGGTTCTCTGGCTTAGCTGGAATTGGGGTGATTGGCCTGGGAGATTCTGATGCACCCGCGTGGATGGTGGGGCTACCTGTCGTTGCATTTTCCCCTCTTGAAGGTGAGATGGAGGGTGTGGCTACTGCGCTAAGGGAGGCTCGTGCAAAGGGGCTTTCTAGACTTGTGGTGGAATCTGATTCATTGGCGACAATTCAGATCCTAAACGGATCTCGACTGTGGCCTAAGGAGGTTGAGGGGCTGGCTAAGCAGATATGGCTCCTAGTCTTGGGTTTTGATTCGGTACTATTCCTCCATATTCCAAGGTCTTACAATATTAGAGCAGATCAGGTCGCTCGTTTTTGTCGCATCTCTGAGAAAGATTTTGCTTGGTCCATTGACGATGGACCAGATGCCCTACTGGGTAGTTTGTAGTCTGTAACCTAGCCTTGTGCTCAACTCTTCAAAAAAAAAAAAAAAAAGATCAAAAGAACAACAAACGGAATCCACAAGCTAAACAAAGCTTCAAACTAGAGAATAAAATTGCTTAATTTTAACCATTAATTTGGCAGTACTACTGCAGGATCTTCTTCTAGAGTTAAGAGACAAGTCCAGCTTCTGGAGGAGGCGGCGGCGAAGAAAAGGGGCAAAGGGAGGAGGGGCCTTCGACGAGGGTGTGGGTGGAGATGGAGGCGAAGCGGAGAGGACGGAGGTGTTATGAGGGCGTGGGAGGTGGACAACGGCGGGCGGAGGAGGGCAGCAAAGGCGCCCATGGGAGAGAGAGAGAGAGGGGGGTTACCTCAACGAGAAGGGAAAGTATCAGCTGACATGCTGCATCAACTGTGGTCATCAGTTGATGTAGCCAATTTTACATAGTGCTGCATCACCTAACGCTATATGAAGTTATTTTTTTTACATCACAACATGAGTTAGATGTATATGATCAATTAAACATGGATTTGGATCATGATATGATCAACCAAGCATGAGTTTAGATCATAATATTACATCAATTGATACATGCAACCAAACACCCCTTAATATGAAGAGGAGATCTTACAGTTATGGATTTTGAGGGATCGATGAGAAAGATTTGAATGGAGTCGGGAGGAAGGAGAGTTGAGGGAGTGCGGCGGCCCCAACGTGAACAGGAAGAGGGGGGAATAAGTCGATTTAGAACCATAGGTTGGGAACAAAATAAGACAAACCTACAATAGGGATTTAGACGCCGCTGATTCGCTTTTAATTGGGAATCAGTAACCACTGTCTTAAAGCATATGATATTACAGGGGACCACTTCCGGCCAAATATTGTCTTATACATAGTTAGATTAAATTAGATTAAATTAGATTAGATTAGACGACTCGTAACAAAGAATTACCATTTTACCAGTATAATTGGTTGCCGCTGTAATGGGCTGAGGCCCAAACATGTTCGTACAGTCATGTTAATGGCCTTTGAGCCGGGCTGTCTGCCTTAAGAGAGTGATGACAAGCAGTCGGTAACCTTACCCAGTGTCACAAAGGCAACAGAAGAAGGGCCAGAACGGTCATAACTGGCGTGAGACTCAAAACCCTCTATTCGTCCCAAGAAGAAAGCCTATTTTAAGAGAGAGAGAGAGAAACAAGAAAAAACTAGGATAGAGACGAGTGATAGAGAGAGGTCCATGGAGGCGATGGCGGAGATGACGCCGGAGGAGGAGAGGATGCTGATAAGGGACATCACTGTAGCGGCAGAGGCGCAAACCAAGGAGGGCGACACCTTCTACCTCATCACCCACAGGTAATTTAGTCGAGACACCATTTCCCTGAGATTTCCCAATCCTTTCTTTCTTGCTCGATTTTCTATAATTTTCTGTTTCGATGCTGAATGGAGACATCTGCTTTGTCTAGTCTTGAAATGTGTTGATGGGTTCTTGCTGATGGTAGGGATTTGAGGTTTTGATCTTATCTTGTGGTATTTCGGGACAAGATCTCTCATTTTTCTCATCGCCCGATGCTTATGTTAAAGTTTCTTGGTATGGGAAAAAATCTTTTTTGTTATTCTTTTCATACCCAACGTGCACGTGGATAGATACGAAGGGCTACTTTTTGTTGATTCGTCAAATTTCAAAGAAGAAAAGAAGGGTAGAAGATGACACTTAGAGGGTATCTGGACCTGCTTAGATGAGGTTTCTGAGCCACTATATTGGGCAAATCTCTGTGATATGTTGTACCTAATAATCAGGATCTCATCAATGAAAATCACGTAATTCAATGACGACTGTGATTAAGTGAACCAAGTCCATGGATTTAACTGATTCCTACCATCCAAAATCGTCTAAGTTTTTGGTAGGTCTTCTTTGCAAATGTTCTCTCTGTCTCATATTGGGAACGGGATAGGATGTTGATCCTGCGATAAATTGTTTTCTAGTAGTAATGTGGACTGGACAAAAGCATGCCCAACATGAAATGCGCCCAAAACATTTATGCAACAAGTGAAAACATCGAGGAGGTGCTTACAAAATAGCATTTTGTTCTGCATCCTTCTTAGGGCTCTAATGTTGGCCGCCTCCAATGAGTGTGTAGTAAGTTTGTCGTTTATGAGCAGAAGGATATCCCTAAAAAATGTCATAATGTCCAGGTCTTTGCACCCTTCACGTCCATTATTGCCACTATTAAGCGGTAATTGGTTCAATAATGTACATGTGATGGCAGATAGAAAATGAACTTTGAGGCTTATTATGTCTCAACTTCTCCTTTCCTTCATATTGCGAACAAGAATAATAAGTGAAGTGACTTGACGCGCATCTAGTGTAATCTGGGTAAAGGGATGGAATGAGTATATGATGGCCTTCATACGATGTTCAAAGTGGTAGTATTTCTACTGTGGTCCATAAATACATGAAATTGTTCTATTTGTAATTGTGCATATGAATATCTGAAAGTATGATGGAGACGTAGGTTGTGTTTCAGAAAAGATTCAAATGTTCCTACATAATTTCATATTGATACATCGAAGATTATAGTCTAGACTTACTCTTGGAGACTTAATCACTTAATGCAAACCGTCAGATTAAAAAAATGTAGAATATAAATATTAATTTTAAACTCTAGAAGCCAGCAAACTATAATATGCTAAAAGCTTTCTTAGTCTCCTACTCTAGTCTTTTGACTTCGTAGTGAGCTTTTCTGCTCCTCTGTGTCTTACATTTTCTCTTCTTCTTGTTGGCTTTTCTTGTCTGAAAAGATTTATTTTCCTCACTTAGATGTATCATATTCTGATAGGAGCTAACTCTTGATTTCGTTGTTTGGGGATTCCTTTTATGTACAGCTTAGCAATGAGAAAAGATAGTTCTCTTATGTCATGATCTGTATGTAAATTTATTGAACTATAACTACATAGCAAGCATTTCATGGTTCTCGCATGAGCTGAGTTGGATTTTTGTAATGCTAGGTGTTAGTTCTGGAATGTCACCTTATGCCTATTTTCCTTTAATAAAGCCCTCAGCCAGAAGAAATAACCTCCTTGCATTAGAAATGGTGCTAACTCTTCAGACTTGAGATCACTGGATAGGGTATTTTCTGGTGACACTGGCGTAGAAGAAACAATGAATAAGCCTCCCCATTTGTTGGGAAAAGGCCTTTCTGTTTTGGAGGATGGAGACATTTGAGGAAGAATAACTAAAAATTTAGTTAGCATAAAGGAATTCCTGTTAGCATAAAGGAATTCTGAGTTTCATTTGACTGATTATTCATTCTTCATTAGTAACCCCCTAGAAAACTTGCTCTGAACTACATGTAGATACTAAAAGTGTTGGTTATGTTCATGACTTATCTTTTACTTTGGGTGCAAGCAGGTGGTGGCAACATTGGCTTGGTTATGTTAACCATGATATGTCAAATGCAAACAATGGATCCTCTTCCTATGGGTCCCATTATCCTGAATCTGCTTGCTCAGGCAGTCCCAGGAGGCCATCGCCTATTGACAATTCTGATTTAATATACGATGCAACATCAGAAGTATCAAATGTGGATATCGAGCTTCACGACACCTTGGTAGAAGGCCGTGATTACATACTGCTCCCCCAAGAAGTTTGGGAGAAATTTTATGGATGGTGAGTGTTGTAAATGTTTTCGGAATATTCAAAGGCATGATTTTTTTTTGGTTTTAACTTCCATATGCATGGATGCATGTAAAATGTCAAATTAAGATAAGTGCTGATTTTTATGACTTAAAATATTCCTAATTTTTTTAAACAGTTAAAAGTTCTTTAGGAATTAAATGAGGTACATTTGATTTCTCATAATCAATGTTTATGTGCCATGGGCACGTGTTGTGCCTGCGTTGGTTGGCATGGCACCCGCTACTGCACCAACCATGCCACGGTGCTCGGGCATTGAGGAGGTTAGAGAGGGAAGAGGGATGTAGAGCTCAGGTGGGAGAGGGAGGAGAGATGTAGACAGGAGGTTGGAGAAGGGCGGAGGATGCCGAGGAGGCATGGAGGAGGCTAGGGCTGAGAAATGGGTTTTGTATCCTGCATGTACTTAAAAGTTAACGGGTTTCACCATTGACACGACATTTGTCGGGCGCACACAGTGCCGCCCAACACAGGAATCTTTGTTCACAATGGAAATGAGAATGTGGATGGTAGGGAAGTGGATCCCAAGACCAAATGCAGGATAAACTGCACATAGATCATTGTTAGAAGAGATAATTTTGATAAGAATTTGAATAATGTGTTTGAGAATGTTAACAATTCTACATATCAAGAAGCCATTCTGAAAAGGTTTTGCATTTAGCTCTTATGTGCATGCTTTGCTGGATGATTTGTGATCCATGCTAAATATTTCCTGCCTTTTCCATGTTTTTCTCCCATACGAGTTATTAGATTATCTCTAGTATGAGTCATCAATTTAGTTGTTTTGTTTTTGCTTCTTTAACCCCCTTTATGTTGTTTCTGTCACAAGAACAGCACTTTTTTCCTGCAACTGCAACAGCCTAATTTTAGCATGCTTTCTTAGAAAGTTTTGATTGAAGCCTTTAACATAACAAGGCTGTTTATGCTGAAACACCATGTGTCTCAGGTATGGCGGAGGTCCAACAGTACCCCGAAAAGCTATAAGTTCTGGTTTATCTCAGACTGATTTAGCCATAGAAGTTTTTCCTCTACGCCTTCAGTTAATTTTGACTTCTAAAGGGGAGCGTGCAATTATAAGAATAAGCAAAAAGGTACCAAATATCAGTATACCGTGATGTTTATTGATCTGGGATATGTTCCTCGTGCTTGCAATAACTTGAGCCACATTGTTCTTTAAGAATGATCTTTTCGTTCTTTTCTCATTAAGATTTATTGGCTTTTGGTAAACTCTACTGTCTGTTACTTTTGCAAATTCAGCAGTCACTGATAACATACTTATTAGAAGAAATATTATACTCAAATTATGTGTTTGATGATGACACACCAACTTTTGCAGGAAACAATCAAAGAGCTTCATAAAAAGGCCTCTGAGGTTTTTGATTTGACCTTGGATCATGTAAGGAATGGATTACTTGTTCTATGTTAATAATTTCAGGTTGTGCTACTATGTTATTCATGTTGTTGTACATTGCAGGTATGTATTTGGGACTACTATGGTCATCAGAAACATGCTTTGATGGATAACATGGACAGAACGCTCGATGATGCAAATATACAAATGGATCAGGATGTAGGTCTTGTATTTTCCTTTGTTGAGGATTAGGAAATATTTTCTCCCTATGAAGATGGGTTTGCTTTACTACATATCAATCGATAACTATAACTTAGTTCGATAATAACAAATGGGTTGAAATTCTGCTACATATCATATGAATAATGTGTTCCTATGTATCTATCTAACTTCGTATAGGGATATCTCCTAGGAAACATTGTGTTTTTGGTTAATGTTTTCTTTCGATTTGGTTCCTTATCTACTGGGAATGAAGATACCCTGAACTCTGACGAACATTTTTGACATATGGCAACAGCTTAGAGGAAATGCAAACTTGCTTGTTGTAGGATTGATCATGTGTGTCAATAATGAAAGTATTTTAGCTCATTTGTTACCTTTTTTGTCTAGTTGGTCTGTTTAAAATATGTTATCATCATCTAGAAATTCTTTTTTTTTGAACTTAAGTTCTTTTTTTAGGGGGGCCACTTAAAAGGTCCTTTGGCAGTACTAATTTATTTGATGGAAAGCATGTGTAACAATCTGTGAACTTGTGCTTTTGAGATCTCTAGTCAATTGTGAAAACTACCAGGTCTCAAATCAATTTTAGATGGTTCACCTAAAAGGTCCTTTGGCAGTAAGAAAAATGAGCAACAATCTGTAACTTCTGCTTTTGTATCTCTAGTCAATTATGAGAACTTTTAGAGTACTAGCATATTCAAAGAACAACAACGCTTTCAAATCTGTTTATCTCATCATGCTCTTTTTTCTTATGTTAATTGTCTTTAGTGGCGTGACTGAATGAAGGCATATTTGCTCTGAGAATGGAAAAATGAGTTTATGTCCGTTTATCTTGTCGATCTCTCTCTTCTTTTACCATTTTTTTGATAGGCTGCTTTAGTTCAGTTAGACTTTGGATTCCTTCTTAATAGGTGAAGCTATTCAATCTTCCGGGAGACTGGGAGCTGATGCTTTCCTGACATGTTGGTTTCTTTAAAGGAAATGTTGTTGTTTAGTGTCCTTTGAGCTGCTAGACCTGTTAACTTCCATGATGATACTCTTTCACGTTATCCTCTTATGTGGAGCGAACTTCTAAATTAAAAGGGATGACTAGGAAATAATAGTTGTTTTTTTATGAGAAAAATGAGTAAGAACAGGTGAGTTTGCTGCAATGTCCATGAAGATGACTACTGGTGGAGAAAGTAGTTGGTTGAGGGTTCTAAGAACTTGGACTCAGAAGCAATTCGCCCCAGCCTTAATTTGAATGGGTGATGGTCATCATCTAGACTTGCCAAGACTATTTTAAGTATTCTAAGTTTCTTGAAGTATAGTTGAACATAATCATGCATTAAGTATAATACTCAGTACTGATTTATGCTCCCCAAAAATGCCCCTTACTAGAGTTGGATGTAAGAAGGAATCAGAAACCTGTTTAAACAGAAGTTAACTGCACAGACAGTTGCTTTGTCTGTAATATAATGTAGTAAATAAGAAATGACTTCATGTACAAATTGTTAAACCCGTATTCTGATCGATGGTGAATGACACATTAATGTGAATGTACTATAGGATATCATTTTGTAATAAACTATGTCTGTTTTTGAGCTGGTTTGAGGAATTCAATGAAGGCAGATTTTAGTAATTTTCGAAATGGGTTACCAACTGACTGTTTTGTTGGTCACTAACTAATCTTTCTGCTGTCAAGATTTTGGTAGAGGTCCTCAATGATGGAAGTTGTGAAGCACTTGGTGGGTGCACAAGTCCTGTGCAAGAAAATGGGTCTCTTGAGAAAGACTTAGCTGCGGCAATAGCAAACAATTGTAAGTCTAGCTTATCAGTTGCTGAAGGTTTGTCAGCAAGCAAGAATGTTTCAAGAAGCTGTAGTTCAGAGTACTCACAAAGCCAAGTCCTTGCTTCCCCAGGCAGTGACTTGGATAATCTGCACGGCAACAATAGTACTGTAACAAGAGGACCTTCTGTAGGCTTAACTGGGTTGCTGAACTTAGGAAATACTTGTTTTATGAACAGTGCTATACAATGTCTTGTTCATACACCAGAGTTTGCCCGGTACTTCCGTGAAGATTACCATCAAGAAATAAACTGGCAGAACCCTCTGGGCATGGTGGTAAGTGATAGCTTTTGCTTTGTATTACTTGTCTGTATCAGGAAGGATAAAATTATTTTCTTGCTGTGATTTGATTGGTATGCTTTTAAAATCTTCATTGGCCTGGAGCGTGCATATTTTATATTCCGTTATTGCTAGGAATCACGCCCTAAAGCTTCTTTTAGCTGCTCAAGGCAGCATGATAAATCTTCTACCTTTGAAGTCTGGATCAATGGACCAACCTCCTCTTCAAGCATGTTCTTCTCCGTTTCGCTCTATGACTTTAATTCTGAATGTTCAAGACATTTTGATCAATTGTAACAAAATGAAGAACTCCTTTGGGATGTTGATTCGGGTTTTTCATCTAGCATTAACCAAACTATCAACTGTTCCAAGCCAATTTAGGAAGAGTTATCCAGTTATCCTCTTTCTAGAACAATTGTGATTTCCATGTATTACATAGTGCGCTATGAATGCCGTTAGATATTGTCCTTGTATCTCAATGCATGGGAGTATGTTTGGAATCAAAGTGATAAATCTTGCTAAAGTGAAGTGTGGGGGTTAATGTTACCATCAGAAGTACCTCTCTTCCGAGTTTTGGTCTATGGTAGAGCAATGCCTTGGTAAAGGTGAAATATGGAATTATCCATTGACCCTAATTTTGGAACATGCTTTTCTGACACCATTTTCAGTCTTTTTGGAGGTTAGCCATATTGAAAGCAGTCATGTGGCATAGGCTAATGTAAGTTTGCTGGTGTAATTTTCTTCAGTTCTGTTAACACCTGTAGCTGATTTATGGAAGGCTTGATGGAAAACTACATACCCTGAATTAAGATGATTGACCTTCATGTTGAAGCTTTAATGCCTTTTGCACAATAGTGATTCTGTCAGTTATGCTGGTATATCTATAAGCATGTCGAGGCGAGATTTCTATAGTGGTGGAGAGTACTTTGTTAATGTGTAGTTGTGTACCATGTGCTGCATAATGCCACATGCAAAAACCACCTAAGTTCATATTTACCCTTCATTCTCCATCTGATTTGACCAACCTGTCCTGTTAAGGCTTTAAGTGATTTCACCTTATTCCTGATTATGTCCTTTATTGGTGATTGGCTAGTAGTAGGGTGTGGCTAGTTCCTGTATCCTTCGTGATTAATCATGCTTTTAGGTTTACATCTAGCAAGAAGAAGTTTCTACTCGATGTGTTTCTTTGTGGTTAGTCTTTCGTTGGGATCTCTCTTTAAACAAATAAAAGGGTTTGATTTCAATGTTGGAAGCAAGTTAAACTATGGATAGGTGCATGCAGGGACATGTGTTAATATTCAGAAAAAGATTTATTGGTTGTTTACAAATAAGGTTATTATTCTGTTAACTTAGATTTTCTTTGTGCGGCTTGGATGTTATTGTTTCATATTATTAATGCCAAGCCATGCCTGACATGTTTATGTTTTACATGCATGGATTTGGATCCAATTCAAACAGTTTTGATTTTTAAAATGTTGGTATCCGAAAGACATTGAAGATTCGTTCATCTTAGAGAATGAGTTTTCTAAATGGTTCTGGTATTCATCTAGTTGAAAAGGTATTGGGAGGGTTTTGTTGTTATTTCCTTTCCTTATTGGACCTTCTATTTCCTGGTTATCCTCTATGTACCCATGACTCAAGTTGACTGGCAAATGCCTGTTTAAACCAGATGCTTCTTTTAGCTTTGCTTAATTGCCTGCATTAGTGTTAGATGTACTGACCTCCTCTGTTAGCTATGTAGGGTGAGCTTGCTTTAGCATTTGGGGAATTACTCAGAAAGCTTTGGGCTCCCGGCCGCACACCAGTTTCTCCCCGACCATTTAAAACAAAGCTCGCTCGATTTGCACCTCAATTTAGTGGATATAATCAGCATGACTCTCAGGTCTGAGTTCTTCCTGGAAGGGCTGTTTGGTTTGGTGCATTGGGCCATGCAACATTGCTCGATACAACATCGGGCCTGTTGTATGCATTTGGATTGCTGCATCAGGGCCCAATGCAGATGGCCAATTAATGTTAAAAGGGCCCTGATGTAGCATCAAGCCAATGCAGCCAGCGAAATGCCCCCATAATCATGCATATGCATATGCATATGCAAGTTGTGCGAACTTGACGTCATGGTTTTCTTTCTTTTTTTCATCTCTTTTCCTTTTCCAAATCATTCCTTCAGGAGCTATTGGCTTTTCTATTAGATGGACTTCACGAGGACTTGAACCGTGTAAAACATAAGCCTTACATAAAGTCCAAAGATGCAGATGGGCGGCCAGATGAAGAAGTTGCCGATGAGTATTGGGCAAATCACATTGCCAGAAATGATTCTATTATTGTAGATGTTTGTCAGGTGAGTTCCATTCTAATTAAACATCACAATCTGTTATGATATGCACATGATTGTCCCATCCTTTTATTTTCAGCTACTTCAATTGGTTCACTTGTTTACTTTGTATTATGCCAATATGTAACTATATGCAGCATAAGAGTATCATCAGCAGATTCCCTATCCCTATTCCTATTTTGGCGTGCTAAGATGTCATTATGCAATATAGGGAATCACTCTTAGCATTGTGCACCTAATAGATTCTTTATGTTGGTTCTCTATGTCACTGAAAATTTCAAATCTAAAATTTTAAATGGACATGATTGCTCTACAATTGACATTATAATCCACAAGATATTATATTAAAGAAATAAAAAGATGTTATGAGGATATCATTTTAAAAATATTATATCTCTTTAAAATTTTTTTTACTATTATTTTTTAGAAATGCCATCCCAATTGAGGAAGGAATTAAATAACACCTTCAAGCTGATGTGGCAGAGGAGAGTGTAAATATTAGTTTTTAGTATATAGAGAATGGGTTTTGCATTCCCTATATTTAGGGAATGTGTTAGGGAATGAGTTTGGGGATAGGGAAAGTGTCGGGTGATCATATTCCCTAAATTTGGGGATAGGGAGCCTGCTGGTGATGCTCTTAAGTGCTCATTTTAGATTGTATTGTCCTCCGCATTCTATTATGAGATGCTGACAGCATGGCTAGAGAGAAAAAAGTCTTCCTTTTCTCCTTCCTGTTCCATTTTAATTGGAATGCCTACCAGTACTAACACTTCATGCTGTTGTTCCAGTCGCATAGACAACCACTAATTGCAGCTATGTCTGTTGTAAGGCCAAAATTGCGTATTGTTAATCTCCTTTGACTTGTTTGATTGCGAGACCTTTTCAGCATATCTTTCAAAAGACAAGTTTGGTAATGACCCATTTATAGCCGAATCGTGTAAAAGTTTTTGCTTAAAAAAGATGCTGAAGTAACTTGCAGACATAAATGTAACGGTTTTCATTATGTCTGCGAGAAATAACTATTATCTTCATATTAATTACAGTCATGCAATGGCCAATACTTTCCAATTTTCCTAGACCAACATATCAACGTAATGATGCATGATCAGGATTCCATATTTATAGCTTAATCATTTGAAAATGTTGCATGCACAGTGGTTTGACTTCCATCATTTACTTTCCCCTGTAATGTTGCTATTGATTCTCGCTGTTGTCTTTTTTCCTGTTTTTGGCAACTAGATACTCAATTTCCTTTGCAGATGACACAAAGGCTCGACCGTCATTTATGTGTCTGAGTAATGCAACCTTGACAGGGTCAATACAAATCGACTTTGGTCTGTCCTGTGTGTGGCAAAGTCTCTGTGACTTTTGACCCCTTTATGTACCTCTCGTTGCCTCTACAATCTGCATCTGCTCGGACAATGACTGTTATGGTTTTCCCTAGTGATGGGAGTGCACTACCAACACCATGCACAGTAAGTGTCCCCAAGCATGGTCGGTGCAAGGACCTCATTCAGGCTCTTATCAATGGCTGTTCACTGAAAAACTGGGAGAAACTTTTACTTGCTGAGGTTTGTTGCAACTCGTCTCCTGATTCTTCCATAGTAAAATCAATTGTTGTCTGGTAGTTCTGACCTATTTGCTAGTTAGTAATCTAAAGTTGGAATACTTGTAGATACGAGATCACTCTGTATATCAGTTCCTTGAGGATCCTTTACTCCAGCTCTCTACTATAAAAGATGATGATCACCTTGCAGCTTATAAGCTCCCAAAGTTGGCAAGAAACACAGTTTTTCTTCAGTTGATACATCGTCATGAAGTGTAAGTATCTTGATTAGGGTTACTTCATGCAGTTCTACCTGGTATACGGGACAAAGTATTTGGCACCTGATAATCTCTGGACTATAAACTATCCTCAGAAGTTTTATGTCTAGTGAGCATGTTTATCCTGACTTAGCTTTTTTAAAGTCTTCTGATCGTCATTATTGTCTTGGACTCTTTCCTGTACTTTAGGTGGTTCTAGTATCCGAAAAGCTCTTATCATGAGAACCCACATGGCGTATTCTAGACATATATCTGTCTTTTTAACTGTCCGAATTTAAACTAGTATTTCCTTCAGCTTGAGGTTGTACGGTATATTGGTCTTTTAGGAATTTAATTGGTCATCAAACTCCATTGCAGGGAGCCTAACAGCACCAGCAGTTCAGTTATCTGGAGAACGTTTGGTGCACCTTTTGTTACATCTATCTCAAGAGACGAGATTGACACAAGAGGCGATCTATATGATGTGGTCCAAGTCATCGTACACAAAATGCTCTCCCCTATGATACGAAATGATGAACTACGGTCTTCTAGCCTCTCATTGCATGCCTGTCAAGATGGCAAGAGAAGAGAAACATGCATGGCTACTTCTGCGTCTAATGTAAAAAATGAAAATATTGATGATATTTACCCAGAAATGTCATTCAGGCTGCTGCTTCAACCTGATGATGAAGATGATGCATGCATAGATTTGTCAGTAAGTGAAGAAAGAGACACAAGGCTGCCAGTGCTATCATCCCTGCTAGTGTCCATTGATTGGTCACTGAAGGATTTAGAGAACTATGATACTCATTACTTTGAGAATTTACCAGAGGTGTTAAAGTATGCTTCTGCACCTAAAAGAGCTCGTGGCGAACCTCTCTCGTTATATGCATGCTTGGATGCTTTCTTGAGGGAAGAACCATTGGTACCTGAAGATATGTGGTTAGTCTCATCATTCCACCTTAGTGCAAGCTAGTATACATGCTTTGTCTTTCTGATAACCACGGGAAAATTCCTGCTCAAGGCGTATTGTATGCAATGCATTCTTTTTCTTTTTTGTCACCTTGAGATCCAGTGAACCTGCTCCAAACCTTTTACCTTTTCATATCTGACTATATTGTTGTCATCTTTTGCTGGTATAATGCCTAAAATTAAATGGCTTCTGGTAGATTGTTTCAGCATAATCATGTGCACTTTTAAACATAAACCAAGGTTTTTGGAGTCATGTCATAGTCATTGTGTGCAGGATTGACTGGACCATTATAAATGTCTGGGTACTTAAGCATTTGCAGTATAAAAACGGATGTTTCATCAGATTGCAATTCATATTTCACTTGCTAGACATACATCCTCATCATTGGCCACAGTCTGGGTAGTGTAGGTGTTATAAGATCTGTCATCCTGCCTAATGTCTTCTTTTTTGAAGATCTTTCTCAGCGGTCATGATTGTTATTCCATTGCTGAAAGTAATCATAGTATAGAAGGTACTTCAAGAACCAAGCATTGCTAAGATAGGCCAATTTATCCACATTGTTGGATTGTAGTCAATAATACATTCCATGGATATTGGTATCAGACAATACTAGATTTGGACGAAAAAAACCTGCAAAGGGTTAGGCAACATAATTTAGCTGTTTTTATGCCACAATGATATTGTCTTTTTCGTGGTCGAATTTCATATCATACCTATAATTCGTCATAGAACTGCTTTCTGCGTGGTCGTTCATTTCATACTCAATGATAAGCTCTTTCTGAAGGTTTTGTCCTAGATGCAAAGAACAGAGGCAAGCAATCAAAAAGTTGGACTTATGGAGGCTTCCGGAAGTGCTGGTTATTCATTTGAAGCGGTTCTCGTTTAGCCGCTCAACGAAGCACAAACTGGAAACCTTTGTCAACTTCCCCATCCATGACCTCGACTTAACAAACTATGTGGGCAACAAGAACAGCTCTAAACACGAGCTTTACGAGCTTTATGCCCTAAGTAACCACTATGGCAGCATGGCGAGTGGGCATTACACTGCACATATCAAGGTCAGTTTTCATTCTCCAACATAGTTTGCCTCTTTGCGCTTCCAGTTCTTTGTAGATATGTGGAATATTGCATTATAGCATGGATATGGGCATCACTGCTGCAACGAGAAGCAGAGATCCTTATTCTGTTAATGCTGCTAAGACAGCTTTCGAATCTAATTCATTATCTTATTGATTACGAAAGAGATTCTTGTTTGATATGTGAGGGACCAAGATCTTCCAGGTTCATGTCAGTGGAGAGGTTGGGACATCACTGGATTATATGTGGTTTTAATACCTGATAGATGTCAAGGGAAATTCTCACTGTTTTTGCAAACATATTAGGAGGGGTTGAGAAACAGTAGGTGGCGAGCAATTTGGAACAAGGATCATAGACCATTTAGATTCTCTTCCAGTGAGTTACTCCTGTTAGTCTCAGATTGAGCCTATTGCATCAAGTAATCTTCTGCTTGTGCAGCAAACATGGGCATACACGCTCTGGGTGCTTAGGTCTTGAAAAGCCAGATGGAAGTCCAAGTACCATAATAGTATGTGAAAAATCATCCGAAGGTGATGTAAGATAACTAAGCAATTTTATGCACCACAGGAATGATACTTCTTGCTGAATGTCCTGGTGGTGGTGGGGATGCCTTTGGGTTTTGGCTATGTATCATGTTCAATAATTTTGCTTATGTGTTTCTGCACCTATCTGCAAGATTTTAATTGATTACAGCTCAACTAGGTGCAGTCCATTTTTTACCTACTACCTTCAATTTTTATTTTCCTTAGATCTTATTACTGACTGATGATGGGTTTGGGTACTGAGCATAACTTTGGACCAAATAGGCCTCCTGGCTATGCCATGCCTTCTCCTTTTCTCAGCTCTTTAATTCAATCACTAGAATGAGAATCTCCTTTTCTTATATCATGCAGCTTCTAGATGAAAACAGATGGTATAACTTTGATGATAGCCACATTTCTCCTTTAAATGAAGAGGACGTGAAGTCGGCTGCAGCTTATGTGCTCTTCTACAGAAGAGTTAAGGGGGGAGGCGCTGCTACGAGTAATGGAGCTCATTCATGCGCAAAACACAACAATAATCAGTACCGGTTATAGATCAACTTGCGGCTTGTCAAGCAGTTCGACCATTGTCATATTGCAAGAGTGCAGAAGATATACTGCAAAAGCATGCTGCCTTATTGATTGAAATATAGATGATGGAGGCCAACTTTCTCAACAGGATGATCTTTTCAAGTTCATTTGAGATGAGCAGGGATAAGCATTTTTTGCTGGCTGCATCTCTGCAATTATGTATCCTGGGCTAATTTTTGACGTGTAATTCAACTTTTTTTATAGGTAAAACAAGTGATGTAATGTTTCTCAGCCAATAGCCTAATAACAATCTGTAAGTGTAGATAAATTAACCATTTGTACTTTTCATTATTGACAATATTTTTTACGAGTTGAAACTAAGCGACAAAACAATGATTCCTAGTGATGCATACACTGGAATTTAGATTATTAAGCATAAAATACATCTATTTAATTTATCTACGCTACAGGATGTTCAATTTATCTTAATGCAGGCTTTATGGGGATTTTAGCTGCTTTAAATTTCAAAACCATTTCTTGCAGTATTTGATGTCCTTATTTAATTTTCCTGAAATGTTTGATTTATATATCCCCCTCAAATATCTAATATTACTTTATAATCTGTATTTGTAGAATATCATAGAAGTGTTGATTTGTGTATATGGCTGAAACAATGTATGTTGCATACGCGGTCTAATTGGTAGTGAGGTACTGATTGATTGTTCTAGTCTATTGGTATCTCACTATCGATGAAATATATCAATCGGTTGGTACCTCATTATCGATTGAATGTACTAATAATCGAATTGGTAGTGGAGTATCGATTGATTGATCTAATCCATCGGTACTTCACTATCAAAGGAATAGATTAAATAGTCGGTACCTTATTACTGATCACGTGGCATGTGCATTACACATGTTATGTGGTCATATACATAGAACTAGATCCAAATCCTATATGGTTAATATCATATGGGTTGGATCCTGTAAACCCGATCTGGTAAATTTACTCATTGGTTATTGGATCGACTAATGGGTTATTGGCTTTTTTTTGGATAGGGATTTTTGCATTATAGTACCTTGTACTTTCCCCGAATTGCACTTTGGTACCACTGGGTTTGGGATTTGCAATTCGATACCACCAAGTTATAAACTAAGTGAAATTTAGTTCCAACTCCGACTCCGTTATTGTAATTAACGAAAAACCGCTCAAGTGAGCGGTTTTGCACTCGTTTTCCTCCACAGAAAGTGGTATTCTTCCTGACATAACCCCCATTCCGTCCACGACATTACGACGGACAGGGAAAGTTAGGGTTTTTTCTCGTAAATCCGCCTGGGTCTGGCGCCTCTCCCTCGGCCTCGTCACCGTCCCCACCGCCATCATCGTCCTCTTCGCCTTCTTCATCACTGACACCTCGACCAGGCTCGCGCAACGCGGGGAGACTGAGCTCACCCGCGCCACCCTCCACCGTGCGCGCGACCTTGACACCAACATCGACGCCGAGCTCGACCACATCCTTCGCTCGACACCCTATGTGGCACCCCCGCCTATGTCGCCCCCGAGATACTCAGCAAGCGCGCTACCATGGTTGGGTCGATGTCTGGTCCCTCGGCGTCGTCCTCTTCGTCCTCGCTGCCGGCTATCTCCCCTTCAACGATTCCAATCTCATGAATCTCTATCGCAAGATCTACAAAGATGAGTACAAATGCCCAGAATGGACCTCCCCATAGCTCCGTCGCCTCATCAATCACCTCCTGGTCACCGATCCCGAGGAGAGGATCACCGTCGAGGAGATCATCCGGGATCCTTGGTTCAGCAAGGGTCTCATTGACGAAGAGGTTGCTAAGCTCGTGCTTTTTCGAGGAGCATAGGAGGAGTATGAAGACGACGAGATTGACACCCAAATCTCGAAATCGACGACGGAGGAGGAGCGGCGGGAGATGAACGCCTTCGACCTCATCTCATTCTCCTCCGGCTTTGATCTCTCCGGCCTATTCTGGAGGGAGCGGTTTGGGGCGGAGGCCGACCAGCGAAAGTATACACTAACGATGTGTAAATGGGCTGACGGTAGTGACCAGTTTACCGTCGGCCCATATAACGTCGTTGGGGGGTTTGGATCACTTTGTCATGGTATTATAAATTGATGATATCGAATTGTAAATCCCAAACCTGGTGGTATCAAACTGTAATTCGGGGATATCAAACTGTAATTCGGGGAAAGTGCAATGTACCATAACGTAAAAATCCGTTTGGTATATCCTACTTAACTAGATCCAAATCCGAGACTCGTTATGGCGTTCGGATGCAGGGCTTGACTTATCGGGTATGATGAGTTCAGACCCGCTGATACCGCTCCACGCAACATCTAATGGTGGATTCCTCTAAACGCCGGCTCTAATGGCTTCTCTCCTCGTCCTCCTCCTCGCTCACTCCTTCGTCGTCCTTGCTTTCGGAGGACCCCATGGCGGCGACGTCGGCGACGTAGTCGGAAGAGGCAGAGGAGGAGAAGAGGAGTTCTCAGAGGAGCTCCTGCTGAAACCGTTGCCCGATCGCAAGGTGCTCGCCCACTTCTACTTCCAGAGCACGGCTCCCCCCTCGGCCGCCAATGGCCGCCACCAACACCTCTTTCCCAAGTCAATTTCCCAGCTGGTACGAGATTTCTATCCGCATTTGTATTGCCCAGGACAAGGTTTTGGGATCTATTAGGTTTGGCTGTAGAGGCTTCTGAAAGAATTGGAATGCTATCATGGGATATTGCTGTGTTCGCTCTCTTCTCATATTTTAGTTCCGATCTACAGTGTTTAGGAGTTTTCAAGGCATATGGGCGTGAGAAACACGAATAAAGATTGCGTTAGCCTAATTGAAGTTACTTATCGCCTTATGGTAGCTGAAATCATGATATACTTAATCCAAGTTAAGATATATGTAGAAATTGTTAGAAAAGAAGCATACTATGGAAAAATGAGTTGAGGAAATTTTCGTGAACAATGATTGTAATAAATTTTATGGATGCTGTTCTGGTGGATGAGAAACAGGAACTTGTTTGAATTAAATTGGCCTCTTCATTTACTTTGAGCATGCTTCTTTATTGTCAATTGAAGTGTAAATCTGACGAACACACTTGATCATGCAAACACGGACTATCCATCTAATGTTCTGGAAAAACTTTCTCTAGTGCATGTAAGCATGTAATGAAAATGTTATGGTGCATAAACCAGGTCCAGAAGTTCCATATTAGGGAGCTGGAGTTGTCTTTCACTCAGGGTCGTTGGAACTATGAGGGTTGGGGTGGTTCTGATCCTATGTCGAATGCCAATGCCAAACCGCCTGGGGTTGAGTTGTGGACGCTTTTTGACCTCCCAAGCAATGAAGTCGATGCCACCTGGAAGAATCTGACTCATGCTCTCTCAGGTCTATTCTGCTCTTCCATCAACTTTCTTGAGTCCTCCACAGAATATTCCTCTCCTCTTTGGGGATTACGTGTAAATTCAAGTGACTTAAGATATGGAGCACTACCTCGCGAGGCTGTTTGCACTGAGAATCTCACTCCTTGGTTAAAGCTTCTCCCTTGTAGAGATAAAGCTGGGTTGGCTTCTCTATTGGACAGGCCTTCTATTTACAAGGGATATTACCATTCTCAAAGATTGAGGTTGGCTTCCAATGAATTGACTGGTATAGTTCTTGACCAGACATTAACTGTTGTACTCCAACCCATTGTTCAAAGGAACAACCAAGCTAGTTCTAATGACAGACGCCTCCAGCCAAGTTGGTCTCTCAGTTCAGTTTTTAATAAAAAGGTCACAGGAAATTGCATGCTGGCTAAAGCTAGTAGAGTATTCTTGGAGCTAGAAAAAGGTTTAGTTGCTGAACTCGAGAAGCTGGGACATGAAGATTCACAGAGTAGGTCGGCCTTTGAATTATCTGCTACCCCTGATGGAGTGATCAAAGAACTGAATTCCTTTCAGAGTGAAAGCAGTTCTTTACTCTATTATTACAATGTTGTTAATGATAATGAGTATACGCCTCTAGATGTAGGCATTACTTGGAAGGTTCCTTTAGTCTGGTCTTGTCCCCTTGCACCTTTCGAAGTGAGCAGGTTTCTAATGGGAAGCGGGAATGAAAGAGGCTCTGTTGCTATTGCATTGCGTTCCACTCAGTCTGCTGAATGGTTTCTAAGCCATTTATCTGGATGTATGGTCAAGGTTATAGTCTTTCAGGTGGTTCCCTGGTATGTTAAGATCTATTATCACACGCTTAAGATTTTTATAGATGGGAAGCCACAGTCTGTTGCAGATCTGGTTGAGAAGATGAGAGTCTCCCCTTCAGAAGACAAATTGTCACCTGGGACAATAGAGATTACTTTAAAATTTCCTTGTACTATGCACGTAGCTGTACTGACCTTAGATTTTGACAAGGTATGCTCTACATGAATCCCTTGTCCTTTCTCGCATGCCTATGCAATTCTTTTGTCCACACCATCTTCTCCTTCTTCATATTTTCTGAACCTATAAAGCTGTATGGATTTGCATCACCAACTAGTATGTTTTCTTCAGGGTTTCTTGCACATAGATGAATATCCTCCAGATGCTAATCAGGGGTTTGACATACCATCAGCCGTAGTTAGTTTTCCTGAATTCCATTCAAACAGAAGTTATCCTGAGGACGATTCCTTGAAGCAGTCCGCTCTGCTGGTTAAATTTCAGGTAATATGAGCAGAATACATATGTTCTTTTAGTTTTCAAAAAGATCTTGGCAAACAGGTGTGGAGAGATAACTCATGAAGTTCTTGCGAGCTAACTTCTGATTTCCTGATTTTCTGCAGGAAAGGAACCTTCTGCAATCATACACAGAAGTGTTGCTTGTGCCTTTGACAACTCCTGATTTTAGTATGCCTTATAATGTTATCACTTTCACATGCACCGTTTTGGCACTATATTTTGGATCCTTGCTCAATGCCTTGCGGAGGAGATTTGGTGAAGAAGAGAGATTATTGAAAAGCAAGGGTGAGTCTGCAACTTGTCTTCCCTGGATTTTTTTGATGATAACATCTGTCTTATGTTACTTTTTCCCGAGTATAGCTATCTTCCATGTATTGTTAAATAACCGGCATTTTGAATGGACTCAAGTTACTTAGTTACCTCCAACTCTACCCTAGAATTCAAGTACAACCTTATTCATCTACAAAGTCAAGTAGAACTCTGAAAGGTCTCACTTCGATAGGCTTATGTGAATTTCTTACTCAACTACCTGGAGCAGTTTGATCTGAAGGTTGAATTGGTTCTCCTGTCTAGCGAAATAAAGGGTTCGAGTTATACTATTGCAGGGTCAGACCATTAGTTCTATCTCCTGTAAGAAAGCAATCCAATCATCTATGTACGGTATAACAAAGAAATCGTGTTTGCCTAATTTTTTGATTCAACAATATATAACCATGTATAGTGGTTAAAGAGCAGAGTAGGCTTTGTTTCTTGGTTTAAACAACAGATTCCAATCACTCTTTCCTAGGTCTTGAAGTGTATGTTCTGATTAGAAAACATAAATAACGTGCTTCATGAATCATACCTCCTCCCCCTTTGTTTGGGTCAAGATAGTCAAATCTGCTTGAGTTTCTGGATAGTCTGATTTCTATTAATCTTTCTGATCTAGTTTAGATATCTGAGTTCTCTAATGATGCTTTTTAAGATTCAGGGTTTCTTGCCGTGACACGTAGGATGGGATCTTAATTGGTCTCATGTGTCACATGTTTCACTTTTCTATCTCATTTTTTTGTCAGCCTTTTTCTGGAGAAAGCAAACCTCACCTAATAAGTTAGTGTCTTTTGACCTCTTGTAAGTGCATAGCTGTATGGGCCAACTAGTTTCACAATTGTGTCTATACTTGAAGTTCATCATGTAAAGATCGTGGGTATTTTTCTCTATGTTCTGAAGACAATAATCAGTTTCCTAAAATCACGTAATCCTGTTTTGAAAGTGTGCATATGTATGATTGAACTTTGGTTGCATTGGGGGATCCTAAACAGTTTTCTGAATGGAACTTACCTAGGAGTTTTGGTTCCTGATCACTGCTCTTTCACTATTGTGATCCTATGTTCATACTCTTGCTATTTTGTGCTGTATCTCCAAATGTCACTCAGATCTATCTTCCCTTTGCAGATTCTGAGAGGCGTGGGTTGATACCGCAACTCTTATCCAGGTTATCTTGCAAGTTGAAGGGACGGAAGCTGGAGTCCCCTGAGCCATCACCATCATCATCATCATCATCATCTTCCTATATGCTAGGTCGAAAGACTTTATTTAAAGTCATTGCCGTGGTTGTTCTAGCGGTTGTTTGCCATTATTGTTTCAGTAATGATTTGAGGTAGGCTGATCAGGTAAGTCCAATGAACAACCCGTTTTTTAATAAACCTAGATTTTTCCAGCTCCTTATCTTGTAACGCTAATGAGCACTATAAATCTTGTGGTTCTGGTTTGAACTGTTCGATGTCTAACTAATCAGGGCATGCTGCCGATGACAATGAGGAGTGTATTTGGGGACTATTGTTCATTGCAGAGCCGAAAAGGGGCAGGAAACTGAGTTTTTGGCTTTTTTCAAGATGAGCCTACAAGGACTGGCTCTTTCAGACGAGCAGGTACGTATTGATCACCCTACTGTCCTCGTGAATCGTTACAGTGTAACTTAGTAATGTCAGGGGCTCTTCCATCGGCCCTGGCCACTCTGAATTATGGAGCTTAGGAAATTATTCTTCTTGATGGTGTTTCACTGATGTATGTGCTGGACTTCAAAAGGCCGAGCTAATTCTCCATCTGAACATTCTATCATATGAAACTGAGAAGGGTTTTGCCCCAATATGTGTGCCATTACTTGTATACAATATCAAGAAAGAAGTACTTTACCTAATTTCCAGGTTCTTCTGATTATGAATCATTACATCATGCATGCAAATTTGCATTTCTCTCCTTGTGATGACTTTAATCTCTGCTGTTGTCTCCTTATTAACTGATTATACTGTTTATATTTGCGTATTTCGTTTGTGAATGAGTCAAATTGGTATCATTAGGCATCTTTCATGCACCATATGTTTCTCTTTTGTTTTAATATTTTTTCCGCTTCGTTTCAAACTTCAAGTCTGGTGATTTTTTTTCTGCCTGCACACTACTGCATCTGAAACACTGACAAACATTCCAGATTGTTGTTAATTCCACTTGTTTTTTCGATCTTTACCTTGATCTTTTTCCCAAATTAACCATGCATAAAAGATACTTGTGCTTCTTTTTTTTTCCCGTGATTACATAAACGGAAAATACAAGTAATAACGGTGTAAACCACTCATGGTGACGAACTTTTCAGTGAGAGAATTCCAAAGAATGGGTTGGTTAAGGCAGAATTCAGCACCAATCCAGCTGAGTTGAGAACAGACATATCCACCTTCTCTTCGGGCATAACCAGAAACTCATCCCCTTCAAGTCTCTCAAACCCACACAGCTCTAGAAACTCAATGCCTCCATATACGCTACCAACTCTATCCTGTTTGATTTATATTGGAAAAATAGAGGGGTGAATTGGTATTTCAACAGATGGGAATCAGATTAATGTGAGCTTCTTGATCGCTTACCTGAAAGATTGGATTAGCGAGCCGAATTTTCCTGAACTTTTCCTCATCTGGATTCTTAGCAATATTATGGACGTAAACAAGGAGTGTTTGGAATGCTCGCTTTACTTTGGCATCCTCATTCTGCAAAAGCCAATTTTTCACATAATGAGAGCTGGAATTGAAAAAGTTTCATGTTCTACTGATCTAATAGCGACATAGGCCAACGGAAATGCAGCGAAGAAGACAGTAGTAATGCAGGAAAAAAAGGGAGAAACCAAAACAGTATGTCTGTGAAATGACCAAAAAAAAGGCATTAAAACTTAAGCTCAGAGCGAGGAGGAGGGGGGAAAAATATTCAAATTTGTTCTAATAAAGAGTATCTTGTTATATCTATCAGATTTAATCTACGATAAAAATCCGAAACCAGAAGTCCCAAGTTCCATCTCATCGATGGAAAAAGTTTACCATGTGATTGTGCTTAAGGGATCGGAGACACTCCCTCAATTGCTCTGCCTTGGTAGAAGCCGTGAAAGGTAATATTTCCTGCAAATTGTGGACAATGAGAATCCTATTATATATAGAACACATTTATTTTCACAATCTAAGGTTCATACCTTTCTCTCCTGCAAAGGAGGCTTCGTTGGTTTTGGCACTTCATTTGCCAATCCAAGCTTTCGCCTTCTCTCTGCCTGCAATCCAATGTACATCGTAACAATGAAAAAAAAAAACACACACACACCAGTATCTATGCATCAATTTTTGAAGCACCTACCAATCAAGAACTATAGGTTTTTTCTTGTTCTTTTGTTTGCACTATGCAGCAAAGATATTACCCATTGTCCATGGTATATTAGTTAGTGAGTTCTAAACAAGAATACAAGGATAGGAAGGTTCCTGACCATTTACCAAAAATAAGAAATGAACAAATCACTGAAGAACTTGTTCATAAAACATACGTCAATGGCATACATAACAAACATGATATGAACTAACTCACAATGAATCAGAATGTTCAGTTCTAAATCAAGAAGAAAATAGTGAAACAAGTAAGTTTAAATGCTAGGTGAAAGTTGAGGACGGATCTGACAACCTTATCATACTCAAGTTGATTGAGGACTCTTTCTCTAGCTCTCTTTTTCTCCTCCTTCTCCACCTTCCGCGATTCCATCATTCTGAATGGGAATAAAACTGACTCAATTAAGAATGTTTTCAATACAAACCAGGTCATTTTTTTGACAAGGTCAAAAAAAAAAAAAAAAAAAAAGTAGTAGAAATCAGAAGGTTGTTAGATCTAGACAAACCGCTTTCTTTCATTTTCCTCCAGTATTTGCTTGGCTTCAGAAAGCTCTTTACCTACGCGTCTTCTCTCCTGAACAAGCAATAAAAAAGTTCTTGTCACACAGAATTTAGCTGCAAAGTGAGATTCAAGATCAAACAACATGGGCAGCGGAGGGGATCAATGCGGTTAATGAGTTCTATAAGTAGTGAGCAAAGTCATGTCTCTAGGACTTGCGCCTTTTTCTTGGTTCTGTGATAGACTGTCAACAAGTTATGGAAAACCCGTTCATGTTTTTTTGTAGCCAAGGTTGACTATGGGTAAGAATGGTGCATCATCTTGGAGCCTTGAAGTGAGATTTATGGAGGGAAGATTTGCAGTCGGTAGAGAGAAACCAATTTCGAATACAAGAGATTGGTTTTTTCTCTTCAGAGCATTCTGAAACACACCTTTTAAAATATTCCAGGATTTTTACATTCCTGTTGCTGAAACAAGATGCATATAATCTTTTAATTATGCAATTAAGGGCAGGCATTGAGTTCATGACATCTTCTATGACTTAGTCATCTACCAAGATTGAAACTTCTCAGATATGTGCATACAAATTGCCAGCTTTAGCTCACAGTTTCTCCTTAAAAAAAACTTAACTCCGATTAGTTTCGATGATAACTATCAAGCCAGAAGAAGACATTATTAAGTGCATGGATCATAATTTCATTATACCTTCTCCCTTTGTCGTTCACGTCTTTTTTCTTCTTCCTCTTTCTTCTGCTGAGCTTTCTGCCTGCAATCATGATGATAGCAAAAGGTTGCCACAACTTACTTCAAAAAAAAAAATAGTCTAACTCAAACAAAAACGTAACTTGCAAATGAGATGTTAAGCTGTTGGCAATCTGTTTCGTTCATTCATATCTCTCGGGATAGGAACTCCAGAGCAGATTCTATAGCTCATTTCTATCGTAGAGCAGGGTCCAAACTGTTGTGGACTCGTGCGGATGGTTTTAATGTTCTTAGTAGTTTGATGTAATCCTTAGCCATTTGGCTGATCTAATAAAAAAAATCTAACTAGGAATACAATTAGGTAATGTCACTGTGCAAATTCTAGAGAACAGACTTTTAGAAGTTTTTAATGAAGTATACAAGAAGCAAACATCTTTTACATCAGGAGAGAAGCAAGTATACACTAAGCTGGTCAGAAGTTTAGTTCAACAAATTTTATTATGCATGACAAGCAAAAGAAGTCCGCGGCAAACCTCAGTTCTTGCAACTTTATGTTCACAACCTGTGAAGTCATAGACGGTTTGCCATCTTCAATATTAATATTCACGAGTACCTAAAAGTTCAAAGCATCTTAGATGCCTATAATTGAAAACCAAACACATAATGCCATTTAAAGCAACTTATTAAACTAGGAAGTGTTTTTTAGTATTAAGCCATGATCAAAAGTACAAGGAATAATAGGCAGGCCATATAGGCATCCCAGGAAAATTTTGTCACATTAAAATTATGATGCCCTCATGTAAAATGTCAGAAAATATCATTCTTCACCGAAATAAAATAAAGTGTGCACAAGCCTATATATGGTGAATAATCAGAGGTTCACAAAAAGACCAAGGACTTGTATGCAGGTAGAAAACCAATTATTAGATGGGTCACATGGATGCCAAACTCAGTACAGGAATTTTTTTGCATAAGTTTTACTTTGTTGAACTAAGAATAACAAGCTTAATGTCCTCCACTGAACCTCTCTGCATGATCTAGTCCAATTGCTCATCTATACTTGCAAAAGGATCTGGAAAAATGACCTTGCAAAGATCTTCATGAGGTTTTTGCTACACAAGTATCCTCTTTCTGACAAAATTCACTACTTGTGCATCCCCTCCACTATACTCTATGAAGCACCAAACATCAGCATTAAGATAAAGCTTCTCCAACCATAACTACCAGTGACTATACTCCGTAAATTAGATTTGATAGGGACAAATAGTTCCTCGGAGAAGCTTTAACAAAATCGTGTCTAATATAGGTTCGATAATTCACCAAAGCTTACATGTATCTCAGAATACTTCAGATTGCTGCTGACACTATACTTAAGCTAAGAAACTTGTTTAAGTGATAACGAAGTTTGTAGCATTATGCATCCTACCTTGAAAGTTAGGGACAATCATATCAGTGTTATTGCTTTTAATAATCAGCAGATTGAGATATACACACATCATATTGCTTTGTGTTATATTAGGAACTTGTGGTACCAGAAGAAAACATTGCTGGTGCTAAGAAATAGAAGAGCTAGAGAACCATACCAAAGGCATTTGGTCAATATCCGAATCGTTTTCATGTTCCACAATCCAATTTATGGCTTCCTCAACACTTTTATTGCCTGGAAAATCAAAAACTTATAGCATGACATGAGTGGACTGGAAAGTAAAATGGCAGCTGAACAACCAATGTCAGAAGTAAGAACTCTACTAGTGTATATTTTTATGGTTATGAATCTAGGACTACTTCATATACTTCAAAGCCTTCAATGATCTTTTCCCAGCATGTATTGACAAAATGGAACCCATCAGAATGGTAGAACTGACTATCAAATCATAGAGCTCCTCCTCAGTGATGGACCATTATTGCAAGAACAAAAAGCAGACATACACATCTCACACAGAATTCAGAAATGCTGAAATCAGAGATCTAGTAGTATTCGACAAAATTGTATCCATAAGTTCGGCAACCATTTCAGAATAGTCTTGAATTACAACAAGTAAGTCACCCAATGGACAAATTCAACACTAGAATGCACACTAGTTAGTTGTCAAGCTTCAAAGTTATCAAAAGAAGCAGATTTTGGCTGAAACAGGATAAAGGCATGCAATGACTGAAGCATGCTTAAGATTCTGAAAGGATGTGAATATAAAATTCAAAGAAGAACGAGCAAAAGAAACAATAGCTTCACCAACCAGCTCACCAGAATAATGTAATGCTCTTATGGCACGGGGTGCTGGAAATCCCATCGATTCGAGCACCCCTAGCATTGTTGTATTAACCTCTGGAATAGCCATGAAAACACTTAAACCCTGTCTTCTTGAACCTGAAAAAGCAAAGTTGAGCCATGTCATGTCAAATCCCAAAAGAGGCTCTCTAATATGATCAGAAACTTAGAATAGACAAACAAATAAAGTAGCCATTTCTACAAAAAAAAATTAACTCTTATAGAATTGAACATTCTTGAACCTAAAAAAGCAAACTTTAGCCACATACGCCAAAGCTTACAAAAAAAGCCTCTGAAATCAATCCAAGTTAAGATAACAAATGAGCAATTACATGGGTCACGCATACAAATATCAAGTCAGATTGAACAATCTCAAACCCAAAATATTTCGCCACGAATCTGGCTATAATATCATCTCAAATCATGAGTACCAAGATGGCGAATCTTGAGAAGGGAATCAAGAAGACTGGAGTACAAAGAAGAGAAGAAGGGGGTTCTTGAGATGCGAGATGAGCACATATATCTACAAGAAAGTACTCAAAAGAACACACACACACACAGCTCCTATCGGATTAACCAATACTGAACCTAAGATATAAACTCCCAAGTGTGGCTATAATATCATCTCAAAATCATGAATACCAATGAAAAGACGGCGAAAAGGAGGGTTTGTAGGGTACCCGTTAAGAGAGGTGAGCTTGTTCTTATGAATGAAGAAGTTGAGAGGAACATAAAAGAATCGACAAGGATGGAGATGAAGGAGAGAGAAGAGGAGAAGGGATTCTTGAGACTGAGAGCAACGGTCACATTTGTGGTGAGGAAGGTATTTATACCTTTCGTATTCAGCGATCCGACCGTCATATTTTTCTTATATTGGCGGGAGTCCTTCGCGGTGGCGTTATGGGGTGCAGCAAATTGGTCAAGTCAGGTGTGGGTCTAGTATGAGCCATGGCTGAGCCACATTGAATTTTGGTCGCACTTTGCAATCCATAGCCCTTATTCATGATTAATTAATATATGTTAGAGACTGGCCCAAAACTCCTAGGGTGAAGGAGTGGGCTAAGCTTTAAATATAGGTGTTGAATCAAATGGGCCTACAAAAGACCAGTTTAGAAGAGAGCCATATGAAGCCCATGTAAGTGTACGTGTAAATGCTTAGTCCCATATTGCTTAGGATAAAAACATTTCTCTAGTTTATATAGTTTGAATGTGTGTAAGAACTAGAGATAGGCACACATATGTGCACGCGCGTGTGTCGCCGCCCGCCTGCCTTTGGCCGGCCGTCCATGTGTACGCCACACGTTCGTTTTTGCCTACGTTGCAGGTGACTGTTCATCTTCCTGAGTAGTTATAAGTGGGCTGAGCCACATTGAGTGAGCCATTAATTCATCAGAAGTGGGCTGAGTCAGTTATGACTCTTGGTCTCCCCATGATGCCCATGACTGGGCAGTTATGGATGAGGTGGCAGTCCATGTTCTCCTGGGTGACTGTTACTAGTGATGTGACGCTTGTTCAGCTCCCTACTAAGTAGCAGTTACCGGTGATGTGGCAGAGTGGCAACCCATGACTGGGCAGTTATTGATGAAATGGCGATGACATGGCATCAGTTACTGATGACATGGTTTGCTATTGAGATAGTTTATGTTAGGATAGGTTGTGCTAAGATCATTAGGAGTAGAATAAATAAGGTAGTTGTAGGATTGAAGACAACCTATACCAAGAAAGATAGGCTATGCCATTAGGAACATAAATTTTATTTTAGGAATTCATGTAAGTTTAAAAGATGTGAGTCCATAATGTTTAGAGAAGAAAACAAGAGAATAACTGAAGAATATAGAAAGTGAAAGTAAGGTGGATTGAGTAATCCCTAGGTATATCTCTCAGTAGTTTAACAACAACTTTTAATTGCTTTTCTTAGATAGCTTTAGATAATTCAAATCTATCATTGATTCTTTTTTGCTTTCGCTTAGATTTAGGGTTTTGAGAATTGATTTCAATCTCTCATGGTAAATTCCCTATGGTTTGACTCCAGACTTCATCGCTATTCTATCATATAGATTATTAATTGAATAACAATATATAAATTTCTAAATTGCTTTTTGCGTACCATTTAACGACACCGTTTTGCGACCGATCAGGTCATGAGGTCAGTTTCAAGAAGAAGAAGAAGAAGAAGTCCTCTGAGATTAAAATGTTGGTCTCAATTGGCAAAGATGGAAGCCATTGTGAAGGTTGTATGGGTAGCGGGGGTATTGAACACGCCAAGTCGCTATTCAAGTCAGAGGTTGAAGAGAAAATAAGAGAGTTTGTTGGAATTATGAGCAACCCCAACTGCAAATCTCAATTGGAAATTGATTTAAGTTTGGCCTCTAGTGAAGAGGGTGATGGAAGTGGCAAACATGAACACAATAAGATGGATGAAGAAGGAAGGAGAGGAGAGGTGGAGCAGAGGAAAATGCAGAACTTTACCAGAAGAAAGGGTGTTAAGGGTCCAAAGGCAGACACCCTTTATAGGATGCTTGTGGATATGATTCTAACTGATGCCAAGGAATTACCAGAGGAATTGATTCCTAAAAAGGACGATATTCCCACTACCAACTCCCAAAATGATGAATTGTTGTCATTGATTTTCAAGTTTGGTTATGATGATCCAAAACAAGTTGAGAAAACTGAATATGAGAAGCACATTGATGAGATACGTGATGACTACAATTTCGCTCTGGAAGTGGATAATCTGGGTTCCTACGACATTGATGAGGTACCCCTGATAAACTTTAATGGCAATGATATAATCGATGATTCTATATTCATCAATTCCTTGATTGTTTTCCATTTATGATTTCTTGTTAAGTACGGGGCTATTAGCATGTAGCATAAAGCTTGGGATCAATATTATGATCCTGCCATTCATAGAAATAACTGCCGATGCATAGAAGTGGAAAGATAGCATTCAAGTAGTAATTCATAAGTAGCTTATGTTGCTGCATGTTCAGATTTTCTTTCATTGGCTTAGGATATCTATCTCATTTGAGTTTTGGTTTGATATCGAATCACGTTAGGATCTAATTCGTTAATGTTGTGGAGCAAGCCATCATCTTGGTACATTTTGTTGGATTTAAGGCTTTTCCAAGGCCCAAAACTCATAGGGTGAAGGAGCGGACTAAGCCTTAAATATAGGTGTTGAATCAAATGGGCCTACAAAAGCCCAGTTTAGAAGAGAGCCATATGAAGCCCATGTGAGTGTGCGTGTAAATGTTTAGTCCCAAATTGCTAACATTTCTCTAATTTATATAGAGCCTTGGGCATCTATAGTTTGAATGTGTGTAAGAACTAGAGATAGGCACACACATGTGTACGCGCGTGTGTCGCCGCCCGCCTGCCTTCGGTCGACCGGCTGTCCATGTGTATGCCACATGTTCGTTTTTGCCTACGTGGCAGGTGACTGTTCATCTTCCTGAGCAGTTACAAGTGGGCTGAGCCACATTGAGTGAGCCATTAATTCATCAGAAGTGGGCCGAGTCAGTTATGACTCTTGGTCTCCCCATGATGCCCATGACTAGGCAGTTATGGATGAGGTGGCAGTCCATGTTCTCCTGGGTGGCTGTTACTGGTGACGTGGTGCCTGTTCAGCTCCCCACTAAGTAGCAGTTACCGATGATGTGGCAGAGTGGCAGCCCATGACTGGGCAGTTACTGATGATGTGGCGCTGACGTGGCATCAATTACTGATGACGTGGTTTGCTATTGAGATAGGCTATGTTAGGATAGGTTGTGCTAAGATCATTGGGAGTAGAATAAGTAAGGTAGTTGTAGGATCGAAGACAACCTATACCAAGAAAGATAGATTATGTCATTAGGAACATAAATTTTATTTTAGGGATTCATGTAAGCTTAAGAAGATGTGAGTCCATAATGTTTACAGAAGAAAACAAGAGGATAACTGAAGAATATGGAAAGTGAAAGTAAGGTGGATTGAGTAATCCTTAAGTATATCTCTTAGTAGTTTAACAACAACTTTTAATTACTTTTCTTAGATAGCTTTAGATAATTCAAACCTATCATTGATTTTTTTTTGCTTTCGCTTAGATTTAGGGTTTTGAGAATTGATTTCAATCTTTCATGGTAAATTTCCTGTGATTTGACTCCGGACTTCATCGCTATTCTACCCTATAAATTATTAATTGAATAACAATATATAACTTTCTAAATTGCATTTTGCGTACCATTTAACGACACCATTTCGCGGGCGATCAGGTCATGAGGTCAATTTTAAGAAGAAGAAGAAGAAGAAGTCCTCTGAGATTGAAATGTTGGTCTCAGTTGGCGAAGATGGAAGCCATTGTGAAGGTTGTATGGGCAGTGGGGGTATTGAACACGCCAAGTCGCTATTCAAGTTAGAGGTTGAGGAGAAAATAAGAGAGTTTGTTGGAACTATGAGCAACCCCAACTGCAGATCTCAACTGGAAATTGATTCAAGTTTGGCCTCTAGTGAAGAGGGTGATGGAAGTGGCAAACATGAACACAATAAGATGGATGAAGAAGGAAGGAGAGGAGAGGTGGAGCAGTGGAAAATGTAGAACTTTACCAGAAGAAAGGGTGTTAAGGGTCCAAAG
Source organism: Narthecium ossifragum (assembly GCA_963920575.1). NCBI lineage: Eukaryota > Viridiplantae > Streptophyta > Magnoliopsida > Dioscoreales > Nartheciaceae > Narthecium > Narthecium ossifragum. Next base: position 2,955,012 of record OY986969.1, on the reverse strand, counting down.
GCAGACACCCTTTATAGGATGCTTGTGGATATGATTCTAACTGATGACAAGGAATTACGAGAGAAATTGATTCCTAAAAAGGACGATATTCCTACTACCAACTCCCATAATGATGAATTGCTGCCATTGATTTTCAAGTTTGGTTATGTGATACGACTTGAAAAGTGTCGTGGCTTAACAAGACTGACCAAAATTACAATCTATTCCGGTGCTCTACTTTAACTACTAAGAACTAGTAGATAGTAGAGAGTCCGAGTCGAGTCCACAGGGATTTAAATCAAAAACTTAGTAAATCTCCTACTAATAAGTTGAGAAAAGATTGCAAGTTGAAATTAAAGTAAAACTATGCTAAAAGATTGATGAATATGAGAGAAAGGACCACAGGATTCTTAATCAGTAACTAAGGATCTACCAAGTTTTCCAAAGATCAGGGCATGCAAACACGATAAATGGTTCACTAAAAGTTGATAAAGGAATGGCTAGTTCTCATTATCACTCGACAAGTTCTGTTTAGGATTCCTTGTCGGCAAGAACAATTAACGAAATATCAGTGACCGAATGATTAGTTACGTTCACTGCTAATGAACTCTCTTACTCAGATGAGTTCATCGCAAGCAATGCCATAGATATGGATTTAGGTGTAATATCGAGATGACTTCGCATCTCGATGGCCGAAACTACAAAGATAAGATGCATGAAGGATTAGGGATGGAACGTAGTGGGACTAGCACTATACAATCCCTAATCACGAATAAGATTCCATCCGAGATATCATGGGACTAGCATGATCCTCTTATTTGGACGAATCCAATCCACGACCTAACATACACAAGCTCTAGAATCAAGTGCAAGCAAGAACGATCCAAACATCCAGCGAGAAATCAACACCAAGATATATGAAAATATAATCAATCCATAAAAGCCAAATAATCGTGTATACAAACCCTAGATCTAAGAAATCCCTAGTAAAAACCCTAGTTACAACATAAGAATCCCATGGCTAGGGTTTTAGTTACTCATCTTCAGGGGATAATCCATCGGTAGAAGTTGATGATCTCCTCCCGCCATGGATCACCTCCAAAGAATCGTCGAAGAAAAAGATGTAGAAAAGATAGGAAAACTCTCTCCAAAAACGTCTGGAAAAAGCCCCCCGAAAATCCCTAAACAATGACTACTTATAGCCCCTGAGACAACCTCCCACGGATTAGATCCGAGCCGTCTATTTTTGCCTCTGGCCGCGTCGGATCGATCCGTCTTTCGTAGGTTGGATCGATCTTACTCCTTAAGTTCCCGATGTTGCGAGTAACGCCCGAGCTGGATCGATCCAACTCTTTGAGTTCGATCGATCCTACGCCTTTACTTGCTGGTATTCCCGTGCTGGATCGATCCGTCTGTCGAGTCCGACCGATCGAACCATTATTGTTGCGCTACATCCTGCGCTGGATCGATCCAACTCTTGAACTTCGATCGATCCAGCCGTTGTTCATCGTCCTCTCATTGGCGGAGTTGGATCGATCGAACCTGCTAAGGCCGATCGATCCAACTTGTCAAAATCGCCAAAAATACCATTGTTTTAGCTCCAAAGTTGATCTAACTCGTAGGAGGGTCTGTTATACCTGAAATGGAATAAAAGAAATCAGTCCAGCATTGCTCGGGGCCCAACAAAGCCAAATTACAAAGGTGTTTTGTGCACTTTTCAAGTCTCATCACACCCCCCAACTTGATCTTTACTAGTCCTCGAGCAAAGCAAACAAAAATTAAAAGTAAAGCAGTAAATCTAACTAGCCACTTTCGTAGGTCTCACGATTGCACTTAGCATGTGCAACAAGCCTTTAAACCCCTGGATGGCCCCAGTGGAGGAGTTATAGTCTCCTGAGGGTTTCCAGTGATGATACCCACAAACATCTGTACATCCCTTTAAGCATGTCATCAGAACTCCATTAAGATACTAATTAATTCCAATGCATCAAACAGAAACAAAAAATATCCATGAATATATTCTTCAATTCATAGTCATATAAACATAAAGTAAATGAGAACAATTCATAACACACTTCCAGCACTTCAACATATTTAATCATGGTTCAAAAATCACTTTGACTCTCTTGTGTGTGAATTCGGGTTTACACATGCTTCAGAGTCTCAATTATATCTAAACACTTCAACTATTCAAGATCACAATCCTATCCAAGCACATTTCTTCCACTTATCACATAGCAATATCTGTTTTTTTTTCTTTTCAATGACATGTGCAATGTTATAATTTCTTAAGCTTTCCTCATGGTCCATGTAACGAGGTTCAAGCCAGTGACTCCCAAACCAGACGGTTTTAGGGCACTAAGTGTAGAACACTCTTCAGACTTTAATGCTCAAACCATGAAGGCTACAAATCATAACTAGTCATTTCATTCTTTTTTTTTTTTTAAAGAAAATTCAATTGTTTTACGCGAACACCATGCTGGCTAGGCACACTGCCCGGTTACTAAGTTGAAAATCCCTTTTTTTTCCTCTTTTATTTATTTATTTATTATACTCAGATAATTGCATGTGTTCATGGATTTTCTGTGTCAAGTCTAGAATCATAAATCTATCCTAGTATCAGGTTCAGAATCTAATTTCAACTCATCCACATGTAAACGTGCTCAAGTGCAGTAAGATCTGTCAAGTCATTCCTAAACCATGGTAAAAGTGTTAAAGTATAGAACTCATGCCATGCATAGTTAAATTTACTGAATTTTACATGACATATAAATTTCTAAACAATTCATAAGATAAATTTCTAAATCAAGCATCTTCATAAATAAGTCTCTTCATTTCGTTCTTCTGACATGATCGCAGGGACGTATAATCGTTGGTTATCATGAAACAAATAAACATGAATTCCTAGAATTCTACCCCAACTTAAATGTAATTGTCCCCAATTACACTAAGTCATAAAAAGACAGCCAAGTATATAGGGTAGAGATAACCTGAGATGCTTCATACGAAAAAAGTAACCTTGATGATAAAAAGATAACACAATCGCAGATCAAGGTTAGGCGTGAAAACCAGCAATAGAGTGATGGCCCCCAGGTGTGCACGCGACTGCATAGATGCCCTGTAAAAATAAAGAAGGAATACCCCGTGATGCATGTACGGAATATAAGGAATATGCATGAAAATTGGAGAAAAATTTGGCAGCATTTCCTCTATTTATGCAAGAAGCCTAAGGGCTGTACAACCATTCATCACAATGACAGAAATAGAAAAACTACTATCCCGAGCTTCCACCTGCAAGACACACAAGTCAACCACATTCATCCACATACACACAGTTATAGACCAGCACAATCAGCTTCCCCCACTCCCAGGATACCCCCCCAAAGCCAAAAAGCTATGTATATATGATGTCAAGCTAGTACAAAAGTGAGGCCATCCACCACAAAAGTCAAATCCAAAATGGCCAGCACACGGCCTAAGATGCAAGAAACCTAAAAGATATACAAGGAATCTAAGCAAGCATCTAAGCACAAGACTCAATGGTGGGGTGGGGCCTCAGGGTAGGATGGTAGACAGTAGGGTACGATAGTGAGCACAGGCGAAGGCGGGTGAAGGTCGTCCAGACGCGTCCGAATGTAAGAAAGGTCTGCTCGAAAAGCCGCATCTCTCGCGTCGACCGCGTCCAAACGCTGGTGTAACCGTGCCAACTCACCGTGGAACTCTCTGTACATCTCTCCCAGCGTAGGATGGTCGACTGGCCCGTACTCCGGTGCATGGTGTGATCGGCTGGGCCGCGGCTGACAGAGCAAAACACCCGCCCTCCGCATGTGGCCGAGGACCTGGCTCCAGGTGGCGGAACGAAACCGTGCCGCCAGAAGTGCATCCATCGACATGGTCGGCTCCCCCTCTGGAACGCGCTCCTGGCGCTGTAGAACCGCGAAAATAAGCTGAGGATATGGGCAGGCGGCATCGTCATAGCTCGGCCGCATATCCAGCACAGTCATCCAATAGAACTGAACGATGTCCTCCAAGATCATCTGCGGGATACTCATCGCCCAGTCCTTGGCCAACAGCCACAGCATGCGGAGCCAATCGCCGGTCCGATACTGAGCATGCCCCATCTGGAAGACGTTCCGTCGCAGGACATCGTCGACCAGCCACATGTGCGGTGGTAGCTAGGCGCGAGAAAAGGTGTCGGTGGGGTAACGGTCCGGACGAAGAAACATGTAAGCGTCGAACTCCTGGGCATAATACTCGTCAGGCGTCGCTCGGTGGAGGTCGCGGCAGCGTTTCGGAATGGACAATGCATCACAGATAGCCCGGAGATTCAAAGTTACCTCTACACCGTCGATCATGGAAGTGAACCCCCGGGACTGGTACCGATGGGATGTATCCTTGTCGCGCGTGTCCCCAAAAGGAATAGGTTGCATGTTCTGATAAAACATGCACACCAGCCGCGGATAGACAGTGGAGCTGGGCGTGCACACAGGTAGGAGACCCCGGCGCTCAAGGGTCGCAATGGAGTCTTTGGCGTGCTCGACCGTGCGGAAGAACTCGACGTCGAAGGTGTATTCTAGGTTGAGCTCGCGCTGCCAGCGAGGATGGAGGCCGCGGACATCGGTCAGAGCAGTCGACGGGTGTGATTTCTTGCGCTTGGTAGGCCGCTGAACTTGTTGGGAGGAGGAAGCTACAGCCGCTGCCTTCCGCTTGCCGGACGACGGAGTGACTGCCTTCGAAGAAGATGGTGGAGCTCTCGAGGCTCGGGTCGGCCGTGGCGGAGGTGGGGAAGAGGAAGAAGCCGGCGAAGAGGCGGATGTGGACGGAGAAGACAACGCCGGAGCCGTAGTCAATGGCAACCGCCACCGTGTAGGAGGGGTGGAAGAAGAAGCGGCGGTTGCTTTCTGATACGAGTCGATCCGACTCGACCAACTGGATCCGAACCCAGAAGAGGAACCAAACTGGTTCAGCCTCTTTCCTAGTTTGACTTGGACTTCCCTAGTTCAAACTAGAGTATTTAATTAGTATTTATCATTAATCTTTTATTGAGTCCTAGTTGATTGTTAGGAATTAATTAAGAGTCCCTTTGAGTTAGGAAGTTGAGTTGAGTCAGAAACCTTATTACTTGCTAATTAAGTAAGGGGGTTTTCTAGTGGATTAGGACTCTGTCAGGTCTCTATAAAAGGACCTTAATAGTTTGTATTAGGTTATGGATGAATGATGAATGAAGAGTTATGAATTATTAGGAGTAGTTGATAAATTATCATAGGAGTAGAAGTAAAGTAGATTCCACCATATATCTACCATAGATCCACCTTCTTCCCCGTCGGTCATCTTCTCCGCAGCCGGCACCGCCTCCACCAGTGTTTCTCTCTCCCCGTCACTTTCTCTCTCCGCCACGTCATCGACCCCCACCGCCACGTCAGCGCCACGTCACCCACACTATTCATCGTCTCCCTCCTCAAGTCGTACCCTCGCTCCCGCCGATCTCCACCGCCGTTCCCTATCCGGCCACCCCCGTCGCCAACCAAGGCCACCATTATCTTCCTCTAAGCCCCACGACTCCGGCCATCTATTCCCCGTCGCCCTTCACCATCTCCGGTGAGTTCCCCGGCAACATCACCTTCACAGCCGCCGCCATCTTCTACCCTTCCCTCCGCCATTAACCTCCCAGATCCCTTCCCCGTTTCCGTCCGACCTCCCTAAACCGATCCAAACCTCCCTAAGCCACTCCCGAAGCCTCGCCGTCGTTCTCGACGTCGGCCGACCCAACCCTCTCCTCCGTCTCCTCTAGATCCCGCCGATCTAGCCCACCTCCGACCAATCCACTCCGATGGATCTCTTCCCCAACAACCCGTGACCCGTCCTGCCACTATCCTGACCACCGCCGCCGCCCCTACGCCGGCGATCCACTCCGGCGATCCTTAGCCGTCGGATATTCCTCAAGCCACTTGACCAAATTGGTTCAGTCAAGTCCAGGCTGGTTCAGCCCAACCAACCAATCCAGCCACATCCAGTCAATTGAACCCGGTCAACCTGATCCAGATCACTTCAGACTTGACCCAGTCAAGTCCCATCCAATCAGGCTTAGCCAGATCCGATCCAGCTCAAGCCAGATCCAATCCAGCTTGCCAAATCAGCCCATTGGACTCAAATCAAGTCCGATCAGGCCGATTCTGATCGATTGGAGCAGTAGAGACCCATTACGAGAGGATCACGAGTAGACCGCTCGTAACAACTTGGTATCAGAGCTCCGTTCCACCGACTGTGCGGTTCAGACCCTACTGGAAACTTCGCCACCATGTACGGAGTACCCCAGGAAAGTTGGGAGCATCATTTCAAGATTATGCAGGCCCAGTTGAACCTCTGTTCAACTTTGATAGAGCGCCAGAGCAGAGAATTGGAGCGGATTTCCAATAGTTGGTCGAGGATAACTCATACTTCGAGTCAGACCCCTACTGCAACCCAGATTGCGGAGCCTAACCCCGAGTCAACTCGGGTTATGACTCCGACTGCAACTCCTACTGCAACTCCGAGAGCAACTCCAATTGTAACTCCGAGTTCAACTCCAAACCCGGGTGAAACCCTTCCCCTATCTTCCCATGATTTTTTCGGAATTTTCCCTATTTTTTCATATTTTTCCGGAATTTCTCCTGGTTTTCTATCTCTTCCCGGTTCGGCTCACTCTCGGCTTAGCCAAGTGGCTCATCTCCTTCCCCGCGCACGGCTCGACCCCGAGCCGACCCTTCGTCGTCCCGGCTCGTCACCCGCGCCGACGGCTCGTCCACGAGCCGCCACCCGATCGCCGCCATCCGACGCCGTCATCTCCATCTACACACCGGGGAACCATCGGCGTCCTTCCCCTTCGCCTTCTTACCCGGTCCAGGCCTCGCCCGTCCTCTCCTCCGGCTCCGGCAACTACAACCGACGAGGACTCGGACCTCGATCGCCCGATGCCGCCGTTTCCCACCCTCTCGGACCTCGGAAAGACATCCAGAAGGACCCGCGTCCTTCCCCGAAGCCACCGTGGCCGACCAAGACCACGGAGGAAGCTTGGATCGCCGGGATTCAACTCCGGCAAACTCCCCTATTGCGGCATTCTTCAATCAGCCGTATTCCGAGGTTGATCCCAAGATCAAATCTCACGAGAAAGGTCCCAAGACCTTCCCGTACATATTCCCGACGAGCTCGAGCCCCGTCGCGGCCTAGATCACCGACGATCATCGGCAACGAACTCCACCGCGCCGCCACCTTCAGATCCGGCGTGCTCGAAGCCCCATCCAGCGATCAAACCGTACGGATGGAACCCCCACGTCCCTGTGAAGCCTCCTGCGCCGTTGCCACTCTCCGACGAGCTCATTTCGCCGTTGATCCAGCTCCGGCAGCTTCTCAGCCGTCCGATCAAGACTGCAACTTGATCCAGCCGTTTGATCAGCCTGATCTTCGATCTAGTGGTTCCGATCTTCGATTTGAACCTGATCTAAGAGTCCCCAGCAATCAGGACCATCCAGATCAACTCCAGGTGATCAAGATGCATCCTCAGCCGTTGATCAAGCATTCAAAGGTTGATATGAGCCATCAAAGGAGCTACCCTCCTTATTCAGATGCCATATTCAATCTGATCAGATCTGATTATGATGGTAACACCGGTTTGGCTCAACTGACTCAAGTCCAGATTGACACCGGTAGAGCCAACCAAGTCAGACAGGTTTGGACCAGAGTACGACTCAGCACAGCTGAAGATTCAACTTGGTTCAACCAACTTCTAGCCCAAACTAGTGCAGCAGAAGCATGGTCCAACCATCTTCACTTCAGATTGGACCAAAGCCAGCTTGACCAAGATTCAAGCCAAGTCCCTGCACAGTTAATCAGACTATGGAGATCAGATCCCATCCTATGGTCATGGGCAACACTACTGATGGGATATGATGAGGATGATCCAGGAGAGCCATTGAAGATCATATTCCTGGAGCTACCTGAGCCGTCAGATCGACCGCCAGATGCTCATCCATCACTGCCACTGCTACCACTGGACCCGACATGGGATCGACCTGGTTTCTCCCCCACCGAGTCTAGAACTACAGCAGCAAGTTGATTCGGTCCAGCCACATGGAGCCATCCTACCTGACCTGACTCTGGCCTTGAGGACAAGGCCAATTTTGAAGGAAGGGGGGATGATACGAGTCGATCCGACTCGACCAACTGGATCCGAACCCAGAAGAGGAACCAAACTGGTTCAGCCTCTTTCCTAGTTTGACTTGGACTTCCCTAGTTCAAAATAGAGTATTTAATTAGTATTTATCATTAATCTTTTATTGAGTCCTAGTTGATTGTTAGGAATTAATTAAGAGTCCGTTTGAGTTAGGAAGTTGAGTTGAGTCAGAAACCTTATTACTTGCTAATTAAGCAAGGGGGTTTTCTAGTGGATTAGGACTCTGTCAGGTCTCTATAAAAGGACCTTAATAGTTTGTATTAGGTTATGGATGAATGATGAATGAAGAGTTATGAATTATTAGGAGTAGTTGATAAATTATCATAGGAGTAGAAGTAAAGTAGATTCCACCATATATCTACCATAGATCCACCTTCTTCCCCGTCGGTCATCTTCTCCGCAGCCGGCACCGCCTCCACCAGTGTTTCTCTCTCCCCGTCACTTTCTCTCTCCGCCACGTCATCGACCCCACCGCCACGTCAGCGCCACGTCACCCGCACTATTCATCGTCTCCCTCCTCAAGTCGTACCCTCGCTCCCGCCGATCTCCACCGCCGTTCCCTATCCGGCCACCCCCGTCGCCAACCAAGGCCACCATTATCTTCCTCTAAGCCCCACGACTCCGGCCATCTATTCCCCGTCGCCCTTCACCATCTCCGGTGAGTTCCCCGGCAACATCACCTTCACAGCCGCCGCCGTCTTCTACCCTTCCCTCCGCCATTAACCTCCCAGATCCCTTCCCCGTTTCCGTCCGACCTCCCTAAACCGATCCAAACCTCCCTAAGCCACTCCCGAAGCCTCGCCGTCGTTCCCGACGTCGGCCGACCCAACCCTCTCCTCCGTCTCCTCTAGATCCCGCCGATCTAGCCCACCTCCGACCAATCCACTCCGGTGGATCTCTTCCCCAACAACCCGTGACCCGTCCTGCCACTATCCTGACCGCCGCCGCCGCCCCTACGCCGGCGATCCACTCCGGCGATCCTTAGCCGTCGGATATTCCTCAAGCCACTTGACCAAATTGGTTCAGTCAAGTCCAGGCTGGTTCAGCCCAACCAACCAATCCAGCCACATCCAGTCAATTGAACCTGGTCAACCTGATCCAGATCACTTCAGACTTGACCCAGTCAAGTCCCATCCAATCAGGCTTAGCCAGATCCGATCCAGCTTGCCAAATCAGCCCATTGGACTCAAATCAAGTCCGATCAGGCCGATTCTGATCGATTGGAGCAGTAGAGACCCATTACGAGAGGATCACGAGTAGACCGCTCGTAACAACTGCTTTCCCTTTGCCGCCGACACCCTTCTTGGTGACATTCTTCGCGCGCACCATGGTAGGGATGAACCCAAGAACGGCGCCGGCGACGATCAACGGAGAGCAAGGAACCGCGGGTCGAGATGGTGGAATGGGTTTGGAATAACGACTGGGCCGTGAGTGAGGGGGATGCCGGAGGAAGGGAATGTGGTGCGGTGGAGGATGGTGGTGGGGAGGTCTTGCCGGAGGTGAGACCGACGACCCGCCAGGAGGAGGAACAGGGATCGGCGGAAGCCAAGTGAAAAGGAGAGGAAGAAAAGGGGGAGCGATCAAAGGGAATAAGCCCTAGGATCGCTCGAGCTCCTCCTATAAACCCCAAACCACGCGACTTCGATCGATCCATCCATGGAGTTGGATCGATCGAGGTCCACGCGGCACTCAGCCCAAGCACACGAAACACATGGTAAGTGAGGAGGATCGATCGGTCGCTATGATCCCGATCGATCCAACCCTCGCCCCCATGCTAAATCAGTGGAACACGCGGGACAACTCCTATAATATGAATAACATATTATCCAAGCTCAGTATCCAAGCAAACCGAATCTCACTGAAATTGATGAACTAACAAAACACCGTTGCCACAATAAAATCTGAAGTGCAAAAAGGAAAAACTAGCAATCAACAAACTCAACCTAGACAGGCAGCAAGCAAAAGTCCTAGAAAGCAAAATACGAAAGTCCTAACGTCTAATCATCATCGTCCATTTCCTCATCGTCGTCATCCTCGTAGTCGTCCTCGTCGTCATCCTCGCTCGACTGCTGGAACAGTGGCCGATCAGGATCATCCGAGGCATATGGGAACCCAGGTGGCGAAAGTGCTGGCGATAGAAGCCCAGGGTCGTTCAGAGACCGTGGAGGCACCACGACAGAGTACCCATCAGGCAATCGGAACGCAACCCACGGATCCTCGAGGTCAGGGTCGTGCTGAATAGCATAAACAAGACAAGCAAAGAGATCAGGATCTGGTAGCGGCCCAAAGAACTCAACACCGACAGGATACTCGATAACTGAACCGTCTGGATAACTAGGCTCGGGTACATCCCGAGGAGGGTCACAGTAGACCACCGGCGGAGACGGTGGTCGACTCGAGTCGGCTGAGTCATCTAGGTCCTCATCGGATGAGAACACTGAAGCTTGAGACACCGGTGAGCCTGGCTCAAAATCGGGTCCCGACGACCCGTGGCGGGAAGTAGACATTGAGAGTAACCCTGCATCCGAGATAATTGGTAAGAGAAGACAGAAGATGAAAGACTGGATAGGGCTGAATCGATCGGACTAGCAGTGGCCGATCGATCCACCACGGAGTGACGGAAGAACTACACAGAGTAGAACAGAGGATGGGGAAAGATTCAAGAAAACGATGGTTAACGGTTGAAGGGAGAAGGGAAGGCTAACATGCATAACGGCGGGTGAGACAACACGGAACCTGCGAGAGGACTGCGGAGGACGCCGGCAATGGTTGCCGGCGCCATTGGTTGGAAACCATGGCAAAAACCATGGGTTCCACCGTAAACATACACACAAGAGACGAACACATGCGGCGGAGATATGAAGATGACGCGTGGGATTCTTACCGGAAAGCTTCAATTGCCTGGAGGAACACGCCGGAAGCAGGGAAGAAGGTGGAACTCCCAAGCCGGGCGCCGAAGATGCGCTGCACTACGGCGGCCGCGGAACAACAAAAATTGAACCAGGGCACTCGGTAGGACTCAGAGATGAAGTAAGGATGAGAATAAAAAGGCTGCGAAGAGGTATGGATAGACTCGGAATCGAGTCCGAGTTGGGGACGACGACGGCCGCGGCGCGAAAGATGGAAGTTATCTAAAGGAACCAGCAGGATCGATCGGCCTAGCGAGGATGGATCGATCGAAAGCCACGTGGCCGCACCTGATGGACACCGATGAAACATAAGCAAATAAGGCGCCCGATCGATCGAACTTGGTGCGCATGATCGATCGGACCTACTCAACTACACTCCAAGAGCGCGACCGATAGACAGATCGATCGCACGTTGTAGGGCCAAAAACACCACGCTCTGTCACACATAAATACCCCTCAGCTCGATCGGACTCGCTATGACGGATCGATCGAACCCGCTCAACTAGTATCTCACATTGTCGGAGCGAAAGAGGGATCGATCGAACGTTGTAGTGCCAAAAACATTACGCTCTGTCACGATTAAATGCACAAGACGGATCGGTCCCTCTCTCAAGACCCGATCGATCCAACTATAGCCAGGAGTCCAAGCCAAGACGGAGCGAAAAACCAATCGGTCGGGTGCTTGCGAGGCAAAAACATCATGTTCTGTCAATCATAAAGACACAGCTTGGAGCGATCGACCACCATGGGATGGATCGATCCAACTACAAAACGAAGAAGATAATGCTTGACGCAAAGAAGGATCGATCGGTTTTTCTAGGCTAGATCGATCGGTCGAACCGAAATGCGAGAAAATCCAAAAGAAATCTGGAAATTAAGCTGCTGCGAACCCTCTGAAAATATGAACCTCTTCAGGCCAAAAGAAGTCAATCATGAACATCCCAATGTTCACCATTAACACGACCAGTCACGGACAGCGATGACAGAATTATCAGACAACCAAAATCAACGAAGCAACTACGCAAAGAAATACGCAAGCATGCAAAGAAAACATGAAAGAAACCAAAACAAAAGAACACACAAAACGGATGGGTTGCCTCCCATCAAGCGCTTGGTTTAACGTCTCGAGCTCGACGCCATGAAAGCGCAACTACTCAGAAAGTGGTTCATGCAACCTCTGTGTGGCTTCTAAGGTCAGAGGATTTTCTATGTATCGTTTTAACCTTTGGCCATTCACTTTGAAGGTGGAATCAGAGTTAGGATTGCGGAGTTCAACAGCCCCATGAGGAAAAACTTGAGTAACTTCGAATGGACCAGTCCATCTAGATTTCAGTTTCCCTGGGAAAAGCCGTAATCTAGCGTTAAATAACCACACCCTATCCCTCACATTAAAAGTTCTTTGATGAATGAACCGATCATGGTATGCCTTAGTTCGAGCCTTATAAATAAGAGCATTATCATAGGCGTCATTACGTATTTCCTCCAACTCATTGAGTTGGAGCAGACGAGTACTCTGACCTGTAGGTAACCAATTAACCTCTTTAATAGTTAACCATACTCTATCCATGAGATTCACTGGTAAGCGGCAATGCTTACCGTAGACCATACGATACGGTGACATCCCTATGGGTGTTTTAAATGCCGTTCTATATGCCCATAATGCTTCATTCAAGCGCATAGACCAGTCATTTCTATCCAACCGCACGACTTTCTCCAGGATGCGTTTGATCTCCCTATTAGACACCTTTACCTGCCCACTGGTCTGAGGGTGATATAGGGTGGCAACCTTATGGGAAATATTATACTTATCGAGGGTGTGACGAAAATATCTATTCATAAAATGTGATCCGCCATCACTGATAATAGCTCTGGGATGACCAAACCGAGAGAAAATGTTAGAATGAAGAAATTTGACAACGACTCGGTGATCATTGGTCTTAGTCGCTATGGCTTCAATCCATTTTGAAACGTAATCAACAGCTAATAAAATGTAGATGTAGCCATTCGAAGGAGGAAACGGGCCCATAAAATTAATACCCCAAACATCAAAAACTTCACATTCAATAATCGGGTTTTGAGGCATTTCATTTCGATGCGAAATACTCCCTAACTGTTGACACCACACACAAGCTTTTGAAAAGCTGTGAGCATCACGAAAAATCGAGGGCCAATAAAAACCAGATTGAAAAATCTTGGCTGCAGTTCTACGGCCTGAAAGTGTCCTCCACATGCATGAGAGTGGCATGAAGTCAGAATGGAGATTATTTCAGATTCGGGTACACAACATCTCATAATCTGATCCGGACAGTGTTTAAAAAGGATGGGATCATTCCACACATAGGATTTAACTTTCGAAAAGAATTTATCTCGATCTAGTTTATTCCAATGAGTAGGAGCGAATCCAGAAACAAGATAATTTACGATGTGTGCAAACCACGATTTTGGTGCTTGATCAACAACCAATAAATATTCATCAGGGAAGGTATCATCGATCGGGGATGAATCATTAATGACATCGACAGGAAGACGAGACAGGTGATCGGCTACCACGTTTAAAGCTCCCTTTTTATCTCGTAATTCCAGATCGAACTCTTGGAGAAGCAAAATCCAACGAATTAATCGAGGTTTAAGCTCTTTCTTAGAAACAAGATACCTAAGGGTTGAATGATCGGTAAAAATTATGACTTTTGATTCAAGAAGATAGGACCGAAACTTTTCTAAGGAAAAAATCACAGCCAATAACTCTTTCTCAGTAGTCGTGTAATTTACCTGAGCTTTATTCAACGTCTTACTAGCATAGTAGATGACACGAGGTAGTTTATCAATAGTTTGTCCCAACACAGCACCTACCGCGTGATCGGATGCGTTACACATGATTTCAAAAGGATGGTTATAATCAGGAGAATGGACGATCGGCGCTGAAGAGAGTGAATCACGCAGGATATTAAAGGCACGAAGACAAGACTGATCGAACACAAAGGGAATATCTTTAACCAATAGAGCACATAACGGTCTGGAGATTTTACTGAAATCCTTAATAAATCTCCTGTAGAACCCGGCGTGGCCCAAGAATGACCGAATTTGACGCACGGACGAAGGAGGCGGAAGTTTAGAAATAATCTCTAACTTAGCTTTATCGACCTCAATCCCTCTGCTTGAAATTACATGGCCGAGAACAATACCTTCTGTAACCATAAAATGGTTCTTTTTCCAACTTAACACCAGATTCGTTTTCTCACACCTAGCAAGGACTTTGGATAGGTTTTCAAGGCATGATTCAAAGGACTGGCCAAACACAGAGAAGTCATCCATAAATATCTCCAGAAATTGCTCAATCATGTCCCAAAAAATAGCAAGCATGCAACGTTGAAATGTCGCTGGAGCATTGCAAAGGCCGAAGGGCATGCGACGATAGGCGAATGTTCCATAGGGACAGGTAAAGGTTGTCTTCTCCTGATCCTTAGGATCTATGGCCACTTGATTATACCCAGAGTAACCGTCAAGAAAAAAATAATAGGCTTGACCCGATAATCGTTCTAAAATTTGGTCAATAAAGGGCAAAGGAAAATGATCTTTACGAGTTAAAGCGTTAAGACGCCTATAATCGATGCACACTCTCCACCCTGTGGTTTGTCTAGTCGGGATATCCTCCCCTTTGTCATTTTTAACCACTGTGATACCAGATTTTTTTGGAACGACTTGAGTAGGACTAATCCATTTAGAGTCCGAGATCGGATATATTATCCCTACATCTAAGAGTTTAATTACTTCCTTCATTACCACATCTTTCATAAGAGGGTTGAGCCGGCGTTGCATCTCCCGTACACATTTAGTTTCATCTTCTAAGAGTATGCGATGCATGCAAACCGAAGGATCAATGCCTTTAAGATCACCAATGGACCACCCTATAGTTTTTTTGTGTAGTTTAAGGACGTCGAGTAATTGATGCTCTTAATCAATGGTTAATGCAGACGAGATAATTACTGGAAGGGTAGACTCAGGTCCAAGGAAGGCATATTTTAAATTGGAGGGCAACGTTTTCAATTCCAAAGATGGTGGTGTGATTAAAGAAGGCACAGCTGGACGTGAGGAGGTAGGAGGTAACGGCTCGAGGGGAGGCTCTTTCCAGGATATACCGCAAACCTCAGTAACAACATCAAGATCGTTAAAATCAATTAAAACTTTGTCATTTTCAGATCTGAAAACTAACCCAAAATCATTCAAATCATGTTTGTCATTGCTCAAAACCAGAAACACTACATTCGTACTCAAAACATCTTCATGCAAATGTGACAAATGCTGTTCAAAAACATCGTCTTCAACATCCATAGACATGTGACAACCACTCTCAAAACTTCCACACGGAGTATCATCATTCAACAGCAACACAGGTAATGTATCATCAACACAACTAGTTACCTCATCCTCATTAATCAAGGTATCAACCATAAAGCAGTCATCATCATACGCATGATTCTTCGAAGCATGAAATATATTCAAACGTAATTCCATATTACCAAATGTGACCGTCATAAAACCATCCCTACAGTTAATACAAGCATTGGCTGTAGCCAAGAAGGGTCGGCCAAGGATTATAGGAACCGATTTTTTAGTTTGCACTCCAGGTTCCATGTCTAGCACAACAAAATCAACCGGAAATACGCACCGATCTACCTGAACCAACACATCTTCAAGGATTCCTCTTGGGGTCTTAATTGATCGGTCAGCTAATTGTAAAGTCATGGTCGTAGGTTTTAGTTCTCCTATACCAAACTTAGAATATAAGGAGTAAGGCATAAGATTGACACTTGCACCCAAATCCAGCAGTGCTCCATCAATCGTGTGACTTCCTATAATGCATGAGATTGTGGGGGTGCCAGGATCCTTGAGCTTTGGAGGAAGATCACATCGGAGAATTGAGCTAACTTGATCGGTCAGGAAAATCTTCTTAGACACATGTGATCTAGATTGTCTTTTGTGTGTGCAAAGGTCCTTGAGAAATTTGGCATAAGATGGGATGTGTTTGATGGCATCAAGCAAAGGAAGATTAATATGCACTTTTTTAAATACCTCCATCATTTCATCTTTTGAATTTTTGAATGGGGTGGAGGTAGGATCTGCTAAAGCTTCAGGAAAAGGAACCTTAGGAATATACGTCGTGGGATTTGGTTCTTTTTCATGAGAAGGTGTCAAGTTCGATGATGGATGCTGATTCTCCACGGGATCATGAGAATTCGAATGTGGAGTGTCAGAGGATGAATTGAGTTCTTTCGATACATGCGAATCATGGTAGCAGGATGTTTGAGAATGAGATGCATGCAACTCTTGATTACCTATAGGTTCTTCAGGTTTTTCAATGTTGACAAAAGTTTTACCGCTACGAAGGGTTGTCACAGCTTGTACATGTTCATGAGATGAATCAACATGATGTTGGCCCTTTAGATTAGGAACGGGTTGACTTGGTAATTGCCCATCTTCTCTCCTAGATAATGCAGTCGCTAGCTGACCCAATTGGGCTTCTATCTTTGCCAGAGTTTGAGAATGTGAGTGTACTAATTGAGTCAACTCATCATTGTGCGGACCTTGATTTTGTTGCTGTGGCTGAAGAGCGGATTGGTTTTGGGGTCCTTGACTCTGGGGAGGTACATACGGTTTATTTCCCCATGGTTGAGATGTTTGATTTTGGAAAGGCCTATAGGGAGGTCGGAATGACGAAGTTTGGCCTTGAGAGTTTGGAGGATACGCTGATTGGAATTTTTGAGGATAATTCGTAGTCTGGGCACCTATGGATGGTCTAGAATTAAAAGAATTGGGTTGTTGGCCTGGTGTTCTCCACGAAAAATTCGGATGATCTCTTAAACCAGGGTTGTAAGAATTGGAGTAAGGATCATAAGCTGGCTTAGATTGACCATACACGGCATTAATGTGTTCCTGTACTAACTCAGGATAATGACATGCCAATTGGCAGTCAGTGACATCGTGACCAGGAATTGAACATAAGAAACAGATTTCTCCTGACGACGGAAGCGTAGGAAGCATAGATGAATCAACCTGATTTGTGGTGTGAGTAAGAACTTGATCTAGTTTCCTACTCAAGGCATCAACCTGTTGAGCCAGTCGGGTTGACTAGTTTAATTCAAGAACTCCCCGAGGATTGGATTGGGTGGAAGGCCCACGATTATTCCTAGAGGAGGTGGCGTGGTGTTGAGAGTTCTCAGCAAGTCTCTCAAAAAGCCTCCAAGAATCGTCAAGGGGGTTGGTAATGAAAACTCCCCCACACGCAGCATCTATCGTTAATTGATGGTTTTCCTTAAGACCCTTGTAGAAATGCTCTACTATGGCCCATTGAGGAAATTGGTGGTGGGGACATTTCCTAAGGAGTTCCCTATAACGATCCCAAGCCTCATGAAATGCTTCATCGTCGGCTTGTCTAAAGGAGGAAATTTCATGGCGAAGGTCACTCGTCTTGGTAATCGGGAAAAATTTCTCAAGAAATTGAGCTTGTAATTGAGGCCACGTAGTGATTGATCTAGGTTCTAGAAAAGTGAGCCAGTGTTTGGCTTTACCTTTGAGGGTAAAAGGGAATAATTTAAGTCTCCAAGCATCTTCTGTAAAGTTATTTACCCTTACTGTAGAACTAATCAGAATAAATTCCTCTATATGATTGTAGGGGTCCTCATGAGATAAGCCATGAAAGGTTGATAAGGATTGTAAAAATTGTGGTTTAATCTCATAATGGGCCGCTCCAATTACCGGAGGTTGAATACAGGAGTTAGAAGTGAAAGAGGTTGGAACATAAAAATCTTTCATGGCCCTACGACCCTTGTTTTCAGGTTGGTTAAGATTGTTATTAGGTCCAAGATTGTCCTCAGGGTTATCCATAGCTAAATGAGTAGGAGAAGAGACCGACAATTTATGCGATGCAGAACAAGAAGCAAAGAATTCCTTCAATGTAAGATCGAAATCTGGGTCCTTATCATCACTCATCAACACATCATAAGGATCATTCACGGTTTAGAAATGCAAACAGTGCAATCTCGATGACGTGTTGTTGGCGTTCGCTCCTTCATCGCTCGAAAGGATGCCGCTTTGTTCTTCACCTACTGATCACAAAAAGATATGGAAATATTAGCACTGAAATTATTTTTGGTCTTTTATATAATAAACAACTGATAAGCAAGAAACTATACTAAGTAAACAACTTAAAACACCGTAAAAATCCCCGGCAACGGCGCCAAAATTTTCAAAATTTTGATACGACTTGAAAAGTGTTGTTCCTTAACAAGTCTAACCAAAATTACAAATTTATAATCAAACTACTAACTAACTACTTTAGGGGTAGCGAGCAGTGAGTCCGAGTCGAATCCACAGGGAATGCGTAGGAAAATAATTAAACTACTAAACTCAATCTAAGTATTCCTACCAACAAGTTGGAAAAAGATTTAGAATTAAAATGAACCTAATACTAAAGAATTAATAAATAAGATAAAAGATACCAGGGAATTCTTAATCAATAACCAGGATTCTACCAGGTGTTTCTAATATCAGGGCATGCAAATACGATGAATGGCTTCCTAAAAGTTGATAAGTGAATGGCTAGTTCTCCTTATCACTCAACAAGTTCTGTTTAGGATTCATTATTAGCAAGAACAATTATCTAATTATCAGTGACCGAATGATTAGTTACGTTCACTGCTAATGAACCCTCTTATTAGGATGAGTTCATCGCAAGGAGTAGTGTTGATATGGATTTAGGTGTAAGGTCAAGATGGGTTAGCATCTTGATGGCCAAATCTACAAAAGTAGGATGTACGAAGGATTAGAGATAGAACGTAGTGGGACTAGCACTACTATAGTGGGACTAGCACTATACAACCCCTAATCACGAAGAAGATTTCATCCGAGATACCATGGGACTAGCATGGTCCTCTTATTTGGATGAATCCAATCTAAGCCCTAGCATACGCAAGCTCCGGAATCAAGTGCACACAAGAACAATCCATACATCCATCAAGAAATCGACACCAAGGTATAAAAGAAATAGAAATCAATCCATATAAGCCAAACAATCATGTATACAAGTCCTAGATCTCAGAAATCCATAATAGAAATCTTAGTTACATCATAAGAATCCCATGGTAAAAAGTTAACTACTCATCTTTAGGGTTTGATCCATAGATGAAGGTTGATGAAGCTCTTCCGCCATGGATTTCCTCCCAAAGATCTATAAAGAAAAGTTAAAAAGAAGAAGGAAAACGTTCTCCCTCTCCAAGGGAGAAGAAAGACCCTGAAAAATCCTAAAAGATGCCTATTTATAGCCTAGGTATCCACCTTAACTCGGATTAGATCTTGGCCTTTGATTTTGCTTAATAAATATGAAGGGAACGGTCATTTTCGAGTCCGATCGATCCGTCTCTTGGTGTAGGATCAATCCGGTGCATAAAAATCTTCGATTTCCAGCTTTTCCCGAGTCCGATCGATCGAACTATGGGTGTCCGATCGATCGGACTCAGTAGGAGCGATCGAGGGATCGATCGGACTGCGTACAGCTGAAAAATATAAGTTCTGTGAGGTTTCTGCATAGTCCGATCGATCGGACTTTTCATCGTATTTACTGCTTTGCCATCCAGACTGCGCCATCGGTACTAAAATTGTCGTAACTTCCTCTAGGAAACTCGGAATCACGAACCATAAAATTCTCCAGAAACTAGACTTCAAGAGCTTTCCAACCATATATGGCACATCATCTGGTTCTTCATGAGCAGGTACAGGTTAATCTTCAAAGCTACTCCATCTTCATTCCTTTGCTCCTAGCATGTCTTTATTTGTTCGTTTTAGCACCAAACATGATCTAATCGTCATTGAAGGCTCTTATACCTGAAATACATCATAGACTATCAAAATAGCATTGCTCGGAGACTAACGAGACCTAGTTAAAAGGGTGATTTGTGCTCTTTTCAAGTCTTATCATTATGATGATCCAAAACAAGTTGAGAAAACTGAATATGAGAAGCACATTGATGAGATATGTGATGACTTCAATTTCGCTCTGGAAGTGGATAATATGGGTTCCTACGACATTGATGAGATACCCTTGGTAAACTTTAATAGCAATGATATAATCGGTGATTCTATATTCATCAATTCCTTGATTGTTTTCCATTTATGATTTCTTGTTAAGTACGTGGCTATTAGCATGTAGCATAAAGCTTGGGAACAACATTATGATCCTGCCATTCATAGAAATAACTGCCAATGCATAGAAGTGGAAAGATAACATTCAAGTAGTAATTCATAAGTAGCTTATGTTGCTGCATGTTCAGATTTTCTTTCATTGGCTTAGGATATCTATCTCATTTGAGTTTTGGTTTGATATCGAATCACGTTAGGATCTAATTCATTAATGTTGTGGAGCAGGCCATCATCTTGGTACATTTTGTTGGATATAAGGCTTTTCCAAGGTCCAAAACTCCTAGGGTGAAGGAGTGGGCTAAGCCTGAAATATAGGTGTTGAATCAAATGGGCCTATAAAAGCCTAGTTTAGAAGAGAGCCATATGAAGCCCATGTGAGTGTGTGTGTAAATGTTTAGTCCCACATTGATAAGAACATTTCTCTAGTTTATATAGAGCCTTGGGCATCTATAGTTTGAATGTGGGTAAGAACTAGAGATAGACACACACATGTGCACGCGCGTGTGTCGCCGCCCGCCCGCCTTCAGCCGACCGGCTGTCCATGTGTACGCCACACGTTCATTTTTGCCTATGTGGCAGGTGACTGTTCATCTTCTTGAGCAGTTACAAGTGGGCTGAGCCACATTGAGTGAGTGATTAACTCATCAAAAGTGGGCCGAGTCAATTATGACTCTTGGTCTCCCCATGATGCCCATGACTGGACAGTTATGGATGAGGTGACCGTCCATGTTCTCCTGGGTGGCTGTTACTGGTGACGTGGCGCCTGTTCAGCTCCCCACTATGTAGTAGTTACCGGTGATATAGCAGAGTGGCAGCCCATGACTAGGCAGTTACTGATGATGTGGCGCTGACGTGGCATCAGTTATTGATGACGTGGTGAGCCTCTTCACCTCCCCACTAAATGGCTGATCAACTAGCCTAACTGGCCTATAAATAGGACCCAATACCAGCCATTCTTGAAGCTGGCTCATGCATTCACCTCTCACCACACCACTTGCACAATAGAGGGTCCTGATTGAGAGTACCGTATCATCTTGGAGCTCGAAAGGCGATCGGACGGCCGGCTTCTCTTCAATCGCGGTGGATCATTGTACCCTCGGAGCTTTTTTCCTGAAGAACCAAAAGCAAGAGGTGGTAGGCAAATAAAGCTTAAGGGCATAGTGTGGCACACTGGCCTCGATCAAGCGGCGTTTTTTATCGGATTTGTCTTCCTTCTCTTTCATTATTTTTCCGGATTAACGGTACGTGAAGTTTATTTGTTTTGTTAAAACTGATTGTAAAGGATTACTTGCTACCCTAGTAAAAGTAATAATCCTAGTTCTTATTTCTAGCATTCTTAAGCTTTATTTTCTGGTTTTACTGTATTTTCCGAATCCACTTCTCCTACGGATTCTCTTATGATTTTCTTTTCTTTTTGAGAGGAAGTTCAACTTCCTTTAAGAACTCTAAAGCACAAGAACTGAACCACTTTGTGGTTGGTCTGCTTTTGTAGATGGCTTTAGGATCAGGGGCTGAACCTGTGATCCCTTCTTGTTCGGAGGAAGTGTCGATAGGCAATCCATATGTAGTGGAAATGCCTAGCATGCCTATCGATCAGATAGAACCTGAGAACTTTAAGGGGCTGAATTTCAAACAGTGACTGTAGAAAATGTTGTTCTACTTGACCACCCTTAAACTGATCAGGTATCTTACTGAGGATGAGCCTGTTCTAACTGAAGAACAGAAGAATGCTCATACTATGGCTGCAGTTTAGGCTTGGGGTCATTCTGACTTTCTATGCCGGAACTATATTCTGAACGGCTTGGACGACAGGCTCTACAATGTGTACTTTTCCAAAAGAACCACAAAGGAACTTTGGGAAGCCTTGGACAATAAGTACAAGGTGGATGACGCCTGCGCAAAAAAATTTATTCTCAGTCGATTCCTTGAGTACATGATGGTAGACGGTAGAAGTGCTGTCGAACAAGTTGAGGAACTTCAGCTCATTTACCATGACATGAATGCTGAAGATATGATTCTGAATGAACATGTCCAAGTGGCGGCAATGATTGAGAAACTGCCACATTCTTGGAAGGACTTCAAGAACTACCTAAAGCACAAACGCAAGGAGATGGGTCTTGAAGATCTCGTTCGGATGCTGAAGATCGAGCAGGATAACCGCAAGACCGATAAGAACAACGGTCTAGGCATTTACTCTAATTCCAACTTAGTGGAGAATGCCAGCGGTTTGAAAGACAAGAAGCGCAAGCGCTTCGATGAAGGGACTAAGAGAGGCAATGGGTCTCAGAAGTTTAAGGGCGAGTGTTTTAATGACTGTAATCCCCAAGGTCAAGGCTAGTGCATCTACTGTACTCAATGTTGCCCAAAGAGGCTAATAAAGATAAGCTTACCTATATGATTGAGTCATTTAATTTATGGCATGGGAGATTAGGACATGTGACTAAAAATTCCATGAAAATATTAATATCTTTAAATCTTTTTCCTAAATTCACAATTGATAACGAACACAAATGCGAGGTTTGTGTAGAAGCCAAATTAGGCAAGACTTCGTTTCAATCAGTTGAACGAAACACTGAACCTTTAGGTTTAGTACATATAGATGTTTGTGATCTGAATGTTGTACAATTTAGAGGTGGTAAGAGGTATTTTATTACCTTCATCGATGATTGTACAAGGTACTGCTACGTCTACTTAATGAGAAGTAAAGATGAAGCAGTAGAGATGTTCACTCATTATAAGAATGAAGTTGAGAATCAACTCGATAAAAAGATAAAAATGCTGAGGAGTGATAGGGGAGGTGAGTATGAGTCACCTTTTGCCCAAATATGTGTTGAAAATGACATTATTCATCAAACCACAACTCCCTATTCTCCAGAACAAAATGGAATAGCAGAACCTAAGAATAGGATGCTAAAGGAAATGATGAATGCCACGCTTATAACTTCAGGCTTACCCCATAACATGTGGGGGGAAGCGATACTTACGGCAAATCATTTGCTGAACAGACTACCGCACAAAAGGCTAGATAAGACGCCTTATGAACTATGGAAAGGTCGTGCGCCTAGTTATAAGTTCTTAAGGGTTTGGGGATGTCTAGTAAAGGTACCGATTCCAATTCCTAAATGAACTAGAATAGGATCAAAGACGGTAGATTGTGTGTTCATTGGATATGCACAGAATAATAGTGCTTATCGATTTTTGGTTAATAAATCAGATAATCCTGAAGTGCTTGTGAACACTGTCTTAGAGGCTAGGTGTGAGGACCTGTCCCTCTATTCCTGGGTCGACCGCCCGGGTCGGGCCCGTGGCTCGTTGTGGACCACAAGGGTAATTTGGTAAATTGCGCATTGTCGGTTTGTTTCACACCCGCGTGTGCACACACTAACTTTGTTTGTGTTAGTGCTTGGTTAGAATGGTTAGGTGGACCCGGGATCGGAAGATCCCAGCTCTGGCGCGCGAAAGCTTGCTTTTGGGCAGCTTACGGCCCTTGAGCGATCGATTGGACTCGTGAGCGAGTCGGTGGGTTTTTGACCCGTTCGGATCGATCCAAACGTTTTGGATCGATCCAGCCCATCTTGGATCGATCCATCTTGGCCTTGGATCGATCCGGGCACTGCGCAGGGCAGTTGAACTGCAGCAGAGCAGTTGAGCTGCCGTCGCTCTCCGTTGTCAAAGGAGAGGTCCTCTCCTTCACCCTCTCCTTCACCTTCTCCCCACCTTCCCCGGCCTTCCTTCCCTTTCTCTTCTTCCTTCTCTTCTTCCTTCCCTTCTTCTTCCTTCTTCTTTCTTCTTTCCGGTTCTGTTTGCTCTATTTTTTCCTTCCGGCAGCCTCCTCCTTCTTCTTCTCCGTTCTTCCTCCTCCGGCCACCGTTTTGGGAGCTTGAAAGCTTGTTGGATTCGTGGCAACGAGAGGAAGGCTCATGGTGTGGTTTGGAACCTCGTTGGTGGCTAGTTTGCGAGGGATCAGCCGAGGTTTAGCGCTGTTCGGTAGGTGTTCTACCTACATGAGTTAATTAATGGGTTTCGTTAAATCTAGCCGTTAGATCTTGATGAAATTGTGTTGTTGGATGCATCTTGTATATTAGAATTACTGATATAAGTTTCATGATCTTTGGTTGAGATTTGAGTAGGATTTATGCATGATTAATCTCGGATTTTCCGGTTTTCTGCTGTTCTTGAAGAACAACCGGCTTGCGGCGCGTTTCCCGGCTTGTACATGTATGATCTTGGCTTTTGATAAACATAAGAGTTGTAGATCTCTTCGTTAGCTTTCCATTCCAGTTTATTTCATATTTGTCCGATTTGTCTACGAATTTTGGTGATTTTTCTCGTGGCCTGCGACGAGGCTGATCTGAAGCTGGTATGAAGCTTTGGATCGATCCAAATTGTTCCGGATCGATCCCAAGCTGGCTGATGGCGTTTTATGGGTTGGTATGAAGCTTTGGATCGATCCAAATTGTTCCGGATCGATCCCAAGTTGGTTGATGGTGTTTTATGGAGTTTTGATTAATGTTTTCCCGTTAATTCAACCGTTGGATGATCATGGATTTTGGATATGTTGATCCCGGCATATAGATCTACTGGTATCTAAGTTGGATCTTGATCCGACGTCGTTTGGACGTCGGATCGACGGGGTCAACTAGCTGCTTGTAGATAACATTTTGGTGTTTTGAGTATAATATTATAAGCTCAGATTATAATAATATATTTTACTGTTCATCAAAATTTTTGGGGTTGCTTCCCGTTGCAGGAGTCCGCGGTTGACGGTCATGGTACCGTCGTAATGCCGGGACCCGCTGCGGATCGGCTGGCAGCGGTTAGTAGTACCGCTGCAGCGATCCTGTTGGACTTATATGCTGCCTTAACATACTGTTGCATGCCTTTTTCCTCTTGCTTGTGTATGTTCATAACATGCATTCTCTGTTGTGCATTAGTTGCATGGTTAGGGCGTGGGTGATTTATGGATCGCCGTCCCGAGGCTGGAAGCTCAGATTTAGCCCTAAGACCGGGGTTGGGTAGCTTGGTCCAGGTTCGAATTGTGATGTCCAGTCAAACTTGATGATAGGCTTAGATGACTGGTACACATGTTGCTTAGTAATTATAGAGGTCGTGTCGGCCTTAAGTCGGATGCTGAGGTGTAGCCGGTGTTCCACTGTGTTGTCCCTTGAGTAGAGGGGTTGCCTACTTAGCGGTGCAGTTTCCTGCCTGTAGTGCCGGTACCTACTTGTGGGCCAGCAGTGTGGTTTTTCTGCTACTGAGTGCGACCAGACATGTGACCAGCTCGGCTGGAAGACCATGATCGTGGGCCTCAGGGACACGCGGTGGGGTTATGGGACCCCTGTGTACACTCAGGTCTTACTTGAGGGCGACACTCTTGCGTTCCCTTTCCTTCTGTGTGACGTAGTGTAGAACCCTACTGAGCTTTATGCTCACTCCTACCCGGACTGCGTTTTGCAGGTGCAGGCGCCAACTCTTCTTCAGTAGCCCCTACTGGGCAGGTGTTTGGTGGCGCGGCGGCGTCTGGCGGGGTTTGAGGACCGATGATCCCTTTCTACACTTTTGTTATAGTTAGTCTCCTACGGGAGTATGATGTATAAACTATTGTAACCCCCTTGAGGATTTTGAATATTATATTATATCATTTGAGGTTTGAAATTATTGTATTATTCAGGGGTGCTTATTAACTGTTTAATGAAATCAGTAAGTTGGGGGGAACCCCTCGCCATTATTTCCGCTTTTAGTTAGGTTCCGGTTCGCGTCGCCCAGCCCGGTTGGGCTTTCGCGGGTCGGGACGCGACACTAGGGATGCCTCGTTGTTCGAAAACGTGTTCCCTAACAAGTCTTCTCCTACAACAGAGATTAGTGAGAGAGCTTATGAGAACAGTAGGGAAGAAGGAATCCAAGGGTCCTTAGTTCTTGAAGAGGATGAGGAACCTAGACGGAATAAGAGGGTTAGGAAAGAAACTTCCTTCGGCCCATATTTTTTAACATATTTGTTAGAAAATGACCCTCAGACATTCAAGGAGGCAATGTCAGCTCCAGACGCTCCTTTATGGAAGGAAGCAGTGAATAATGAAATTGATTTCATCATACAAAACTATACATGGGAACTGGTTGATTTACAACCAGGTTGTAAACCTTTGGGTTATAAGTATGTTTTCAGAAAGAAAATGAAAGCAGATGGAACGGTTGACAAATACAAGACAAGGCTTGTTGTTAAGGGTTTCAAATCTTTGGGTTAACACCAGGTTGTAAACCTTTTGGATTGCATTATGCGAGATATCCAGCGGTGCTTGAAGGTTATTCAGATGCAAACTGGATATCGGACTCTAATGACACAAAATTCACAAGTGGATTTGTCTTTGTAATTCAAGGTGCAGCTGTGTCTTGGAAATCATCCAAGCAAACTTGCATAGCAAGGTCTACTATGGAAGTTGAGTTCATAGCATTAGACCTAGTCAGGGAAGAAGTAGAATGGTTGCGTAACTTCCTAAAAGATATTCCTATGTGGCCTAAACCAGTACCTCCTATCAATATTCACTATGATAGTCAGTCAACAATAGGCAGAGCACAAAGCCACATGTATAATGGTAAATCTCGACATATACGGCGACGACATAATTCATTAAGGAAATTGTTGTCTACTTGTGTGATATTCATCGATTTCGTGAGATCGAAGAAAAATATTACAGATCCACTGACCAAAGGCCTTACTCGAGATTAGCTAAAGGAGTTCCCATCTGCCGCAACTTAATTTGCTGACCAATTTGAATTTGAATTAATGCATCTCGCCTGCCCCATATTTCTTAAACCAATGGTCCAACACAAAGTGGTTATCCCACAATCTTTCTTGTGCAATATAAGTATACTAGTACTCACATGTGCCCCTGACACAGTTTTTAGTTATTGTTAATATAAAATTTTAACGAACTCCCTGTAGTTTGTCTGGTTAGACGGCTGTGTTGACCCGTAGGTGGTCCAGGGTTCGAAGGTTGGTCATAGCTTTTTGTTCACTGCCACCATAAAACATAGGTAATAAAATATTATAAGTCTAACTTAGGGTATATAAAATAAATATAAGTCTTTGCATATTGTATAAGATAATATTAATAGAACTTAGATTGATATGAATTAATGCAGATTTATATAAAACAAACTTAGAGAATATATATAAAGAAACTTAGGGGATATGAATTAATGCAAGTTAACCATTATTACTTCTTATAAGGTTGATAAGTAGAGTTAATAAATGAGCCCTTGCTCTTCCGATGGATACTGTTTTGGTTGACGCCACCCATAACCCACCAATAGAGATGTTTTTGTTTGTAACTTAGTCTTTAGCTCAACTAATCAAAAAAAATAAAAAAAATAGAGTTAATCCAGATGTATCTCCAAGGGACCAGGTCCATGAGTCCATTTCCCATTAGATGTGTTCTTTTTTTTTCCCCAAATTTACACATTTATTCATTACAATTTTGAAATATCATAAATCAAAATTCAACTCGTCATCTAATTAGAAATCATCTTTTACATAAATGAAAAACCTTAAATTTCATATTTATCGTTTAAACTTCCATGTGCGGGGAAATTTATATCAAAATATCATGATTTTGCGGATCATACATCCTTTTTTTTTAAGAATCCAAAAAGAAGCGATAAACAACACAGTATCTACCAAAAATTCAACATAATCTCAAACGATCAGAAATACCAAAAAGAAAATTTATTGAATAAAACCAAATTTTCGGAATGTCCAGCCCAGTACAACACGAAGCTGCATAGGATTCTTCTTCTCCCAGGCGTGACTGTTATCAGTCGATCCCATTATAAACAACTGATGCCTAACTTACGCCTGGATCACTTAATCTCACCATCATCCAAAAAAATTCATAAAAATACCCCAAAAAAACAGATTTTTATACGGATTAAATACCAAATGGATCTAATCTCGCTGGATTTGAGGACGAATAGAACCCTAGATTTCTCGATGCCAATTTGGCAGGGGATTGGAGACGCACTGGAATACTCGTCTCGAGGAGGAAAGGTGTATCGATCTGGTTTAAAAAACGGATATATGGAGTAGATAGGAGATCCGCATGGTCAGATGATCGAGCTTGCCCGTTGATTTCGCTGATCTCAACGGAGCACTCGGCCATTGCACACCATCGGCACCTCGCCGGGACGTTGCCGCGCCAGGACCAGCTAGAATCATCGTCATAACAAAAAAAAGCTAAATTTCATATTTCATACGTGAGCTTTTCTATTTATAAAATTAATTACTCCTTTCTCAAACATCAATATCGTAATAATTTGATCGAAAGCTCGAACGATGTCAAAATCCTAACGAAAAATTGGTCACGTGACTTGCGCGTGACTAGTGTTAGAAAAACTCAAGTATTTAAATAATAACTCACATATTTTACAGGTTTCAAATATGTAATTTAACTGATAGGTACTTTAAGTGGTAACCCAATAAAACCGCTCATGTGATATCACGTAAGCGGAATACCGTCAATTGAATATAACGGCAGCTGACGATGGTATGTATTATATTGGTAAATTAAGATACTTAAGATATTAATTTTGTAAATAGAAAAGCTCAGATACTCGAGTGATGATAACTCACATATTTTATATGTACCAAATACGAACTTTAGACTAACAAGAAATGAAAGAGAAATAACAGACAAATCAAGCGAGAGCCAGGCGGAGGAGAGTATATATACAGGGGGTGTTGAACGGGTTGGATTTGTGTAGAAACCCGATAGCCCGGCTCTCGACCCAACTAGTGAGTTCCAGCCCTCCGATTCCCGAACTCTCCAGTGGATTCGAATTCGGGTCCAAAACAATCATGACATTTTGGACACTGTTAGCTAGCAGCTGAAAAAGTGGGGAGCAAAGTGGTGTATATAAACAAAAGGATCAATTGTACAAGAGTTTTCCCTGCTACAAAATGATCACAGGTACAAATAAACAAGATGAAATGAAACAAAAAAAGAACAATAATGATACTGAAAGAATGAGAATAGCTAAATTCTCCTAATTCCCTGGCAGTGTAGAGATTGAGAAAAGGGAATTCACAGAGTGGAAGTAAAACCAGATAGAAGTTAGCCGAGCTCAGAACCAACATCTCTGGAGGAGTCAGCCCTTCCCTGTTCCAGCAAAATATTTCTTGTCCGCGTCTTCAAGCCGGGCTTGGAACTGCGACCACTCGAACTTGCATCTCTCTCTGACCTGTTCGTAAGGAAACAAGGACATTAGTTTGAACCTACCTTTTGATCATCAGCAATGCAGCAAAATACTAGGAGCAAGATTTTTGAACATTTAGTATTTGAACAGATTACTCAGATTGAATAGTTTTTTTTTTCTTCTTTCCCTCAAGTATAGTAGTCACAAAATCATGAAAGAAATTCGTGACATACCCCTTCCCATGGTGCTTTGCCATTCTCACGCTGTCCCTGCATAAGAGTACAGCATCAAACCATGATGAGTTAAGCTGAAGTCATAGTATTCAAAATCTAACCATTAGAGTGAATATGTATAAAGTAGAAATGATCCATAGAAGGTGACAAAGTAGACGCTCATTATGTAACAGAATTAGAAGTATTATCTACTTTAATAAATTTTGTCAGCAAATGTTTCAAGAAGTGATGACTGACTTGGCTTCCAAGAGAAGGGATGACTTGATGAACGATCCATTGTGAGTCAACAACGCCGATTTTCTCATGTGCAGGCTGCAAGGATAACAGAAGATAAAGAAACCTTGAAGCTATTTAAGTTTATATTAATGTCCATGATGATTTCCCCATATCATTTCAGATGTCATCATAACACTATGAGATACCCCATTAGCGATCAAACTAATTAATTGACAAAATGAAGGAAAACAAAACTTGAATTCTTTGGTACATGGTTTGGATAAAGGTTTTGACCTCCACACATCTTCTCAACGCAAAATCCAATCCCCATCCATGAACCAAATCATTCTGCAAGAATCCAATACGGCATTTGGGTATCAGCAAGGAAATGAACAAAATGACAAATAAAGCATCCTGACAGAGCAGCTTAAGTCTGAATGGATGAGACATAACCTGAATCATGTGCCATACGCATCGCCATGCATTCCTAGAAAAGACAGGAGCCATAATTTCCACAAATCTGCCACAAAAGAAAGAAAGGTATGCCATATATCATTTCCAAAACATATGTTACAAGCTCTAAAACTCTTGCTCCAAGAGCAAACATGAACTCAAAATTCCATGATGTCATACAGTGTGTGTATATTCACATGCAGCAAATATAAAGCTAATGAGATAGTAAATCAGATATCCACATCAAAATGCATAAAAAAAAGTTAATCTAGATTACATAAATTAGATATGATCCCTGATTATAATTAAGAAACGAAGCTTACGCAGCACATGGTGGCATATGTGGGTCAATACACCAACCAGGTTTCTCGTCGGCTTCCCTGAGCAAAGTTGAGGTTTGTAAAGATTAAAAGTATCATCTCCATGAAGTAGCCATAAAGAGAGAATACAAAATTCAGCCCAAGGGATAACATTGTAAAGTTGATTACTTGTGAACTTCAATGTCTCCTCTCCTTTTTGTCATCTGCCATGTCAATCCGTTATCCGGTTCAAGACCTGGTTGTGATATCTCCAGCCCATGTTTCTTAACTAACTCAATATACCTTAGACAAAGATGTAAGACAACAGTAAATCATATGAAAATGCAGCCAAAAACCTCAGAGCACCATGCTTGATTAAAGGAAAAAAGATTACTTCTCTCCGTTGAAGTGTTCAAGACCAAGATCTTCATCCCAAATGAAAATGTAATCATAGGCTGCTACAACATCTGGATGAAGAAAACGTTTTGCATACCACCTACAAATGTTTGCAAATTTTATTTTTAACTCAGGCTAATGAGACTAATACACAGAAGTTATTCAAACAAGTGAGATCAGAGGAAATTTGCTGCCAAGTTGTCTTATCGATATTCCAGAACAAGCAGCCGATTCAAAGGGCCATATGACAATGCATTACAAAGAGAACAAGTAAAGCAACTTCACAAGTTCCTTACCATTTTGTTTGCTTCTTTACACTAACATGAATCGCACGCTTTGACCACTCAAATTGATCCCACTCACTTGTCCGACCATCATAATGGAACAGCAAGATTGTGAAATCATCAGAAAACTAACAGAAGAAAGCAAGAACTGATGAGTACAGAAAGTTCTGCAATGACAATGACCAAAGATAATATCTGCATGATAAAACTAACCTTCTTGATAGCGGAGTCAATATTTCTCCATTGGTCATATCCAACTGTGAAAGTCACCAAGTATTTCGGCTGAATTGTGAGGTCCTGCAGGGATAATATAGAAAAAAATAAGATATTCTATTGATAGTAGTTTGTCACGGACACAAGGGAGGGGCGTAGTGATATAAGTTACTTCAATAGCACCCTCAACATGGATACTGGATACGCAGAGTTCTGTCAAAACCATACCAACTGCTTTGAATCACTCTTTCAGGTAGTTTATGAAATAGAAATAAATTTCTGAAACATGAATCTCATATATGTTAGGCCATCTAACTCCACAGAATCTCAGGGAGAACAAAAAGGGTTGCAATTCGAGTATAAACATATCTAGATAATAATAAGAAGCAGATAACGGGGAAGAGGCTCTGTCCAGCGAACAGGAGTCTGAGGTAGAAGGCAGTTAGCAACATCAACCAACTGCACTGAATTCATGTATGTCCCAAGCTCTGGATTCCCAAGATTCACTTGCCTCAAAAGTAAAATACTACCCCCTAATACCTAGTACGGCTAGCAGAAAAAGCGAGCAATGAGAGCACCTCTTCGGGATTCCCCCACAGTCTACGTAGATAGAGATCTGACTCAGGCACAATAATTCCAGGAGGCAATAACTCAGCACCCCGAGGATTTGTCGCCACATATATCTGCAAAGGAAGAGAAAGAAGACAAGGGTCACAATAGTCATTAATCAAACATGCAATTTAAACACAGAAGACTTCAGTCACTGTTTCATCAAATATAGGAGTGATTCCTCCACCAATATATGATTCCAATTACCAGTATTGTGCTAATACTCTTTACTTTGTCAAAGATAAAAGGCTCATACAGAAGTAATTTCTTTTCGATAGGACTTCTTTACCTCCCATTCAATACCAGCACTCAACTTAGAATCCTAAGATTTTCTTGAACTGGATGTATGAGGTCATTTACTGCTTGTGATGCCATTTAATGTAAAAGCACATTGAATACAGTAAACATATCGCTATGACACAGACAAAATAATAATGCAATTCAAACACCACAAAGAGATGCCAAACAGGATTTGAGATCTTTATAAGTGGTCAAAAAGCTTATTATACATCTCAACTAAAACTTGCCTGCAGTAGTGTGAAAGAGGAAACACAGAAGAAAGCAAGAAAACAAAAAAGAAAAGAAAGGAGTACCTTGGAAGAATCACCTGAGACATGAGTTTGGGATGTTTTGTTCCTGTCTGAATCAGGATTCGATACCAAATCAAGGTCAGCTCCAATGGATCTACTATCATCGACAAAGGCCATGTCAACCGTCGAAGTCAGGTTGGGGACTAAACTAAGCTGCCACATTTAAACAAAAAAAAATATATCATTTAAACTTTAAGAAAGAAATCTAGATTGGCACGCGAATGACAATGAACAGGTTATTAGAACTTACCCTTGGGACAGAGAAGTTTGGGAAACTAATCCCAACAAAGACCCCAAAAAAGACTCCCAATATTGTAGTAACAATAAGTCTGGCACTTTCATTGGACTTTTTCACAGATGCACTGGAGGAGGAAAAAAAAGAAGCTAAGTATACCCCAGTCACAATTATCATTTATAACGTTCTCTGTAAGATGAAAATAGGCTAAAAAAGGTGGAAATGAGAAAAGATGTAAACACTTTGAGAAAAGAAAGCTCTGAACCTGCGAGAAAGGGTACGCATCATATCACACCGTCTCAACTGAAAGCAAACAGCCAGCATTGCTCAAGCAATCAGATATTGATGATAAAGCTGCAGCATTCTTTGATAACAACCACCTTTGCTAGATTAACATTTTAATATCCCTGCAAAAACCAAGAGAAGTTATGCATGGACCAGGACAACTAAGATGCTAGGTCAACATCCTCAGGAGAAAAAAATGACAAGCTTTTTCAAGTTTACTACATGTTTCTTTTGGTCTCCTCTCTTCTTCCTCACAACAAAACACATCTCTCATCTTTGATCTTTCATAATTGTATCACAAAGCTCACACTAACATCCCAGAAGCCACCCTGCAAGGCTACAATTCATTCATGACTGCATTGTAGTATTTTACATCCAATCTGTTTGAACCCATAGTCCCAATTAAATTACGGAAACTAGAAATCCGAGTCATTATAGACAAAAAAAAATTATAATTTCACTCTCAACATTGCATCAAACAAGAAAGTTAAAAGAATATCATCTAATAAATAGTTCTATCATCAAAACGCAGAATAATTCGAACATTATTCACCCAAAATACAATAATAACATTGATTTCTATACAAAAAACACAATTTTTCCCCAAGCAGCACTAATCACGACGTTCCCACAATAGCTTGATGTAAATTTTTTGCTACATAAGATTGCATACAGATCTAACTTTCTGGATTACAATAAGAACGCAAATATAGAGATCCAAAGACATAATCGATCCAAAAGCTGTGAATTTATCTACAGCATCAATAAACGCACGAAAGCAATGCACAGATACGATTGCATGATGCAATCAGGGTTCGAATTCTCACCGTGATTCAATTGGATTAGAGAAGTTCTCCACGAGCGGAAGAGGAGGGGCTGCTCGCCTTTCGATCTTGATTTCGATTTTTACAACGGTAGGACAAAAAAAAAAAAAAAAAGAGTCGCATTCGCATTCGCTCCGGAGAAAAGCACTTTAAACTCGAGTACGTGTCGTTATTTGACGCGCAACAGAGGCGGAGTGAATGATTACAAACCGACGAAAACAGAAGCGCATCAGTCGCCACGTATGCGCTTGAAGATAGCTATACTATCCTTAAATGACGGACTGGTTAAAGAATTCCCCCGTTGCCTCCAGATCAAATATTAGATCCAATCGAACGGTGGATCGAACGTGGAGTACGGTTGGTATCATTAATACCGTACAGCAGGAGATCAAGTTTTTTTATGAATTAGGACGTGTTTAGTTGTAAGAAAAATAGGACAAATGGGAAAACGGTGTGAGTTTCTGCAACTCATTTTCTAAGAAAATTTGATGCAAAACAATTGAATTTTGTGGTTGTTTGGTTGCGGAGAAAATGGGAGAGGACTGGCAACTTCCTTCAACTGACTCAATTTATGGTGATTTGAATATGATGGCAGGTGGTTTGACAGTAGATCCCATCCGCCACCACTTTTCTTTCTTTCGACCGACTCCCAAAATCTTGGGAATCGATCATATATTTAGCACTCATTTTGATCCTTACTTTCCTAATAAAACTATACTGATCGTTACAAAGTTATGTCCATTCCACCCGCTATTCATCTCTGATTTTTTTTTAAAATAATCATTATCATTTAACCCATAATAAATCCATTAATCTAAAATAAAGTGTCAGGAGCCTAGTTTAGATTCCATATCAATTGGTATATTTTGTTGATTATATGTTTAAATTAGTTAGATTCAAGTTATGGTTTATATAAGATGAATTAAGGACATTGGATCAAGTTCAAGCGAATTGGGTCGGAGTTGAGATTGGTTGGATCAATATCAAGGTTAAGGCAGAATGAGTTGATTGATCGAGGCATCAATAATGAAGGCAGATGGGTACTTATCGCACGTTTGGTTGCACAAAAAGATTGAAAATGGAATGGTCAATTTCCGAGTCAAATCTCATTCCATTGTTTGGTTGGCGCTTAACGTTAGAAATGGAAGCATTCCATTCCTGACAAGTTGGGAATAACCCAATCCAATATGATAGGTTGGAATGGCTTATTCCGTTCCGGAATGGAATGGTCAATTCCCGAGTCAAATCTCATTTTCTTGTTTTAGTCATTTGTACTTCATTCTTATTCCATTCTCAGGTTTTTTTTTTTTTTGATGAGATGAGCTCATAGGCTAATTAATTACAAAACAAAATTACAAGATTCAGCTACCAAATGACTCCTCGCAGATCCAGGTCAACACAACCCGACTTCTACGACACGCTCGAGTTATACTATCGGCTCTTGCGTTACAATCTCTAGAAATGTGTAAAAATAAGACAGAATCAAAGAGCAGGGTATGAAGCCAGATATTCTTAGCCATACCCTCTATGTCCGAGGCCATCCTCTTAAGCCATTTAGAATTTAGACAACAATTAAGGCATATGTTTCAATAATTAGTTTCTGTAGCCCAATTCTCAGGCTTCTGTTTGTATACCAAACACAGTAATGCTTTATTTATATTTCTAATCCTGAAATCACAAAATCACCTTGGTAATAACCCATTTCACTCTTCATTTCGGCTTTCATTCCATTCCCCTTCCAATCTCATTCTGTCTCCCACTCCTTGTGCGAACCAAACGTGCCGTTAATATTGTCCGATTGAATTGACGGCCACGAGTGGACCTTATCGTGGCTAAGAGGCCCGAAAGGCCTAATCCATCCAACCCATTTTCGAGGGCTTGGAAAAGAGATTGCTTCTCATGGGCCCGGATAGACAAAATTTGAGGGCCAATCTCTTTCTCAGGAGTTGGCATTTCATAAAAGAGCCCGAGCCCCGCCCAGCTCGGCCGATGATAAAAATCCTAAATATCTTTTATGTATGAGGTGATGATATAAGTTAACATTTGCCTCATATATCCAATGGTTGGGTGAGTTTAATCATAAGATGGCTTGATGAATCCAATGGTGGATATCATATTTAATCATACGGTTCCGTAACTGACCATATCTCACACTCCTCTGTTTCGTCCTGAGAATCCAAACGAACTTGAAGGCTGCCGCCGCGATCAAACTTTTCTTCGCCCAACGGTTTCATCTATTGGCCCGACCACTTGCCTCCCTTCATTGGATCCCCTCTATTGGAGTCCTCCTCCCAGCGAGAAGAAAGTGACCGAGGAGGTGGAAAAGTTTATGTTGAAAATTCTGGGTTTCAAAAACATGTAATTGAATCTAATAGCTTTTGTGTTTCATTTTCTTCTAGCGGTCGAGCTAAATAAGGAGACATCGAGTTCCTTTTCATCGAAGCATCACTGTGTTCGATGACGACATCATCAATAGGAGGTAAGACGTCTCCTTATTTATCTCGAAGCATCGCCGTGTTCAATGACGACATCAGCAATAGAAGGTAGGGCGTCTAAACTAATAAACGTTCACACCGTTTTAAGCATGGGTACCGTGCATGTCCATGTGCATGTTTTCGAAAAGATTTGATGCTCGGCTTTGTTGTACATTTATGAAGGTATGATTCATGAGTTTATAAAGCATGTTTTGGGTCGGGCCTTTAGATTAAATATCAAATGGATGGTTGATGAGTTATTGAATTCCCCAGCTCGTCTTCTCAGTTCTTCTCTGTTATAACTGCTTCCCTTTGTTCCCAATCCTTCACTCTAAGTGGCCAATGGTGTCTGATTGAAGGGAGTATAATGTAAACAATTCTTGGATTGGATTGAGTAATCGAATTCACCGTGCCAGGGGCACGAGAATCCTTGATGATTTTTTTTTTTTGAAAAGTTAAGTCAGAAGATTAGCTATTACTTCTTATTACATGACCCTAAAGGTCTGGCGGCACAACAACCCCCATATTATTGCCCATAATAGCAGAGGCCAGGTTCCTAACCTGTGTAGCCACCCAATCTGCCCGCTGATTTGTCTCTCTTGGGATGTAAAGAATCCGTAAACGTCGCAAGCGACCAACCTGCCACCATATCTCCTTAAGGACCGATAAAACTGATGTAGAAGTCAGGATTCTCCCATTCACTAAGGATATGTTTGGCACCGCCCCATCCCGACAGATCCATAGCGCGTTTAGATGACACACTTCGGGATCCGTATTTAAGCTTAAGCAGTAGCTTTCCTGCTTATTCGACGCTTCCTTGCAACTACGGTCGGAGGAGTAAAGAGCTCGATCCGTCGTCCTTGATTTTTTGTAATTAAAAGTCACTTTCGATATTTTCAGTTCACATTTTCTTTCTCAGATGATTACTTACTTCTCTCCTGAACACTTTCCGATTGATTCATTTATCTTTCTTTTTTTGAGTTGAGAATTTTATCATGGCACGCGATTTGGATTGTCGGGATATTTAAATGTCATTATGTCAACATGTACGTACGTACGTAGCGTGCTATGTTGTGACTCCATGCACCCTGAAAATGCCTTGGATTGCGTCATGGATTACTCCTTGTAATTAATATTATATTTTTTTAGTCTAACAGTACTGGAAGCTAGCTAGGTCCATGCTTATTTCCTTATCATATATGCTTATTGAGTGTTGCGTCAACGAATTTGACACTTTTGGGATCTCTTAAGCCCGTGATTCTGGTTGAGTAACGACACCATGCATGCAACCGATCGATGTGTTAAGAAAACCTGTTTTTTATTCTATTTTTTATTTTATTTGTTTTTTTATCAACCAATGTGATCGGTGATTTAGGGGTTAAGAAGGTTTGTAATTTATCTTCGGAGTGAGATCTTCAGTCCAAATCTTTTCTATGATGTATTCGTGATTGTGTGGGTATTTTTTATCCAACCTAAGCTTAGCTTAGATAAAAGACTTAAATGTTTATAAAAAAGATCTTTTTTTACTTGTAAGTAAACATAATATTTCTTATACCTCAGTCGAAATTGTTGAGGTTTGAAGTGAACAAGTACATATATAAATATATAAATAAATAAATAACCTAACATCTTTGCTGGCATGCCATCGTAAAAATAAGAATTATCGACAGAATATTAATTTAAAACTGACTGTAGGGGGTAATATTTTTCAGAATGCTAGCTGCTATATAATATGTCCTCGATCGTCACCCCCAAGATATCCAAATCAGATCAGTTTTCCTCCTCCTCCTCCCCCTTCCGTCCAAAGCTGAGCTTTCACCACTAGAAACGTACAGTTGGTTATGATCGATCAATAAGTTATGTCCATTTGGATTATATATAGGAAATGATTAGCATCAATCATGCATATTTGTATTTTATATTTTTCTTTTTTGTGGTCTCCTCCTCTATATAAACTCTATATAAAGAATGGCGTCATGTATAATTATAGATACACAGAATATATACAAATTCTCCGAGATGATCTCGTCTCTATCTTCAACAACTATGATGAACAATTGCTAGATCTATATATATGAAGTAGCGCACCTCAACACCTCTCTCTCTCTCTACTCAAAGACCTCTCTCTCTCTCTAAAGTCTAAACTCAACAGTACACCACTAGTGCATCAAGCTTACCCTCTCTTTCCTAGCTTCATGGCTTCCATAGTTTGGTTCCTCTTCTTCCTTCCAGTAGTAGTAGTACTCCTTGTATTGATCTTAAAGCACAGGAAGAAGAAAGGTGATCACGCTGACCAGAAGAAGCTCCCTCCGGGCCCTCCGAAGCTCCCCGTCGTCGGGAATCTCCACCAGCTCGGCTTCCTTACCCACCGCTCCTTCGCGGAGCTTGCCAAGCGTCATGGACCCATCATGCATCTCCAGCTCGGTTGCGTGCCTGTTGTCGTCGTCTCCTCCTCGGAGATGGCCAAGGAAGTCCTCAAGACTCAGGATCTCAGTTTCTGCAGCCGGCCAAACCTGGTCGCCCTCCAAAAGTACTCTTACAACAACCATGATGTATCCTTCACTCCTTACAGCGAAATCTGGAGGGATCTACGCAAGATCTACATCCTGGAGCTCTTCAGTACCAAGAAGTTGGACTCTTTTCGCCATGTGAGGAGCGAGGAGGTTTCCAAGATGATGAATTCCATCACGTCGCAGATCGACGACCGATCTGGCCTAGTAGTTGTCAACATCAGCGAGATGATGGTGTCTCTTGGGAACAACATAGTATGCAGAGCGGCCTTCGGAAAGAGCTACCAAGGAGAGGGCGAGTCGTATGCGGAGCGGAGTAAGTTCCATAGCATTCTCGCAGAGACAGTGACATTGATGACCGCCTTCTTCGCCGAGGACTTCTTCCCTGGGGTGGGGTGGATCCTCGATATGCTCTCTGGGAAACAGCGAAGGCTCGAGAAGAACTCCGGCGAGCTGGATGCCTTCTACCAGCTGGTGATCGATGAGCACCTCGAATCAGGCTGGAAGAAGAATGGGCAAGAGCACGAGGATATCATCGATGTTCTGATCAGGCTCAAGAAAGAACAAGGCCAGTTCACTGTGGAACACATAAAGGGAGCACTAATGGTATATTTTCGTATAGAGTTACGCTATTTCATTTTCCTACGTACGTTTAGCATGGATTCATCTAACATATATATTATCATAAAACTCTACTTTCAATACTTTGTTTCGCTTGATATATTGACCTAATTGCCAAACGAAATAAAAATCTGAATGAAATTTTAAAACACAACACTATATATATATATATATATTAATATATATATACTCCCAAGTAAGTATGGCCAAGGAAGCAAATCATGCTGATGAACATTTTGAAAATTCTGTTGTTTCTTTGTTCGCTCGCTAGAACATTTTGCTTGGAGGCACAGACACTTCTTCATCAATCGTAACATGGGCAATGTCAGAGCTCGCGAGAAATCCTAGCACAATGAAGAAAGCACAAGATGAAGTAAGAGAAATGGTTGTTGGTAAAAATAATATTGTAGAAGAAGATGATCTTCCGAAACTTTCATACTTGAAGATGGTGGTGAGTGAGGCTCTAAGGTTGCATCCTCCTGGTCCACTAATGATCCCTCATCAAACAATGAAGAAATGCACACTAGCTGGTTACCATATCCCTGAAAAGACAAGGGTGTATGTGAATGTGTGGGCTATTGGAAGAGATGCAAATTCCTGGGAAAGACCAGATGAATTCATTCCGGAGAGATTTATGGATAATCAAGTTGATTACAGGGGCCATGATTTCCAATTGTTACCTTTTGGATCTGGACGAAGAATTTGCCCAGGAATGCAATTTGGATTGATTAATGTGGTGCTTCCGCTCGCAAACCTTCTCTATGCTTTCAACTGGGAACTGCCGGCAGGAACGAAGACCATTGACGTGGATGAAGCTCCTGGTATTGTGGTCCATAAGAAAAACGCATTGTGCCTTAGTGCTTCAAAGTACATGGATAATTAAGGTGATTGTTGTGTAAGTTTGGTCTTGTAGCTCGGCACTTTTGGTTAGGATAACAAGTATGTCGGTTCTATATATCTATATATATAAATATACAATTGTGATTCATAAGTGCAGAATATGTGCCTTATTGCTACCAAGTATGTAATCATTTTAGACTTTTAGTCTTGCAGTGAGACAAATAATTTCGAATACCTTGTCAAGTAATATGGGCATCTCAAAACCATTGATGTGTTGTTCTTACCTGGGTGATCAAAACCGTACTGAATTTGCAAAACCGAACCGAGTGATTCGGTGTGATTCGGTTTGGTGTTTGGTTTTTGATTTTTTTTTATTGAGTTCGATTTTTGTAATTTTAAAAGCTCGGTTTTTCAGCTCGATTTGGTTTTTTATTTTAAATTTCGGTTAAAACTGAAATACCGGTTTTTTTGGTTACATAATCATATTTTATATTTTTGAGTTAAAATCCTACATATATATTCAATTTTTTTTAGATTCGTTCGATTTTAATTCGGTTCGATTTTTAAACTAATGCATCAAATTAAATCGCTTCGATTCGATTCAGTTTTTTTACATTTGATTAGGTTTTTTACTTTTATGATCCAAAAAAATTCGGATTTTTGGGTTTTCGATTTGGTTTTAACCGGAATCCTCACCCCTGGTTCTTACATGATTTTTGCGTACCATAAATATTTGATGATATGGTGCATCCATAAATTATACGGTACAGTCATACACCACCGTAAATAGTCACATAATTACTTGCTTCCATTCGATGCCTCGAACTAACGAATCGCTCTTCTTCTTCTCATGCACTCAGACTATGACGTCAGCTCACTCCGATCGATCAGCTCACTCCGATCGATGAACCCACTCTGCTCCGCCTTCGAGGTCCGCCGACCACGCTCTGCTATGATTTCTAAGCCCACTAGCTCACAATACTCTCAAAGTTAATACCTCCAAATATCCCTCCCTCGCCCCCCCCCCCCCCCCCCCCGGCCCCTCCTCTATGTATATTATCATCAACAAACGGATGAAGTGTAGAAAATTTGGTTCCTAGTATGATGTAGGATAAAACTCGGACCCGACTGAGTCCGATCCGGAGCAGCTCCCGAGGCGATCCGAACGTGTACGGACTCCATCCGTCCGACTCAGATCCCCGGACGACCCCGATCGTCGGACAGGCATAACTTTCGATCCGGATGTCCAATCGGGACGTGCGACCAGTCGAAACTACCGGCTCGACGAGCCCGTCAAGAATCATCGGAGATCGAAGATCTCTCCATGACCGTGACCTCCGAATCTTCCAATTTCCTTTTCGTTTGGCTTAAAATTCAGTTTTTTCGTAAAACATTCCTTTTTAGGCAGTTTGTTCGGATCCTTTCTATTTTTGGCAAATTTCCTATTTCTATTAGTTTTTCTCCTATTTGAATTCCGGGTTTAGTACTTGGATTAGGATAATGATGTTTGAGAGTCCATGTTTGAGTCCATATTGAGTTGGTCTGGTCTTTCCTTAAACCTATAAAAGG
This sequence comes from Narthecium ossifragum, assembly GCA_963920575.1. Lineage (NCBI taxonomy): Eukaryota > Viridiplantae > Streptophyta > Magnoliopsida > Dioscoreales > Nartheciaceae > Narthecium > Narthecium ossifragum. Next base: position 2,912,883 of record OY986969.1, on the reverse strand, counting down.
AGGCCTTAGGGTTTGTAAAAGTTGGAGTTTTGGATGATGAATAAAAATTAGGGTTTTTTTGGTTTCTTCCCCATAGAAATATGGTTGTCTCTCCCATAGAGAGTCTGGTTGTCTCTCCCATAGAGAGATCCACGTTACCCTGCGCCAGAGTGGTACCAGAGCTATACGAGTTCCTGGGAAGAGGATCCATGCCGCCTCGAACCAGAGCTGCCCGTGCTCGACGGCCGCCAAGCATCTCTCCGCCGCCGCCCAGAAGACGGGGTCGGCCTCCTGTCGATGGTGGGCCTCCCTGTCGCGCCCCGACCCGCGAAAGCCCAACTGAGCCGGGCGACATGAACCGGAACTTACAAAACACGGAAAAAGACGGCGAGGGTTCCCTCTAACCTATTGGTCTCCCTAACAATTCACCAAAAGCACCCCCAATTAAAAGATACAATAATTTAATAAAACCTCGAACCACAGATTTAAACCCAAAGTGTTTAATATACATATCCTCGGAGAGGGGAAGATCCAAATACAACATTACTCCCGTAGGAGACTAACTAACAAAAGGTATAAAAGCAGTAAAGATCGCCACCTCTCAAAGTCCACCAGGCGCCGCCGCACCGCCGACCAACTGCCCGGTAGGGGCCACAGAAGAAGAACTGACGCTTGCACCTGCAAAACGCAGCCCGGGTAGGTGTGAGCACTAAGCTCAGTAGGGGTTCTACACTACGACACACAGAAGGAAGAGGGAAATGCAACAGTATCGCCCTCAAGTAGGACCTGGGTGTATACAGGGGTCCCATAACCCTACCGGGTGTCCATGAGGCCCAGGAGCAACACTCAGTAAGCTCAGCAAACACTACTGACTCACATGCAGGGACCCGACACTGCAGGCGGGAAAAGGCACAGCTGAGGAGCCTCTCCTCCACTCAAGAGTCAACACAGTGAAACACCGGCTACACCTCAGCATCTGACTTGAGGCCGACACGACCTCTACAATCATCAAGCAACAAGTGTACCAGTCATCTAGGCCTATCATCGAATCGACTGGACACCACCATTCGAACCGGGTCCAAACTACCCAACCCCGGTCCTGGGGCTAAGTCCGAGCTTCCAGCCTCGGGACGGCGACCCACAGATCACCCACGCCCTAACCATGCAACTAATGCACAAATCAACAATGCATGCTATGAACATACACAAACAGGAAATAGACATGCAACAGTATGATAAGGCATCAGATAAGTCAACCGGATCGCTGCAGCGGTACTACCGACCGCTGACAGCCGATCCGCAGTGGGTCCCGACATTACGACGGTACCGCGACCGTCAACCGCGGACTCCTGCAACGGGAAGCAACCCCGAAAACCACAGATAAACAGTAGAAATATAATATTATAATCCGACATATAATATTATATTTAAAACATCAAAAGTTCTTTACTAGAGGCTAATTGACCCCATCGATCCGATGTCCAAACAACGTCGGATTCGAGATCCAACTTAGTCACTAGTAGATATACATGCTGGGATCAACATATCCAAAATCCATAAACATCCAACGGTTGGATTAACGGGAAAACACTAATCAAAATCGCTAATCAAAACTAACTTACCATCTCTTGCTGCAACGCAGCCCCTCCGTGTGAAAATCATAACAATTTGTAGAAAAATTGGAAAATTATGAAATCAATTTGGTTGGAGAGTAGATTTAAAGATCGACAACTCTTATGTTCATCCCAACCCAAAATAAGGCACGTACCGGCCGGAAAACTCGCCGCAATCTGGCTGTTCTTCAAGAACAGCAGAAACTGGAAAATCTGAGATTAAACATGCATAAATCCTACTAAAACCTCAACCAAAGATCATGAAACTTATATCAGAAATTCTACTAAGAAAGAGGAAGCCAACAACACAAAGATCAACAAGATCCAACGGCTAGATAAAGAGAAACCCATCAAACACTCTCGTAGGTAGAAGAACCTACCGAACTGCGCATTCCTCGGTTGATCCCTCGCAAACCAGTCACCAACAAGGCTTCAAACCACACCAGGGGTCTTCCTCTCGTCGCCACGAATCCAACAAGCTTTCAAGCTCCTAAAAAGGTGGTCGGAGGAGGAAGAATGACGAAGAGCAAGAGGGCTGCCGGGAGAAAACAGAGGAAGCAGAGCATCGCGGGAAGAAGAGAAAGAAGGAAGAAGAAGAGAAGAGAAGAGAAGGAAAGAAGAGGAAGGAAAGCCCGGGGGAAAACCGGGGGAAAGGGGGAGGAGGAGAGGGAAAGTCCTCCCCTTCTGACAAGAGAGAGCGACGGCCGGCGGCCGTCCTCGCGAAAGAGAGAAAGCCATCGACTCGCTCACGAGTCCAATCGATCGCTACTAGGAGCGATTGATCGCTCAAGGGCCGTAAGCTGCCTAAAAGCAAGCTTCCGCGCGCCCGAGAAACCATTCTAATCAAGCACTAACACATATAAGGTCAGTGTGTGCACACGCGGGTGTGAAACAAACCAACAAGGCGCAATTTACCAAATTTCCCTTGCGGTCCAAGAAACAATACGATCCACCGGATCGCGCGCTCGACGCGAAGCAAACAAACGAGCCACGGGTCCGACCCAACCGGTCGACCCAGGAGTAGAGGGACATGTCCTCACACTCCCCCGCGGGAACAGGGGGTCTTGCAGGCGACCATCGTTGATCTTCAACGACATGTGGCCGCCCTCCAATTCCAGTTACAACAACAGAACTGAGAACGGACGCCCTCGCTGGAAGAAGAAGAGGAGTTGTCTTCGGATGAGTCCTCCTTTCAGAATATGTACGCCGACCCACCCCCTTTTCGACGTGGTGACCAGCGGGATCGTGCCATGGATTACGGATTCAAGGTGGACATACCTGAGTTCGCGGGAGGATTGCAGCCCGAGATTTTCATGGACTGGCTTCACCAAGTGGAGCGTATATTCGAGTTTCGGGAGGTTCCCGACGACATCGAGGTGAAGTTGGCATCTATCAAGTTGAAGGGACGAGCTTCAACATGGTGGGAACAACTAAAGAGGGTTCGTGAGAAGCAACAGAAGGGCAAGATCCGAAACTGGGAGAAGATGAAAAAGAAGCTGAAGGAGCACTTCCTTCTGTTCGGATATTCCCAGTCCCTCTTCTAGAAACTACATACGCTTCGCCAAGGTACGCGATCTGTTGAAGAATATACTGAAGAATTCTATCAGTTGCTTGCCAGGAATGACCTTTCGGAGACGGAGGAGCAAACGGTCGCTAGATACCTCGGACGGCTGCGACTATCTCTCTAGGACGCGCTGAGCCTTCACGCGTTGTGGATGGTGTCCGAGGCCTATCAACGGGCGTTGACAGTGGAGAAACAGCAAGCGCGTGCGGCTGCCATGGGACGGACGCCACAACCACCTCCAGCACCGCTAAACCCGACCCCGCCTGTAACGCCCCGGCCCTCCACTGGGCCCCCGCCCACGGGCTCCCGGTCCGACCAGGATCCACCCGAGGGCCCCACCCGACACAATATTGTCCGCTTTTGGCTCGCCGCAGCTGATCGATCGATAAACCCACCGATCGATCGGACTTCCCAGGAGGTCACCCCTCCCAAACCTACTCCAGTGCACGCTTAACACTGGAGTTTTTCTGCGGTTCATTGCCAGCACGGCTTTAAAACGCGTTGTATCTATTAAGGGCATCTTGTCCCACGGTAGATCCAGCGGGCCTCACAATCCACCCCCTTGGAAGTCCAGCGTCCTCGCTGGCATAAGTTTCGGCTGGGAATCGGCTCTGATACCATACTGTAACACCCCGCCCCTCCACTAGGCCCCGCCCCGCGGGCTCCCGGTCTGACCAAGATCCACCCGAGGGCCCCACCCGACACAATATTGTCCGCTTTTGGCTCACCGCAGAAATCTGAGAAAACTTCCCAGTAGGTCACCCATCGTGTGACTACTCCAGGTCGAGCACGCTTAACCATGGAGTTTTCTGACGGATCACTGCCAGCACGGCTTTAAAACGCGTTATATCTATTAAGGGCTTACTATATACTTATATCGAACCCCGGACCATACCCAGGCGTTGTGGGATTGCTTACCCGGCTACCCGACTCAGCCCCGCCCTCCAGGCGCAGGCATCTTGTCCCACGGTAGACCCAGCGGGCCTCACACCGCCAGTGAAGCCGCCGGGTCCACGGCCTGTTCCCCCAAATCCGGCATCGGGATCCACCTTCAGGTGCTTCCGTTGTGGAGAAGTGGGCCACCGGGCTTCGGACTGTAGCCTACCTGCTAGCCGGCCAGGGAAGGCTTTGCTCCTTGAGGAAGACGCCGATGATCAGGCGGACCCCATCGAACCCGTCTTCGATGACTATGGCGATGAAGGAGAGATTCTGTACGGTGACGGCCCTGTGACCCTGGTCCTGCGAAAGAGCTTCCTGTCGCCCAAGGAGGAGGTGGACGACAACTGGATGCGGACCAAACTATTCCAAACGACGTGCACCATCGGCTGGCGGGTCTGTAAGGTGATCGTGGACAGTGGAAGTTGTGAGAACGTCATCGCGGATGAAGCGGTGACCAAACTGCAACTGGCAACGGAGGCCCATCTAGTTCCTTACCGACTATCGTGGCTCAAGCGCGGCAGCGAGGTAAAAGTCGATAAACGCTGCCTGGTTTCCTTTTCTATTGGTTCCAACTATCAGGATAGCGTATGGTGTGATGTGGTGGCCATGGATGCTTGCCACCTGTTGTTGGGCCGTCCCTGGCAATATGATCGTTCTGTCATCTATGACGGTCGGAAGAACACCTACACCTTGCGGATCAACGAGAAGCGAGTGACCCTAGCGCCGAGACGGGAGGAGCTGCTGCCCAAGCCCAAGGAAGGCCGAATTGTGACTATGTTGTCACGGTCACACTTTCTGGAGGTGGCCTACCGAGTCCGGCGTCCACCCCAAGTGTAGATTTCTGATACCTTTAATGTGAAACATCTGGGTACATACAGAGGGGTTCATTGTGATCTAGACTCGAGGACGAGTCCTTTCCAACCAGGGGAGGCTGATGCAGGACAAAACCCGGACCTGACTGAGTCCGATCCGGAGCAGCTCCTGAGGCGATCCGATCGCATGCGGACTCCATCCGCCCGACTCAGATCCCCGGGCGACCCCGACTGTCGGACGGGCATAACTTTCGATCTGGGTGTCCGATCGGGGCGTGCGACCAGTCGAAACGACTGGCTCGACAAGCCCGTCAAGAATCATTGAAGATCGAAGATCTCTCCATGACCGTGACCTCCGAATCTCCCAATTTCCTTTTCGTTTGACTTAAAATTCAGTTTTTTCGTAAAACTTTCTTTTTTAGGCAGTTTGTTCGGGTCCTTTCTATTTTTGGCAATTTTCCTATTTCTAGTAGGTTTTCTCCTATTTGAATTCCGGGTTTAGTACTTGGATTAGGATAATGATGTTTGAGAGTCCATGTTGAGTTGGTCTGGTCTTTCCTTAAACCTATAAAAGGAGGCCTTAGGGTTTGTAAAAGTTAGAGTTTTGGATGATGAATAAAAATTAGGGTTTTTTTGGTTTCTTCTCCATAGAAATATGGTTGTCTCTCCCATAAAGAGATCCACGTTACCCTACGCCATACTATTACGCTGAATAATTAACGATCCATTTTTTATAAGCATGGTCAAGACGGTTACCGACAGAAATCAAACTTTACGCATATATGTGTAAAAAACCAGTCAAGAAGACAACCATGCGGCACAAATGAGATCAACATGAGTCCAAAAGCACAAACATGAAAGCAAATATAATTGAAAAATCTAAAATTGAAGGTACAAACGTGATAAATGAATTAATATCATAAAATTGATATCTGGCCGAGGTCATGAATGACAAGTAAAAAAAAGACAAACTAAACTGAAGACTAGGCATGTGCGAAAATTTTCAATATTTAGCCCTACTCTTATCTATACTGTCACATCCAACAACCACTCTGTTTCTTTTGATAACCAAGCAAAGGAATTCCAATTGGTTCAGCCTGATAAATTTTCAAAGACTACATCACGGAAGTGAGAAATTTTCAATCTGTCATAAAATTTGGTGACGAAATCTGCTAGAGATTGATCACGATAAAAAATATCAGCTTTTGCTATGTCCGCTGCAAAAGTTGACGCAGAAGATTGAAGCTTATCCATCAAATTGATTTATAAAATTGCGTGGGTCCTAGACTTTAGACCTTCGTGAGAAAAAATTAAAATGCTGACATTATAAGCAGTACCAACATTAAGATCTCTGCAGTAGCGGATCCAGGATTTATACGAAAGGGGGACGACTTTAATAAAAAAAATTACTATAGAAGAAAATATATAAATAATTAATTAAAAAATTTAAAATAAGTATCTTATTACATTACCATAGCTATAAAAGTAAACAATTACAATTGCTTCATCCGAGTTTTCATACGTTGATAGTATTGCATAATATCTTCATTAGGAACATCATCAAAAATTTCTTTCTCGATGTACGGAATTAAGCAATCAGTAAGCCACTCATCTCCCATTCGATTGCGCAGCCGAGTCTTCACAACTTTTAAAGCTGAAAATGCCCTCTCAACAGTTGCCGTTGCAACGGGTAAAGTTAATGCCAAAGTTATAAGTCTGTAAACTAATCGGTAAACCAAATTAGTTCTTGTTGCAACCATCTTCTCAGCAAGACCAACAATCCCATGAAGCTCTGAAAAGGTGTCAGTAGAGCGCATATGGTGAATATATGTTTCAAGCTCATTTTTAAGTACCTCGACATCTAAAGGAGAGAAATCGGCTGGATATAACTCAGCAAGACGAAGTAATTTTTCCTTGTTGAAAGCGGCAAATGAGTTACTTGGATTCAGAGCTCCTATACAAAGGAGTAAGTCAGTAGTTGTCTCAGAAAAGCGATCATTCAACTCCATAAGTTGCAAATCAATTATTGTGTTAAATAACTCAAAACGGTAGCGAACCAAGTTTGTTTTCTCTATGGCACCACGTTTTGGCCGTCCTCGAGCTTTGAATTTTTCTTCCATGTTTGGGACTTCAACTTCAAATTCATGGCAAAAAGAATAAATCTCATTCAACAAAAACTCCCATTCTCCATCTTCTGCTCTTGCTATTTGTAGCCTCTCCTTAGCTAACTGCACCAACTTCATGGCATTCTCAATATCTTGGTCTTTTCTTTGCAATGTTTGTGATAACTCATTGGTTATACTAAGAATTTTTATCATCACGTGCATACTGAATATGAAGTCGAAGGACTGCATAACATCCAATAAGACACCAGCTTCAACTGATTGGGGATCATTTACCCCATCCTCCTTAATAATCTCAAGCACTTTAATCACAGAAGAGTACATATGCCTGAGTCTAATTAATGTATAATAATATGAACCCCAACGAGTGTCCCCGGCACGTTTCAAGCTAGTTTCTTGGTTCAATCCTCGTCCACTAACTAGCTCTCCACTATTTAGTGCTTGAAGAATTTTGTCATGCTGAATGGCTTTAAGAGTGTCATTCCTCTTACATGATGCACCAACTGTATTCACAATTCTCATGGCAAATTCAAAAAGTGCCTTCACTTCAAGGGGTTTTTTTGCAACAGCGACCAATGCCAACTGAAGTTGATGAGCAAAACAGTGCACATAGAAAGCAGAAGGATTCTCCTTTAAAATAAGTGTCTTTAGACCACCTAATTTACCTTGCATATTACTTGCTCCATCATAACCTTGACCACGTATTCTGGATATACTCAGGTTATGTCTAGCAAGTACAGCATCCAAAGCTTCCTTTAGTGATGCAGCCGTAGTAGAGGTGACATGCTCAACACCAAAGAAACGCTCAATAACATGCCCATTCATATCCACATATCTCAAAGCCACAGCCATCTGCTCTTTTATTGCCACATCACGAGACTCATCAACCAGAATAGAGAAATAAGAATCACCGAGGTCCTTTGTAATTAATTTTAGTGTCTCAATTGATGCTGCATGACAAATATCTTTTTGCACTATTGGTGAAGTCAATTGCAAATTCCCAGCAGCATTGGAAAAAGAAACTTTTCTCACCTCTTCATTATGCTCAGCAAGAAAATGGAATAGACCTAAATAATTTCCATGGTTATATGAATCTTCAGATTCATCATGACCTCGAAATGGTAGACCTTGCCGTAAAAGAAATCGAACACAGTCAACAACTGCAGTTAGCAAGACTCTGTAATCTGATTTCTCTTTATTTGATTTATTGATGAACATGGAAGAAATACTTTGTTTCTGCTTCATTAAGTTCTCACATTTTTGTCTTGCTTCATTGTGAGCACTATTATGCTTTCCCACGTGTTCTCAAATCTTCTCTTTCTTCTTCCAATTGTTAAACCCTATACTCACAAATACATCACCACCGCCTTTACCAGAACCGTGTGATTCAGGTCTAAAGAGATAGCAGTATAAGCAAAATACTGCATCTTTTGCCACACTGTACTCCAACCAAGTAGGATGACTTTCAAATCAATCAGGTTTGAATCTTCTATTCTCTTTCCCAAATAATGTCTGTGGAAAATCATGATTACGAGGTTGAGCAGGACCCTTTTGTAAATAGGCTCTTCGGTATTCATCTCTAACATTAAAATTGTAAGTCCAAATCGGAGGTCTCAATCCAGGATCCGAAGGTAGACTTGCAGGATCAATACGCAAACAAGCCTTCTTCACATTAGAGTCAAGCATATTACTAGATTGAGATGAATCAACTGGAGATGTTCTTTTGACCAAGTATTTGTCCATGAGAATAACAAGCCTATACATAAAAAAGACAACTTTCAAGAGGAAATCAAGCAAGATGCTTTCTGAATGTGCATAAGATGTACGTGCATGCAAAACAGTGCAGAAACTTGCTCATTAACCAAGGCTAAAAGGGCAACGAAGCTATATGCCTATATATAATATATTAATATATAGTTGTGAATCTTGTGAGCAACGAAGCTATATGCCTATATATTAATATATAGTTGTGAATCTTGTGATTTTGGACTCTACCTGGGGCTGGGGAATTACACGCCATTGATGACGACTAATTTTTTAATAAATTAAAAAAAATAGTAAAGAAAGATAAGAAGAAAGGGGAAAAGATAGAAGCGAACCAGTTTATTGGAGATATTGATGTGTGTTGATTGTTGAAGAGAAAGAGAAGGATGACAAGAGGCCTCAGACCAGTATCCCCAACCCTACGGTCCCCACCTCCATGACTCCATCCTCTAAAAGTGACCTTTGACTTGTCCTCAAAGCTATAAACAAGAAACTATCGCCGCCCCTTGGCCTTTCCTTTCTTATCAAGTTATCCTTATCTCTCTCTCAACTCATTCTTAAATCTTAACCGTCCATTTATTTCTTATACATGTTAGATATTAAATCATATGGGGGTCAATTTTACTTTGAGAGGGGGGGCAATTAAATATTTAATATATATTAGATAGGTTTTGTTTTTTTTTCCAAGGGGGGGCACCTGGCCCCCCCCTCCCCGCCCCCCCTTCCAGTACTTTTTATGGTCTCGAGCTCCCTTGCATCTATAAAATTAACCACCGAGTACTGCACGCCTCTCCCTTCCAGTACTTTTTATGGCTTCCATAACTTGGTTCTTCTTCTTCCTTCCAGTACTCCTTGTATTAATCTTAAAACAAAGGAAGAAGAAAGGTGATCATGCCGATAAGAAGCTCCCTCCGGGCCCTCCGAAGCTCCCCGTCGTTGGGAACCTCCACCAGCTCGGCTCCCTCCCCCACCGCTCCTTCGCGGAGCTCGCCAAGCGCCATGGACCCGTCATGAATCTCCAGCTCGGTCGCATCCCTGTCGTCGTCGTCTCCTCCTCGGAGATGGCCAAGGAAGTCCTCAAGACTCAGGATCTCAGCTTCTGCAGCCGGCCAAACCTGGTCGCCTTACGAAAGTACTCTTACGACTACCATGATGTAGCCTTCACTCCTTACAGCGAATTTTGGAGAGATCTACGCAAGCTCTACATCCGGGAGCTGTTCAGTCCCAAGAAGTTGCATTCCTTTCGCTATGTGAGGGACGAGGAGGTTGCCAAGATGATGAGCTCCATCACGTCACAGATCGACCGATCTAACCCAGTTGTCAACATCAGCGAGAAGATGTTGTCCATCGCGAACAACGTTGTATGCAGAGTGGCCTTCGGAAAGAGTTATGAAGGAGAGGGAGAGTATGCAGAGCGGAGTAAGCTCAATAGCATTCTCGCAGAGGCAGTGACATTGATGTCCGCCTTCTTCGCCGAGGACTACTTTCCTGGGGGTGGATGGATCGTTGATCTGCTGTCTGGGCAACAGCGGAGGCTTGATAAGAACTCCCGTGAGCTAGATGCCTTCTACCTGCAGGTGATCAATGAGCACCTCGACTCAGGCCAGAAGATGAATGGGCGAAAGCACGAGGACATCATCGATGTTCTGATTAGGCTCAAGAAAGAAGAAGGCCAGCTTACCATGGAACACCTAAAGGGATCACTAATGGTATGTATATCTACGTTTATGATGCTATTCTATTTAATTTTGCTCCGTTTCGCTTGATTGCTGACTTCAGCATGAATATATCTACCAATCACCATGAAACTCTACTTTCAATCCTCTGTTTTGCTTGATTCACATAATTTATTTCCACACGAATAAGAATCTGAATGGAGGGTTAGAAAACAACAACAATACATATCCCCAACGTCCGTGTTAGAAATCAGCTCTATAAACAACAAACTTTGTTTCCTGCAGTGGAAAAACAGAGAAAAGAAGAAGATAGAATCCTTGAAGAGAGGGAGTAAAATGCTTTCTACTTCACTGTCTCATTAGCTGAAAAACAAAGGTTACCCGTAGGTTACAAGTACCCACCAAACACATAAGGAAACAACTTAACCAACCTAGCTAAAATTAAGGACCACTAACTATGAACATTCTAACAAACTAAATGACTCACTCCTACAAATAGGCAACAAACTAAGACTCAGTCAATAACTTTGAATCATATTTTCAACATCCCCTCGTGATTCAAAGTCACACACTCCAAGTAGTGATCTGAAGTAGGAATGTTTGTTGAAAGGTAGCGATTTTGTGAAGACATCTCCAACTTGCTCATTTGTGTTGCAATACTGCAGTACTACCTCCTCCTTCGCTACCAAGTCTCGAATAAAGTGATGTCGGATTTCAACATGCTTTGTTCTTCCATGATAAACAGGATTCTTTGTCATTGCTATGGTTGCTTTGTTGTCACAAAAAATTGTAGTAGCTCCTTCTTGCCTTTGATTAAGATCTTCGAGTAATCTCCTGAGCCACAGTGCTTGACAAGCTGATGAAGCTGCAGCTACATACTCTGCTTCAGATGAAGATAAAGCTATGGTTGCTTGCTTCTTTGAACTCCAAGTGATAGCTGCAGAACCAAGGCTAAAAGCGCTTCCAGAAGTGCTTCTTCTATCATCTAAAGAACCTGCATAGTCACTATCAGTAAACCCACATAACTTGAAGTGATTCACCTGAGTATACCATAATCCAAAGTCCATTGTGCCAGCAATGTAGCGCAAGATCCTTTTTGCTGCTCCAAAATGATGCTTTGAGGGCCTATGCATGAACCGAGAGATAATGCCAACTGAGAATGCAATATCTGCTCGAGTATGTGTCAAATAAATCAATCCTCCAACTAAACTTCTGAAGATCATTGCATTTGCATCACCTGTACCATCTTCAAGTTTAAACTTCTCATTCGCATTCATTGGAGTAGCTGCCACCTTGCAATTTAACATATGAAATCTTTTAAGAAGATCTGCTGCGTACTTTTCTTGTGAAACAAAAATTCCATCCTCACATTGCCTGATTTCCATTCCAAGAAAGTAATGCATAAGACCCAAGTCTGTCATTTCAAACTGCATCATCATGCAATGCTTGAAATCTGCTACAACAGAGTTAGATGAACCCATGTATATCATATCATCAACATATAAACTGACTAGTAGAAAACCATCTGATCCCTGCTTCTTCAGATATAGAGTGGGCTCATTCTCACTGCGCTCAAAGCCATAGTGCCTGAAAAAAGAATCAATTTTGCTGTACCAAGCTCGTGGAGCTTGCTTCAAACCATAAAGAGCTCTTTTCAACTTATAAACCTTCTCTTCTTGGCCACTAATAACAAAACCTTCAGGTTGAGTTACAAAAACATCTTCATTCAATTCACCATTCAGAAAAGCTGATTTTATATCCAGTTGATAGATAGGCCATTTTAATTGAGCTGCAAGAGCTATAACTGTTCTTATAGTTTCAAATCTGGCAACAGGAGAGAAGGTTTCTTGGAAATCAATACCTTGCTGTTGGGCATAACCCTTTGCAACTAGTCTTGCTTTGTGCTTTTGAATGCTCCCATCTGCATTAAACTTTGTCTTGAAAATCCATTTCAAACCAATGATGCTTTTATTTGGAGGCAAGTCGACTAGCTTCCATGTTTCATTCCTCTCAATAGCTGCAATTTCCTCCTCCATAGCTTTGCACCACTCCTTCTCCTTGGCTTCTTCAAAATTTGAAGGATCTGAAACACATAAGGCAAAGCTGCAAGTATCATAAATTTCTTTAAGAGATCTCTCTTTCCTTGGAGGACTGTCAGTATCTAAGTCAGATCTTGTGGATGGAAAGCTGCTTCCTGTTGGAGCAGAGCTACTGTTCACTTGATCTGAAGTAAGTGATTTTGCCAAGTCACCATTTTGACTTTGGGATGGATCAGTGCTTTCATTCCAAGCCCAATGTGCACTTTCATCAAACACAACATTTCGACTAACAACAAGCTTATTGCTAACTGGATTATATAATCGGTAAGCTTTCGATTGAGGAGAGTAACCAATAAAAATGCATTTTTCAGATTTCCCATCCAGTTTGTGACGATCATGAGAATCAATAAAAGTAAAGGCGATGCAGCCAAATACTTTCAAATGACTTCAGGTTTTCTTCCTTTCCATGCTTCGTATGGTGTCATATTCATGACTGCTTTTGTTGGAGAGATGTTCAGCAAATAGACTGAGGTGGCCACTGCTTCTGCCCAAAAGCTATTAGGAAGACTCTTTGCTTTCATCATGCTTCTTGCCATCTCCACTACAGTTCGATTTTTCCTTTCTGCTACACCGTTTTGCTCTGGTGTATATGGTGCAGTGAGTTCCCTGTAAATGCCATTCTCTTCACAAAATGAACAGAAATCATTAGATAAAAATTCACCCCCTCTATATGTACGAAGAGCCTTTATGAAGCTTCCACTTTGCTTCTCAACAAGTGCTTTAAACTTCTTAAATGTCTCAAAACATTCTGACTTGGCTTGCAGAAAATAGACCCAACTCATACGAGTATAATCATCAGTAAATAGCAAGAAATACCGACTACCAGTCAAGGATTCAGTTCTCATTGGTCCACACACATCTGCATGAACTAATTCAAGTGCAAATCTGGCTCTCCATGCTTTTCCCACTGGAAATGACTTTCTAGTTTGTTTTCCATACATGCAACCTTCACAAACTTCATCTAAAGAATCAATTCTAGGCAGTCCAACAACCATATCTTTCTGATTTAAGAGCTTCAAGCCATTAATATTCAGGTGCCCATAGCGCAAATGCCATAACTTTGATTCATCTTTGTGACTAATCACTAATGCATGATTATCAAGGCTTGAAATCTCAAATGGAAACATTTTGTTTGCTGCCATATGCACATTAGCAATGGTACGACCAGATTTCTTATCAATAATGGTGCAAGATGCATCATCAAACAACACAGAATATCCATTTTCTACCAATTGCCCAACACTTAGAAGATTATGTGCCAAACTAGGAACATAAAGAACATCATTAAGATGCTTAACTTTACCATGATTTGTTTGGACAGCAATGGTACCTTTTCCTTCAACTTGCACTTGTTTGTTATCTCCGAGCCTTACTTGTATCTTCTTTGACTCATCAAGATCTCGGAACATGGAGCGTTTGCCGGACATATGATTTGAGCAGCCGCTGTCTAAGAACCAAACATCACTGTTATCAATAGCTGAATGACAACAAGACGTGAATAACTTACTTTCCTCATCTTCCTTCTCTTCTGCATAATTTGCTTGCTTTTGCTTGTTCCAACAATTTGCTTCAATGTGACCATATTTTTTGCAGTAGTAACATTGGATTTTACCCATATTTTTGCTTCTTTGATCATTTGCATGCTGTCTTTGATTGCCTTGCCAGTCATTCCTTCCTCTTCCTCAGCCACGACCACCTCGTCCACGGTAACCACCTCGTCCACGTCCTCTTCCTGATGACTTCTCTGAGTTTTCTTTTTGAGAAAAAACTTCACTATTCACTTGGAATGCCTTCTCCTCAACCCTTTCAGCTGACCTTTGCAACCTTGCCTCATGAGCTTGTAAAGACCCCATTAGTTCATCAAATGAAAACACAAATAAGTCTTTAGATTCCTCAATCGCAGCAACAACATGATCAAACTTTGGAGTTAAACTCCTTAGAACCTTTTCAACAATGGTTTGATCAGAAACTATTTCACCAAGAGTCCTCATTTGACTAGCTATAGAAGAAGCGCGAGACAAAAAATCTTGAATAGACTCGGTGCTTTTCATAAGTAAGGTTTCAAATTCTCGACGAATTGATTGTAGCTTGATGGTGATTACCTTCGCCGAGCCTTTGTACTCAGTTTGCAAGATCATCCAGGCCTCCCTAGATGTACTAGCTGCTGCTATTCTTGAGAAAACACTGTCATGGACAGCTTGTTGGATGAGAAACAATGCTTTTGAGTCTTTCTTCTTAACCTCCTTCAATTGATTCCTTTGACCTGCTGTCATAGTTTCTTGATCACCTTCAAAGTATCCATGCTCAATCAAATCCCATAAGTCTTGAGACATAAATAAGGTTTTCATCTTAATGCTCCAGAATTCATAAGATTTTCCATCAAAAATAGGAAGAGATGATTGCATAGAATTACCATTGACAACCATAATTTCCTTCTCTGGATTTCTATCAAACACTTATAGAGCGAAATTGTTTACCTCCTTTTTTGCACACAAGGTAAACTAGGAGATGACCTGCTGGTCTTCAACTCTTTTGTAAACTTGATCAACTGCGATCCCTTCGCCGACTGTGACCGCAACCTTGCTCTTGATACCACAATTGTTAGAAATCAGCTCTATAAACAACAAACTCTGTTTCCTGCAGTGGAAAAACAGAGAAAAGAAGAAGATAGAATCCTTGAAGAGAGGGAGTAAAATGCTTTCTACTTCACTGTCTCATTAGCTGAAAAACAAAGGTTACCCGTAGGTTACAAGTACCCACCAAACACATAAGGAAACAACTCAACCAACCTAGTTAAAATTAAGGACCACTAACTATGAACATGCTAACAAACTAAATGACTCACTCCTACAAATAGGCAACAAACTAAGACTCAGTCAATAACTTTGAATCATATTTTCAACAGTCCGGCCAACTAAGAAAATTTTGCTTAGTATGCAAGTATCTTTTTAATTATGAAAATTCTGATGCTTCTTTGTTCTCTCTCTAGAACATTTTGGCTGCGGGAACAGACACTTCTGCAGGAACTCTAACGTGGGCGATGTCCGAGCTCGCGAGAAATCCTACAACAATGAAGAAAGCACAAGATGAAGTAAGAGAAATGGTTGTTGGTAAAAATAATATTGTAGAAGAAGATGATCTTCCGAAACTTCCATATTTGAAGATGGTGGTGAGAGAGACTCTAAGGTTACATCCTCCTGGTCCACTAATGGCCCCTCATCAAACAATGAAGAATTGCACAGTAGCTGGTTACCATATCCCTGAAAAGACAAGGGTGTATGTGAATGTGTGGGCTATTGGAAGAGATGCAAATTCCTGGGAAAGACCAGATGAATTCATTCCGGAGAGATTTATGGATAATGAAGTTGATTACAGGGGCCATGATTTCCAATTGTTACCTTTTGGATCTGGAAGAAGAATTTGCCCAGGAATGCAATTTGGATTGATTAATGTGGTGCTTCCGCTCGCAAACCTTCTCTATGCTTTCAACTGGGAACTGCCGGCAGGAATCAAGAACATTGACGTGGATGAAGCTCCTGGTATTGTGGTCCACAAGAAAAACGCATTGTGCCTAAGTGCTTCAAAGTACATAGATACTTAAGGTGATTGTTGTGTTAATTTGGTCTTGTAGCTCGGCACTTTTGGTTAGGATATCAAGTATGTCGGTTCTATATATATATATATATATATATAATTGTGATTCATAAGTGCAGAGTATGTGCCTTATTGCTACCAAGTATGTAATCTTTTTAGTCTTGCAGTGAGACAAATAATTTCGAATACCTTGTCAAATAATATGATCTCAAAACTATTGTGGTGTTGTTCTTACATAAGGTGATCAAAACTGTACTGAATTCCCAAATCCGAACCGAGTGATTCGGTTTGGCTTTTCAGTTTTTTTCGGTAATACATTAACTTGATGCTCTCACCAAATTTAGAGTTTTCTGACGGATCACTGTCATCACGGTTTTAAAACGTGTTGTGTCTATTAAGGGCTTATTATATACTTATATCGAACAGCGGACCATATCCAGGCGTTGTGGGAGCGCTTACCCGGCTACCCGACTCATCCCCGCTCTCTAGCCGAAGGCATCTTGTCCCACGATCATGCTTAACGTTGGAGTTTTCTGACGGATCACTGCCATCACGGCTTTAAAGCGTGTTGTGTCTATTAAGGGCTTACTATATAGTTATATCGAACCCCGGACCATACCCAGGTGTTGTGGGAGTGCTTACCATGCTACCCGACTCATCCCCGCCCTTCAGGCGAAGGCATCTTGTCTCACGATAGACCCAGCATGCCTCACATAACAATACCGGGAGCTTCCTCTGCGTCGATCTCCTTCGTCCCCGCCGCCAGCTCCCAGTTGCAAGCATAGATACAGAAGGTTTGCCACCGTGAGCTTCATAAGAATCAATCCAAGCTGCATGCCGGCACAAATTCTTCGGCCAGATCCAAAAGGTAAGAATCGAAAATCCTGACCCATGTAATCAATTGGATTATCCATGAATCTTTCTGGAATGAACTCATCCGCTCTTTCCCATAGATCTGGGTCTGTTGCTATAGCCCACGAATTGATGAACACCCTTGTATTTTTTGAGACATGGTTGCCGGCAATTGTGCAGTCTGTCGTCGTCGCGTGGGGGATCAACAATGGACCAGGAGGATGCATCCTTTGAGCTTCGCTCACCACCAATTCCAGGTATATATGGAAGTTTCGGTAGGTCATCTTCTTCAACCATCTTTTTACCAGCTGCAACCACTGCTCTTATCTCCTCTTGTGCTTTCTTCATTGTGCTTGGATTCCTCGC
Source organism: Narthecium ossifragum (assembly GCA_963920575.1). Taxonomy (NCBI): domain Eukaryota; kingdom Viridiplantae; phylum Streptophyta; class Magnoliopsida; order Dioscoreales; family Nartheciaceae; genus Narthecium; species Narthecium ossifragum. The sequence goes on along the minus strand of OY986969.1, from coordinate 2,895,502 downwards.
GGGCTCCGCCATCGCCCATGTCGCGACTTGTGAGGACATGTCCCTCTTTTCCTGTAGCTCGTTGTAGACCACAAGGGCAATTTGATAAATTACGACTTGTTGGTTAGTTTCACACCCCCGTGTGCACACACCGGCCTTGTTTTGGTGTATGTGCTTGTATAGGATGGCTAGGTGGACCCGGGATCGGAGGATTTGAGCTTGGGCTTGTGCTTAGCCTAAATTTGCCTTTCTGGGCAAAGCGGATCGATCTTCCTTGCTAAGAAGATCGATCTTCCTTGCTAAGGGGATCGATCTTCCTTGGGAAGGGATCTATCCCTCTGTGCCAGAAAGTCCTGGCGGTGACTCTTGCGAGGACGGCCGTCGTTGGCCGTCGCTCTCCCTTATCAGAGGGAGGGGAGGACTTTCCTCCCCTCCTCTCCCTTTTCCCCGGCCTTCCCGGCTTTCTCCTACCTTTCCTTCCTCTTTTCTTCCTCTCCTTCTCCTTCTTCGGGCTTCCTTCTCTTCTTCCCGCGAAAGCTCTGTTCTTCCCCTGTTTTCTGGCAGCTGCTTCTCCTCCACCGTTCTCCCTCCTCCGGCCACCGTTTTGGGAGCTTGAAGGCTCGTTGGAACTGTGGCGGCGTGTGGACGATCCCTGGCATGGTTTGGAGCTTGGTTAGCGGCTGTTTAGCGGGGAATCAGCCGAGGTTTAGCGTTGCCGGTAGGTTTTCTACTTACTGATGTTGTTTAATGGGTTTCTCTTAATCTAGCCGTTAGCTCTGGTTGATCTTTATGTTGTCAGATGCATCTTGCCTAGTAGAATTTCTGGTATAAGTTTCATGATCTTTGGTTGAGTTTTTAGTAGGATTTATGCATGATTAATCTTGGATTTTTCGGTTTCTGTTGTTGTTGAAGAATAGCCGGCTTGCGGCGAGTTTTCGGGCCAGTACGTGCATGTTCTTGGGTTGTGATGAGAATACGAGTTTTAGATCGCTTAGTTAACTTTCCATTCCAGCTTATTTCGTATTTTTTTGATTTTCCTACGATTTGTTATGAATTTATTACTGGAGGGCTGCGTTGCAGCAAGTAATTGGTAAGTTAGTTTGATTAGCTGTTTTTCCGTTAATCTAGTCGTTAGATGTTTCTGACTTTTGGATATGTTTATCCCGGCATATAGATATACTGGAGTCTAAGTTGGATCTCGAATCCGACGCCATTTGGATGTCGGATCGAAGGGGCCAACTAGCTAGTATGTAGAGAATGTTTGGTGTTTTAGATATAATATTATATGTTCGGATTATAATATTATATTGCTACTGTTCATCAACGGTTTTGGGGTTACTTTCCTGTTGCAGGAGTCCGCGGTTGACGGTCGTGGTACCGTTGTAATGTCGGGACCCGCTGCGGATTGGCTGGCAGCGTTGGATAGTACCGCTGCAGCGATCCGGTTGATTGTATGCATAAATTGTTGTTTGTTAGCGCTTTGTGGTTAACCGGGGGGAGTCATGAACCCTCGGGAATGCTTATTATAAATGGGTCATGGGTTATGCCCTTGATCCTTTATCGCTTTGTGGTTAACCGGGGGAGTCATGAATCCTCGGGAATGCTTAGTATGAATGGGCCATGGGTTATGCCCTTGATCCTTTATCGCTTTGTGGTTAACCGAGGGGGTCATGGACCTCGGGAATGTTTAGTATAAATTGTTGCATGCATTGTTGTTTGTGCATTAGATGCCTAGGGTTTGACTGTGGTGATGTTAGCCTGCTGTCTGGGGTAGTGTTTGCTCTGTTGCTTGGAGTGCTGAGAGTTGGTTGTCATAACCACGGTTGTTCCGCCAAGTGTGGAGGTTCCGCTTGGGGAGGGGCGTCCTACATGTATCGTCATGTCCACCCTGTGTCAGGGAATGTCGGAGAGTGTCCACCCTTGAACAGTGGCTGTCGGAGGGACGTACTTTGGACAGGTACCCTTCGGATTATTGACGGGATTTATGGGGTCCTTGACAGGCCTCAGTACTTGGCACAGAGTTAGTTTAGTTGCAGTTTTCCCTTCCTTGTGTGTGACGTAGAGTAGAACCCTACTAAGCTTAGTGCTCACTCCTACCCGGGCGGCGTTTGCAGGTGCAGGTACCAGCTCTCCTGCGGTGGGCCCCAGTTGCTCGTCTTGCGGTGGCGTATCGACGTCAGGGCATGTTTGAGGGCCAGGATGGTTTTCGCTGTGCTTTTCAGGGGACTACTGATGATGTAACTTCTTTTTGAGTTTTATACATCTGTTGTACTTAAGGACTGTTTATGTAAATCTTGTTGTAACTCTATCTTATGTACAGTTTTGTAATAATAGGAGTTGTTAGATTTACTTTTGTCCTCATACTGCTTGTTGTAACTGTTTCCGCCAGTTGTTGTTAGTAGATGTAGGAACCCCCCTCGTGTCCCGGTCCGGGTGGGTTTTCCGGGCCGGGGCGCGACACGACTCCTGTAGCAGTGTCTGTTCCTGCAACCAAAATTCCCTAGAGAAAGACAAAACAATGAAACTTAATTTAGATCGAATGTTTTCAATACAATATTATTATGTGCTAGCTTAGCTAGCTTCTAATTTGTATGTATGTATGTAAATATGTATGTACGTACCATTTGTGCTCCTTTCAGCTGTTCCACACTAAGCTTGCCTTCTTCACTCTTGAGCCTAATCAGAACATCGATTACGTCCTCTTCAGCCTGCCGGTTGACCTTCCGGTTTGGGTCGAGGTGCTCGTCGAGCACCTTCTGGTACAACGCATCCAGTCCCCGGAAGGTCGTCTTGAGTTTCCGCTGCTGGCTGTTGGGGTTTCTCTCCTCATGAGATCTCAACAAATGGAATCCAGTTGTGTTGAACAATTGGATGCGGCACAAGAGGAGAAGAAGAAGGAGCTATGAAGAAAAGGAACGTGGAAGCCAAATCTGGGAATTTGAGATCGATCCAAAATGCTTTTGGCTCGATCCAGGTTGAAGTTGGATCGATCCAGGTTGAAGTTGGATCGATCCAGACCTGGTTGGATCGATTCCTAAGGCCTCTCACAGAGACGTGGTTGTAGGTCTGCACAGTGGATCGATCCATATCAAGTTTCCAGAGACGTGGATTCCAGCAGCACCCAGTGGATCGATCCAACTTACCTTGGATCGATCCAGCTTTGGATCGATCCAACTTACCTTTGATCGATCCAAAGCCACAATGGATCGATCCCAGACCTGTTGACAGAGGACTGGTCTGGCTGTCACATAGTTGGATCGATCCAAGCCTTCTCTGGATCGATCTGAAAATGACAGACGGTTTTTTTGGATGGTTAGGATTAATTCTGATCCTAATTAACTTGGGCCATATAAATAGGGGTTATGTGATCTTTTTAGGTCATCTTCTTGTTGCTTGAAACCCTAGAGAGAGAGAGGTTTTGTTCTCCTCTAGAGGAACCCTTGTAATCCACATTCTATCATAGTGAGATCCTCCTTCACCCCGTGGTTTTTCCTCTCAGTGATTTGCTGGGAGGTTTTTCACATAAATCTTGATGTTTTGGTTTGCTTTCTCTGTCTTGTCTTTCATGTCGTGCCGACGTTCTAGGATTTGGGTAGCATCTATACACCCAAGATCCCTACAAGTGGTATCAAAGCGAGATTACAGCAATGGCGGGGAAGTTCGATATCGAGAAGTTCGATGGGAAGATCAATTTCGGTATGTGGCAAGAAAGGGTACAGGATATCCTAATCCAGCATGGCACCTACAAAGCCTTGAAAGGATCAAAGCCGGACACCATGTAAGATGAAGACTGGTAGGAGATGGATCTGAAGGTGTGGAGCACCATTAGATGTTGTTTGGCAAACGAGGTGATGTATAAAGTGGTCAGTGATAAGACTGCACCAAAGTTATGGTTGAAGCTTGAGAGTCTGTTCATGACCAAGTTCTTTACAAACAAACTGTTTGTGAAGAAGCAACTGTACATCCTACGGATAAAGGAAGGAGCAAATCTGTTGGAGTATCTCAACACCTTCAACAAGATTGTTGAGCAACTGTTGATCTTAGAAGTCAAGCTAGAGGATGAAGATAAGGCACTTCTTCTACTAGCTTCTTTACCTTCTTCATATGAACATTTGGTGACTATCCTACTCTACGGGAAGGAGACGCTGGAAACAGAGGAGGTGACATGAGCCCTCCTTTCTAATGCCATGAGGAAGAAGAGCAAAGAAGAGACAGTTTCAGAAGCCTATATGGTGGAGAAGAAACAATCCGGTGATCGTTCCTCATCTGATAGAGGCAGAGGAAGAAGCAGAGATCATGGCAACGGGTACAAGTCCAGAAGCAAATCACGGCCAAGGAAGGATGTGCAGTGCTACTATTGCAACAAGAAATGGCACTTCAAGAGGGACTGTAGGAACCTCAAAAGAGACCTGCAAGAAGGAAGGACAAAGGAAGATGGGGGAGACAGTAACACTTTTGTTGTGCATTTGAACAGTGATGTTACAGTTTTGGGATGCTGTAAGGATGGTTGCATCAATGTTGCTTCTCCTCCTCATTCAGATTGGGTCATGGATATGGGGGCATCATTCCATGCCACACCTCATCAACACCTCTTTACCTCATACAAGTCATGTCACGCCTCGACCCAAACAACCCATCTGGGCCAGGACGTGAGCGGACTAAACCTATTTTTAAAAACTTCGGAGGGCCCGGAGGGAGCTTCCTCTCGGCATGGTCACCTTTCCTTTTCCTTTGCTTTAAGAGTAAAGCAAGGATGACTGGAAGGAAGAAGAGGAATTAAACTATGGAAGCCATGAAGCTAGCTAAGAAAGAGAGGGGGAGGTGTTAAGGTGCTTAATTTAAAGACCAATGGAGGAGAACCATAACTGTTGCAATAACTGTTCACGATACAGAGATTGATGAAAGAAAAAAAAAATATAGGAATGTTATAATGATATGAAATCTGTTCGCTGCTATATGATATTTTTTTAGATAATTAGTGTTTACACCAAAACAAGCAAACTTATTAATAAGTACACCACTATCATTAATTTTAATGTGTAAACACCATTTTAAGACAGTTATGATCAATTACGATTAATTATGCATTTTTTATGACTATTTTACCCTCTGACGACCCAAACTCCAATCCTATATCTTCTACTTATGGTCAAACTCCACGCCCAATTCTACTAAAAAAACACAGCTTTATGGCGGCAACCGATGTTGAAGTCACATCCTCTCCCCCTTCTCCCTTCCAACTCCTCTCCTTACCACCAAGCTTCTTCCTTGGAGCCTGATACCCTCCTCCACCTTCCCCAATCACTTGTTACTAGCCTCTACACCGACTTCCGCACATGCCCTTTTGATCCCATGTTTTCTCTTGGAGGAAAACCCTAGAAATTTTAGGTCTAGATTTGGTCCTTTTTGGTGCTTTTCTTGGATTGTTTTGGAAGTGGGTATTGGATCTTTTGGTGTTTGGAGGTCTGGCAGGGCTTGATGAAACACCATATCCGCCCACTTTTCCGTCCGCCGACCTTGATGAGTACATGAAAGTGCACTCTGAACATGACTAAGAGCAGCTTATTTGCTTAGTTTTCATGATTAATATAGATGATTTCGTCCGTATATGTTGCTTCATAAAGTTATTTGTATTATGCATGAAATTGAAGCAAAGATAGGCCTTTAACGCCAAAACTGTACCTTTTTTAAACGAACCAGATGAAGTGTCATATATGGTTGGAAAGCTCTTGAAGTCTAGTAAAACACTTCACGCTCAAAATGCTCACGGTAGACCGTCGCATCGACCGTCAGCCTCTGTCAAGGAAAACACTTCTCAGGGTCGATGCGATGATCAACCGTAGCTTTTCCAAATATTATGCACAGTTCACGGTCGACCGTGGCATCGTCCATGGGCGTATAACGGGTTTAAACTTAACCCGAGTTTGCTAATTTTTGGACCCTATAAATAGAAAAGTTAGGGTAAGTCAAGGGGACTTCTTGGACGTTTTTGGAAGCTCTTTTCTGGACGTTTTCTAAAGGAAGAAGATGAAGACATCTCCATCCATGGCCGAGTAATCCGCGGGCATGGCGGACGGATGACCTAGCGAGGATTAGGGTTTCTTCTCCAATAATGGTTCATGTTTTAAACTTTATTGTTAAACTCTTTTCTATGTATTGAGTCTTGAAGGATTATTTTCAGATTATAGATTTCTATGTGGAGGAATGATATTATGAATCTAGTCATGCTTCTTTCATGATCTTATAGTCCCATGGTTATATCTATTGTTACCTACTTTATCTCGTGAAATCTTTGTCATGTATTGCCGATTGTGAGAGTTGGTATTGTGTATTCTTAGAGATCTGGTTAGATAGAGTAAGGGCTTTGTCCCGATAAACTTTTGCTATACATTGCATGTAGTGACAGCTGGTATCGTATATTCTTAGGTTTTGGTAGTATGAGGTTTGAGTGATAAAAGGAAGAGTCAGTCGTAGGAAGAGACATTTATATATTTTATTTGGTTTGTAGTTCCATATCTTCCAGTTAATGTGATTGGGATGTGAATCCATTAACTGTGTATTATATGAGTCATTGAGAAGAGAAGAACCTAAATCCGAGTGAAGTGATTTCTGAAGCCTAGTTTTAACCAAATCATGATTTCCTTTGTTAACTTTATTTTACCGTTACATTTTCGATCTACTTTCTTAACTTTAACGTTCTTGATTGTTTTCGATACATTGTTATCTGTGTTTCTGGATCTTTCCTGCTTGTCTCTCTGTGGGTTCGACCACTCTTATGCTGTACTGCACCGTGACCGCTGTGCGAGACACATTTGAGCGATATCAGACCTCTCTCCAGTCCTCTAGTCACCGAGATCCAACTTCCAGTTGCCGGGAAACTCTCTCGAGTTCCTCACCCCAATTAGGCACGACACCGCTTCCGCTCGATCTCACCTTCTCCGGCCTCCCGCGTCCCATCCGACCTCAGATCTAGAACCCACGCTGTCATCCCCGCCCATCATCGTCGGTGTCAGCGGGCTCCCCGGTTTGAAGTAGGGACGGCAGCTGCGGTGTGACGTAGATCGGCGAGGGAGGGGGAGATGGGTTTGGGGCGGCATTATTCTCTTTGCAGTATTCTCTTTTTCTGTTTTGGATTAATGTTCATGAATGGATTTAAGTTTTCTCTTTGTAAAAAGAGAACCTAAATCCAAAAATGATTTTGTGCTCAAACATGTTATGGAGTGTTCTCTTTTTTCTTTTCATTAATCTACATGAATGCATTGCATTATTCTCTTTGCAGTTTATACTTTTCTCTTTTCCATCTTTATACATGAATGGTTTGGATTATTCTCTTTTCTCTTTTCCATTTTCTCTTTTCAATGCAAATTCCGCCGGCCGCTTCCTGCAGCTCCTCTTGAACTCTTGATGAAGTCGTCGCCGTCGCTTTTCTGTTTGCGGTATTCTCTGTTTAGTTTTTGATTAATGTTCATAAATGAATTTAAATTTTCTCTTTGTAAAAAGAGAATACCTAAATCCAAAAATGATTTTGTGCTCAAACATGTCATGGAGTGTCCTCTTTTCTCTTTTCATTAATCTCCATGAATGCATTGCATTATTCTTTTTGAAGTATTCTCTTTGCAGTTTACACTTTTCTCTTTTCCATCCATTACATGAATGATTTGGATTATTCTCTTTTCTCTTTTCCATTTTCTCTTTATAATACAGATTCTGCCAGCCGCTTCCTATATATAGCTCCTCTTGAACTCTTGATGAAGTCGTAGGGCCCGAGCGTCCACCTCCTCCTCGCCGACTGCAGACGCTATAGCCCTCGTGGTGGTCGGGAGGCGCATGATCTATAGATCCGGGAGGTTTCGAGGAAGAGGATAACGGCGTCGGAGTTGTGTCAGTGAATGGGGTGATGAGCGGCGATGACGACGACAGGGAGATCTGGGAGCGACGGCAGCGGCGGATCGGGATCTGGGAGCTGCCGGCGACGGATCTAGGGGTGGGGGCGGCGGCGGATCCAAAGGTGGGAGCCGTCCGGATCTGTCGGTGGGGGGTGGGGGGGAGGTGTTTTAAAGGGGATATGGTGATAATAATATAGAGAGAAGGGTATAAGAGTCTTTTAAACTCTAAGATGGTGTTAAGGAGTTAAATCTAATGGTTGTTGTTTTATTAGTAGGATAAGATCTACTTATGGTGCTCCCTACTAAAGCCTCATTTTTTTGTGTAATCAAATTTTGTGTCGACAATTACACATCCCATTAATATTTTTAAAACACGTATCCAACATTAAAGGTCCATTTGGATTAAGTATAGGATAAGTTTGTATGTTGGATAAAGTAAAAATTATGCAAGCATTAAAGGTAGTTATGTAAGATTGTGAATAAAATGTTTGGATACATAAATGACATTTATGTATACTTATTTTCAATTCAAACGACCCTAATTAGCTCAGGACGTTATTCTTTTCATCATCCATATATAGATAAGAATCTTTCTTGGGGTGCTAGCTTTTGACTGCATTTTGCGGAATGAGATAACAGACCAATTCTTTTTTCTTTTTTTAAAGATAAGCCGAAGCTGAGAAAAAACAAAAAACCATTAGCTGGGTTTAAATACTAATTTCTCGTGCTTAAATGTACTATGTGTCTTTTATAACACCATGATCACGAAGCTTCAACTTCTCGCGTGGAGAAGAAAAGGCAAAATCGTTGACTTCTCATCCCCAGGGTTGGATTACTCTAAGTTCTGCCCGCTCCATCGATATTCTGGACACGGATGCGCCTAATAAGGCAGGACGACCTTTTCTTTTTCGCTAGCTTGTCAAAGTTGGAGCTGCGGGCATTAATCTTTGTGTGGCCGAAGGCGAAGCAGGAGGAACCAATAGCACATCATCAGGTCTTCCAAAAAAGAAAACGATGGGTTTTTTGGGGTCTATATTCAAATGACAAAAGTACCTTTTATTGTTCATAAAAGAAAAAAAAAATACTTAAATATTTAGATGGTAATATTAAAACATAGTTTTAGTATCCTATTTTGTTTAAAAAATTGAAAAATCATATTTGATATAGAGGAGTATTTGGGTCGACTATATATACAGTTAAAAGTATTAAAAAAGAAAATAAATCTAAGATTACAGACAAAAACTAACGTACGACCATACCATATACTTCTTTACGAAAGCACATATGGGTCCTCAAAAATTTATATATCTTCCACAAAAATCATGTAATTAGAAGAGCATATATCTTCTATAGTTTTGGAGACGAACATATTAATAGATAATGATCAAGGCACAGTGCACGTACTTTTATTCTGAGGATAACACTCATATATGGAAATACAGTATCGAGAACTTGCATGATATTGCTTGCTCTCACCAAGATTTTGCCTATATATATACTAAAAGGCAAAACTTACATAAATAACCTTAACTAGATACCAATGTACTTTGAACCAGCAAGGCACAATTCAATTTTCTTGTGGATCACAATACCGGCAGCTTCCTTCATGTCGATCTCCTTCGTCCCCGCCGGCAGTTCCCAGTTGCAAGCGTAGAGAAGGTTTGCCACCGTGAGCTTCACAAGAATCAATCCAAGATGCATGCCGACGCAAATTCTCCGACCAGATCCGAAAGGTATCAATCGAAAATCTTGTCCCTTGTAATCAATTGGATTATCCATGAATCTTTCTGGAATAAACTCATCCGGTCTATCCCATAGATCTGGGTTTGTTGCTATAGCCCACGCATTCACGAACACCCTTGTATCTTTAGAGACGTGGTAGCCGGCTATTGTGCAATCCCTCGTTGTAGCATGAGGGAGCAACAGTGGACCTGGAGGGTGCATCCTTAGAGCCTCAGTCACCACCAATTCCAGGTATGGAAGTTTCGGTAGGTCATCTTCTTCAACAATCTTTTTACCAGCTCCAACCACTGCTCTTATCTCATCTTGTGCTTTCTTCATTATACTTGGATTCCTGGCGAGCTCTGCCATCGCCCATGTCGCCACTCCGGCAGCAGTGTCTGTTCCTGCAACCAAAACTCCCTATAGAGAAAGAGAGAACAATAATTAAACTTCAGAATTTTAAATACAATATTATGTGTGTGTTTCTTTGTATGTAAATATATGTATGTACCGTACCATTTGTGCTCCTTTCAGCTCGTCCACACTAATCTTGCCATTCTTGAGCCTAATCAGAACATCGATGAAGTCCTCGTCCGCCTGCCGGTTGACCTTCCGGTTTGGGTCGAGGTGCTCGTCGATCACGTTCTGGTAGAACACATCCAGCCCCCGGAAGGTCTCCTCGAGCTTCCGCTGCCGGCCGGAGAGCAGATCGATGATCCACCCAATCCCAGGAAAGTAATCCTCATAATAGAAGCTTGTCATCAACCTCCCTGCCTCTTCAAGTATGTTTCGGAACATACTCCCTACTGCATGATCCCCCTCGCTCTTGTAACTTATTCCGAAGGCCACCCTGCAGATAATGGTGTTTGTGAGGGACAGTATCTTCTCACTGATGTTCACGTCTGGGTCGGATCGATCGATTTGCGACTGGATGGAGTCCATCATCTTCCCAACCTCCTCTTCCCTCATGAAGCGAAAAGCCTGCACTTTCTTGGCGCTCAAGAGCTCCATGACGGTGAACTTTCGAATCTCCCGCCAGTATTCGCCGTAGGGAGCGAAGCCCACGTCGAGGTAGTTGTAGGAGAACTTCTGGAAGGCGACGAGCTGCGCCCGGCTGCAGAAGTTGATGTCCTGGTTCTTGAGGACCTCCTCGGCCATCTCGGACGAGGAGACGACTAGGACGGGGATGCGGCCAAGCTGGAGGTGCATGACGGGCCCGTGGCGCTTGGCGAGCTCTGTGAAGGAGCGGTGCAGGAGCGGGCCAAGCTGGTGGAGGTTGCCGATGATGGGGAGCTTCGGAGGGCCCGGAGCGAGCCTCTTCTTGGCATGATCACCTTTGTTCTTCCTTTGCTTTAAGAGTAGAGCAAGGAGTGGAAGGAACAAGAGGAACCAAAGTATGGGAGCCATGAAGCTAGCTTAGCTAGGAAAGATAGAGAGGGTGGATAGATGCAGTAGTGTTGTGTAGTGAGAGAGGGAGGTGTTAAGGTTCCTCATTTATAGACCAATGCATGTTCACAGTTAACAAAGATTGATGGAAGGAAAATATTCTTGGCTGTGAATTACTAATTATCTTCTTGTGGAATAAAATTTTCATACCAAATAATACTGTTAAACCCGACTCTCAGTCTTGTAGTTGGTGATATTGTAATCCACGTAATCCACGTGATTGCATGACTTTCTTGTACATATATGTCAACCCTTTGATCTTCTTGGTTTTCGTAGCGTATTTTAATTGACTGCCATTTGGTTTGGTGAATGAGAGAGAGATAATATTATACCAGCAATTCCTTCGAGATATATTTCGTATTATTTTGCTTTTAAATTCTTTTGTCTTTCAATTTGTCAATCGAGAAATACTTTCGTATTTGTTTACAAAACATGTCAAATTCATGAATTCGAGACCAAAATACCCCTCGTCACATCTCTCTCATCATTTAATGTCATCTTACACAATCACCAGAGAGAGAAAGTTGTGACATCATCTATCTTCTTCTCTCTCTCCCCGTCGTTGATATCACTCTATCGCCCTCCACACACACTCTTTCTTATAGTGGTTGTCGCCGTATTGTAATATAGAGTCCGAAGTTGCCGTCGACTCGGCATTCGGTGGGAGAGAGGCGGCTGTCGCCATCACCGTCACCTATTAGAGAGAGGGAAGGGGGCTGCAGGAGGAGGGAGAAAGGAAGAAATTGTTATAAAAGAGAGAGAGCGAGGGAGGAAGAGAGTGGGAGAGAGTCGAGGGAGAGATTGGAGGGAGAGAGATTGGATGTATTTCATTATTTTATACGAATTCCTTCAATTTTTGATAAAATACTTCCATATTTTGAAAAATTCCTTCATTATTTTCTTTATTGTTTCTCTTTGTGTCATAAAGAGAGGGAGGGAGGCTACGGGAAGAAGGAGGAAATATGAAATTGTTAAGGAAGAGAGAGAGCGAGTGAGGAAAATAATGGGAGAAAGAAAGGAATTCTTCAACTTTTAAATGAGAAATCCTTCAACTTTTAAGTGAGAAATCCTTCAATTTTTAAGTGAAGAATCCTTTAATTTTTAATGAATACTTCAAGGAAGTGAGAAAAAGAGATCGGGTGGTGAGAGGGAGGTTGTAATGGATTTAACTCTCAAGCTTTAGAGAGAGAGTGGATGCATAGAGATGGAGAGAGACTGAGAAAGGAGAGAGTGGATGTAGAGAGAGAGATCGAGAGGAGAGAGTGGGGGAGAGAGGGAGGGAGGGAGAGTGGATGGAGAGAGAGATCGGCTGGAGAGAGAATGGGAAAGGAGGGAGTGGATGGAGAGAGAGATGGGCTTGAGAGAGAGAGGGAGGGAGAGAGAGAGATGGGCTGGAGAGAGGGGGTGAGAGTGGATGGAGAGAGAGTGGGAAAGGAGAGAGTGGATGGAGGGGGAGAGAGATCGGCTCGAGAGAGAGGGGGCGGAAGAGAGAAAGATCAGGTGAGAGAGAGAGAGAGTCGGTGGAGAGAGAGAAGTCCAGCTGGAGAGAAATATGAGAGAGAGAGAGTCAATGGAGAGAGAAAGATGGGTGGATAGAGAGAAGACCAGGTGGAGAGAGAGAGTCGATGGAGAGAGAAGATGTGCTAAGTAAAGAATTCCTCGCATAAGTAGGGAATTCATAGAATAAATAAGGAATTCATAGGCTAAGTAAGAGTAAGGAATAGTCTTATTCAGGAATACTCTTACTCCTTACTCTTACTTAGCCTATGAATTCCTTACTTATACGAGTAATTCCTTACTTAGGCTATAAATTCCTTACTCTTATTTAGCCTATGAATTCCTTACTTATCCTATGAATTCCCTGCTTATGTGAGGAATTCCTTACTTAGCCTATGAATTCCTTGCATAAGTAAAGATTTCCTCTCTCCTCCGGCCTCTCTCTCTCCTCCGTCCCGTCTCTCTCCTTCGCCCCCCCCTCTCTCTTCCGCCCCCTTCGCTCTCTCTCCCACCCTTTGCTCTCTCTCTCTCTTGCCCCTCGCTCTCTCTCTCTTCCGCCTTGCCCTTCGCTATCTCTCTCACTCCCACCCTTCGCTCTCTCTCTCTCCTCCGCCCTGCCCTTTGCTCTCTCTCTCTCTCCTGCCCCTGCCATTCGCTCTCACTCTCCCGCGCTCCCATGCATGCCGACCTCTCTCTCTCCTGCGCTCCCATGCACGTCGTCCTCCCTCAACATCGCCCCGTCCACCGTCGATGTCGCCCGACCTCCTCTCCTCTCCTCTCTCTCTCTCTCCCTCGCTCCCATCCACGTCGTCCTCCGTCGACGTCGCCCCGCCCATCCTCGACGTCACCCGCTCTCCTCTCCTCTCTCTCTCTTTCTCTCTCTCTCTCTCTCTCTCCCCCGTCGGCCTCTCTCTCTCCCGCGCTCCCATGCATGCCCCCTCGACATCACCCCCTCCCTTGCCCCGTCCACCCTCGACGTCACCCCGTCCATCGTCGACATTGCCCGACCTCCTCTCCTCTCCTCTCTCCCTCCCGCCGGTCTCTCTCTCTCCCGCGCTCCCATGCACGCCGCCCTCCCTCAACATCACCCCGTCCACCATCAACGTCGCCCGACCTCCTCTCCTCTCCTCTCCTCTCTCTCTCTCTCTCTCCCGCCGACCTCTCTCTCTCCCGCGCTCCCATGCATGCCACCCTCGACGTCGCCCCGTCCACCGTCGACATCGCCCCGCCTCCTCTCCTCTCCTCTCCTCTCCTCTCTCCCTCCCGCCGACCTCTCTCTCTCTCCCGCGCTCCCATGCACGCCGTCCTCCCTCGACATCGCCCCCCCTCCTCTCCTCTCTCTCTCTTCCGCCGGCCTCTCTCTCTCCCGCGCTCCCATGCACGTCGTCCTCCCTCGACGTCGCCCCATCCACCATTGACGTCGCCCGACCTCCTCTCCTCTCTCTCTCTCTCTCTCTCTCTCTCTCTCTCTCTCTCTCTCTCTCTCGCCGGCCTCTATCTCTCCCGCGCTCCCATGCACACCGTCCTCCCTCGACGTCGCCCCGTCCACCGTCGATGTCGCCCGCCTCCTCTCCTCTCTCTCTCTCTCTCTCTCCCGCCGGCCTCTCTCTCCCACGCTCCCATGCACGCCGTCCTCCCTCGACGTCGCCCCGTCCACCGTTGACGTCGCCCGACCTCCTCTCCTCTCTCTCTCTCTCTCTCTCTCTCTCTCTCCCGCGCTCCCATGCACGCCATCCTCCCTCGACGTCGCCCCGTCCACCATCGACGTCACCCGGCCTCCTCTCCTCTCTCTTTCTCTCCCGCCAACCTCTCTCTCTCCCTCTCTCCCTGCATGTTCTTCCATGCATGTCGCCTGCGTGTTCTTCCTACGTGGCATGTACCCAATCAGAACCCTTAAGCATGACGTCAGCATGTTTTGTGTACATGTTGATGTCCCATGCACGCTGCCCGCGCTCCTGCGCTCCTATGCATGCCACCCTCAACGTCGAAGGTGCAGGGGATCGGGGTCGAAGGTGCAGGGGATCGGGATCGGAGGTGAGCAGGTGGCGGCGCATGGGAGAGCGCCGTTGGCGGTGCGCATGGGAACCCGCGGTTGGCGGCGCGCATGGGAGCCAGTGGGCGGCGGCGCATGGATCACGTAGGTGGATGGGGCAACGTCGAGGGTGGAGGGGGCGAGGGAGGGGGCTGTTAGCTCAGATGTTGTTTTGATGATGTCAATATATATTTGATGATAAAACAATGATTTAATATTATTATCCCTTAATTTGGAAAGCATTTAAATCATATTTATTGAGTTTTGTACTGACGGTCGATGCGACGGACGATGCATGGATCGACCGTGGGATATGGCGGTTGATGGAAGGATCGACCGCGGAAGCTGACAATGGGAATATAGGCGACGGTCGATGTCACGGTCGATGGGACGGTCGACCGTGAGGTGTGACGGTCGATGGACCGATCGACCGTGGCCTATGTGACTTGGCTCGAAGGAGCGACGGTCGATCGGTGCATCGACCCTGGGAAGAGGTTTTCGCAACAGAGCCTGACGGACGATGTCACGGTCGATGGGACAGTCGACCGTGAGGAGTGACGGTCGATAGGCGGATCGACCGTGCGGTGCGACGGTCGATTGGTGGATCGACCGTGGCTCAAGAAAGGCTGGCGGACGATGTCACGGACGATGCGACGGTCGACCGTGAGCCCAGAAACTAGCCGTTAAAGAGCCGTTGCAGGAGAAAGAAATAGTCGTTGGGAGGCTATTTGGAGGGGTTGGAGGCTCAGCTATATAAGAGAAAGTCCAGCTAACTTGACAGGTACTTAGAGGGAGCTAAGGGATTATTGTAATAATATTCTAGCAAGTTTCTATCTCTTATTAGTGAGCTAAATCTTTGTAAAACTACTTCAAGTGTGAAGTAGACCTTGAGAGAGAGATCCAATAGTGAGATTGGAGAGATTGTAAGGTTACCAAGCACCCGTAAGCTTGGTGGATAGGTTGCCAAGCACCCGTAAGCTTGGTGGAAGCTTGTAAGAGGTCTTGCAAGTAGTGGAACCCCAATGAGGCCCTTGGGAGAAGTGGACGTAGGCATGGTTGGCCGAACCACTATAAATATTATGGTGCAATCTCTCTAACTCTCATCTATCCTTCTATTTATATGCTTAAGTATCTACTCTTATCATTTCAATCATATTACTTGATTAGACTCCTCCTACTCAGTTTTCCTTAATTGATTTTATTGTTTAAAGCCTAAGATAAGCCCCCCCTCTTAGAGCTTCAATTGGTATCAGAGCTAGGTCTCTATTTTTGTGGTGTAACAACCCATAGAGGATCCTAAATCAATATGGAAAACATAGAGGGACAATCCACAAATAGGCCACCATACTTCAATGGTTCAAATTATACATATTGGAAGAATAGAATGGAAATATTTGTAAAATCCATGGATTATGAAGCATGGATGACTATTGAGGATGGCTCAACTATTCCTACCAAAATTCATGAAGGAAAGGAAGTGCCTAAGGCTAGAAGTGAGCTCACCCGTACTGATTTGAAAAATCTACAAGTCAATGCCAAAGCCAAAAATTTCTTATTTTGTACCCTTAGCCCTGATGAATTTAATAGAATTTCAGCTTGTAAATCGACTAAGGAAATATGGGAGAAGCTTGAGATAACTCATGAAGGAACTAGCCGAGTAAAGGAGTCTAAGATTAGCATGCTTGTTAATGACTATGAGTTATTCTCTATGAAGGATGATGAAAATATAAATGAAATGTTTACTCGCTTTACCAATATTATAAATGTTCTTGATTCTCTTGGTAAGAGCTATACTAATGATGAGAAAGTGAGAAAGGTTCTTAGGTGTCTACCTAAGTCATGGGATCCCAAGGTGACAGCAATCGAAGAGGCTAAAGATTTAACCAAGCTGTCCCTTGATGAGCTAATGGGTTCTCTCATGACATATGAGATGAACATGGAGAGGAGCAATGATGGAGAAAAGAAGAAAAAGAAAACCATTGCTTTCAAGTCAACATACAAGGATTCATCCGACTCAAGCGATGAAGATGATGATGAGGAGATGCAAAAGATCACAAGGAGAATCCAACGAATCATCAAGAATCAAGGAAAGAAAAATTCCAAAGGTGAAAAAGGAAAACCCTCTTCTTACTTAAATAAAGTTACTTGTTATGAGTGTGGGAAGCCCGGACATTACATGCCGGATTGTCCAAAGCTCAAATCTTCAAAGAAGAAGAAGAAGGCCCAGGAAGAAAGTGACTCGACCTCTACCTCCGAAGAAGAAGAAGAAAAAGAAACTGCAAATCTTTGTCTAACTGCCTTCGAAATAAAAGAAAACAAAATTGACAAGTGGAGGCACAAGGTATTTAAAGGAGGATAACATTTTGGTTTGAAAGGTAATGGAGGTATGTCTTAATTTTCGATATATGTCTCCTCCATTACATCTTCTTATTCCATTTTTTTTAAAAAGAAATTTCATGTTTAAAAATGGTTTAAGAAAGTCCTTTATGTGAAGATTTGATTACTTTTTACAAATGACCATTTTTGATTATCTTCATTTGGTATATTGTTTTGAGATGATTTTAAAACTTTCTATTTGTTTCTATTAAGAAAAGCCTTTGTTTGATTCTTCTCTCCCCCTCTACCAAATCTTTTTGATAATGTCAAAGAGGGAGAAATATTGTGATATTGTGATATCAGTTTTTGAAAGCTCTTAAAACCTTATATTCGAATATCTGAAATCTTTTAAGGATTTACTGATGATTTAATCAATGTTCAAATATCATGGTTCTATACAAAGAGGTACATATGTCATATTTTGCACTTTCACATCTTTTGACCTATAATCAAGCATGATATATCCTTTTAGTGACATATGACTTGCATGCCTCAGTGAAATTAACTTTAGAACATATTTTATGAGGTAAATGGATGCACAAATTAAGAGGGAGTTTTCAAGGTTTTATCATCACAATTTAAAGGGTTGCCATCATCAAAAAGAGGGAGATTGTTAGCCCAGATATTGTTTGATGATGTCAATATATATTTGATGATAAAACAATGATTTAACATTATTATCCCTTAATTTGGAAAGCATTTAAATCATATTTATTGAGTTTTGTACTGACGGTCGATGCGACGGACGATGCATGGATCGACCGTGGGATATGGCGGTTGATGGAAGGATCGATCGCGGAAGCTGACAATGGGAATATAGGCAACGGTCGATGTCACGGTCGATGGGACGGTCGACTGTGAGGTGTGACGGTCGATGGACCGATCGACCGTGGCCTATGTGACTTGGCTCGAAGGAGCGACGGTCGATCAGTGCATCGACCCTGGGAAGAGGTTTTCGCAATAGAGCATGACGGACGATGTCACGGTCGACCGTGAGGAGTGACGGTCGATAGGCGGATCGACCGTGCGGTGCGACGGTCGATTGGTGGATCGACCGTGGCTCAAGAAAGGCTGGCGGACGATGTCACGGACGATGCGACGGTCGACCGTGAGCCCAGAAACTAGCCGTTAAAGAGCCGTTGCAGGAGAAAGAAATAGCCGTTGGGAGGCTATTTGGAGGGGTTGGAGGCTCAGCTATATAAGAGAAAGTCCAGCTAACTTGACAGGTACTTAGAGGGAGCTAAGGGATTATTGTAATAATATTCTAGCAAGTTTCTATCTCTTATTAGTGAGCTAAACCTTTGTAAAACTACTTCAAGTGTGAAGTAGACCTTGAGAGAGAGATCCAATAGTGAGATTGGAGAGATTGTAAGGTTACCAAGCACCCGTAAGCTTGGTGGATAGGTTGCCAAGCACCCGTAAGCTTGGTGGAAGCTTGTAAGAGGTCTTGCAAGTAGTGGAATCCCAAGGAGGCCCTTGGGAGAAGTGGACATAGGCATGGTTGGCCGAACCACTATAAATATTCTGGTGCAATCTCTCTAACTCTCATCTATCCTTCTATTTATATGCTTAAGTATCTACTCTTATCATTGCAAGCATATTACTTGATTAGACTCCTCCTACTCAGTTTTCCTTAATTGATTTTATTGTTTAAAGCCTAAGATAAGCCCCCCCTCTTAGAGCTTCAGGGGCAACGTCGAGGGTGGACGGGGCGACGTCGGGGGTGGCATGCATGGGAGCGCGGGCGGCGTGCATGGGAGCGCGGGAGAGAGAGAGAGGAGAGGAGGCCGAAGAGAGAGAGAGAGAGTGAGAGAGAGAGAGAGAGGGAGTGGGAGGAAGAGAGAGAGGGGGCGGAAGTGAGAGAGAGAGCGAGGGGGCGGAAGAGGGAGAGAGAGCAAAGGGCGGAAGAGAGAGAGTGAAGGGCCGAAGAGAGAGGGGGGGGGGAAGAGAGAGAGAGGGGGGGCGTGGAAGAGAGAGAGAGAGAGTGAAGGGCGGGAGAGAGAGAGAGAGCGAAGGGCGGCAGAGAGAGAGAGTGCGGAGGAGAGAGAAAGATGCGTGGAGAGAGAGAGTGTGGAGGAGAGAGAGAGTTGATGGAGAGAGAGTCAATAGAGAGAGAAGACCATGTGGGGAGAGAGAGTTGATGGAGAGAGAATGATGGGTGAAGAGAGATAGTTGATGGAGAGAGAGAGAGTCAATGGAGAGAGAAGATGGGTGGAGAGAGAGAGACGGGAGGGAGAGAGGCCAGCGGGAGAGAGAGAGAGAGAGGTGGAGGAGAGAGAGGCGGGAGAGAGAGAGAGAGGCCAGCGGGAGAGATAGAGAGGTTGAGGAGAGAGAGGCGGGAGGAGAGAGAGAGAGAGGTCGATGGAGAGAGAAAGATGGGTGGAGAGAGAGAACACTAGGTGGAGAGAGAGAGTCGATGGAGAGAGAAAGATGGGTGGAGAGAGAGAGTCGATGGAGAGAGAAGACCAGGTGGAGAGAGAAAGAGAGATCGGGTGGAAAGAGACAACAACTGTCATATGAATTCCTTACATATGTGAGGAATTCTTTACTTATGCAAGCGAGGAATTCCTTACTTAGTCTATGAATTCCTTACTCTTACTTAGACTATATATGAATTCCTTACTTATGTGAGGAATTCCTTACTTAACCTCTAAATTCCTTACTCTTAACCTATGAATTCTTTACTTATCCTATGAACTTCCTACTTATGAATTCATAGGCTAAGTAAAGAATTCCTCGAATAAGTAGGGAATTCATAGGCTAAATGGGAGTAAAGAATTTAGGTCTATCTCTCTAGATCTCTTCCACCCATCTTTCTCTCTCCATCGACTCTCTCTCTCTTCCAAACCTCTCTCTCTCTCTTCCGCCCTTTTCTCTCTCTCCCTGATCTCTCTCTCTCTTCCATCCTCTCTCTCTCCCACCTCTATCTCTCTCTCTCTCCCCCTGATCTCTCTCTCTCTTCACCTCTATCTCTCTCTCTCTCTCCCACCTCCATCTCTCTCCATCCACTCTCTCTCCCCGACCTCTCTCTCTCTCCATCTCTCTCCATCCACTCTCTCTCACACTCTCTCTAAAGCTTGAGAGTTAAATACATTACAACCACCCGATCTCTTTCTCTCACTTCCTCGTTCTATGTCCAACCTCCCTTTCTCCACCCAACCTCCATCTCTCCTCTCCCTTGAAGTATTCATTAAAAATTGAAGGATTACTCACTTAAAAATTGAAGGATTCCTTCCTTTCTTCCGCTATCCTCCTCACTCAATCTCTCTCTTCCTTAACAATTTCTTCTTTCCTCCCTCCCTCTCTTTATGACACAAAGAGGAACAATAAAGAAATTAATGAAGGAATTTTTCGAAATATGGAAGTATTTCGTCAAAAATTGAAGGAATTCGTATAAAAAAAATGGAATACATCTACTCTCTCTCCCTCCACTCTCTCCCACTCTCTCTCTTCGGTAACAATTTCTTCTTTCCTCCCTCTTCCTGCAGCCCCCTTCCCTCTCTCTAATAGGTGACGGTGACGGTAACGGCGACGGCGACGGCCGCCTCTCTCCCACCGGACGCCGAGTCGACGACAACCTCGGACTCTATATTACAATACGACGACAACCACTGTAAGAGAAAGTGTGTGTGGAGGGAGATAGAGTGATATCAACGACGAGGAGAGGGAAGAAGAAGATAGACGATGTCATACATTTCTCTCTCTCTTGCTTGTGTCAGGTGGCATTAAATGATGAGAGAGAGTTGACGAGGGGTATTTTGGTCTCGAATTGATGAATTTGACATGTTTTGTAAACAAACACGAAAGTGTCCCTCGATTGACAAATCGAAAGACAAGTAGATTTAAAAAGAAAATAATACCTATATGTCTCTTGCGGAGAATTAAGAGCAAAATCTTTCACTAATTCATCTTCATATATATTATCCTCCATCCAAGCTAGAAGGTCTTGAAGTCTCTCGCTAGCCTCTCGCACGAGACTCTGGCGGTCCATCACGTACCGTCGACAGACCGTTCTCTCTGCGGCCAACGACCGTCGTTCGGAAATTAAAATAGTCCAGAATTGACTCAAACTAAGACTCAAACTTAAATTGATAATAAAGTTTACGTACGCTGTTCATAACAAGCGTTGAACGGCTGCATTAAGACGTTCTTGTGGCTTTGGCGTTGGTGGTGATCACCATCCACTTACGAGACAATTCTGACTAGATATTTTCTTTTCTTTTTTTTTTGTTTTTTTTGTGTCGATATGCACCAACCAAGCAGTTACAATATGATTGGTCAACTATTGACTGTCTTGAAAGGTGCACATGTGTGGATTCCAAAGCGTTTTCGATTTTAATTTGGACATTAATTGTAAGAATATAGTTATTTGGAGGTCAAATTATAAACATGGTTAATGGGGTTCAAACCCACCAACCCGAATAGGGGTGGTAATTCGGGTTCAAATCCGCCAACCCGATCCGAAATTAGCGGGTCCGGGTTGGTTATATTCGTGTTCTGACCCGTCAATATACGGGTTGGGTGTGGCTTGAGTCGGGTAACCCGGCTGACCCGTGACTCGTTAATCACTCGTGACCTGTGACCCGTGACTCGATTATCAATGCGTGACCTCTCTAAACCTATTAATTTTTGTAAGTTTTTCAGGTATTTTTTAGTCTGTGTATGCTGGCGGTTGATTCATATATCAATCGTCATTTCAGCTGTCTAGCTAAAAATACAGCCTTCAAACTTTACGGTCAATCCACGCATCCACCGTCACATGAGTAAATGATGCATTCAGGGTCGATGCTTCGATTAGCCTTCAATCTTCAATCGACCTTCAATCGACCTTCAATCTTCACTCACGAATGTTCCATGCATCAACCGTAGCATCAGGGTCGATGCTTCGATTAGCCTTCAATCTTCAATCGATCTTCAATCTTCACTCACGAATGTTTCATGCGTCGACCGTACCATCAACCGTATGTCTCTGTCAAGAGATCATCACTTCAGGGTCGAGACTTGGTTCGACTGTCAGTTCAACTCCAACTTGGCTAAGTCAGGAGCATCGATCGTGCCAACTCACGATCGATCCTGACATCGAAGGTCAGTACAAGAACTTTTAAAAATTGATATAAAAGTGATTTAAATTGAGAGATATAAATATCAAATCATTGTTTTATAGCCCTGCACATATTGACATCATCAAAACAAGATTAGGATTAACGTAATCACATGTTTTCTAAAGATAAAAAGAGAGTTTTATGATCTCAGTTAATTAGGTTGACCCGACCCGCCAAATTGATGCAGGACCAAGTCCAGATCCAGACCTGGCTGAGTCTGATCCAGAGAGACTCTCAAAGCGATCCGGTCGCGTTCGAACTCCATCCGTTCGACTCAGATCTCCGTATGACCGTGACCGTTGGATGGGCATAAGTTTCGACCCCGATGTCCGATCCGGGGCGTGCGACTAGCTGTTTCGACCGGCTTGAAGATCTCTCCATGACCTCAGCCTCCAAATCTCCAGATTCCTTTTCCTTATGACCTAAATTTCCATTTTTATGAAAAACTTTCCTTTTTAGGCAAGTTATTGGTCTTTACTATTTTTAGCAGGTTTTCCTATTTCTACCGGTTTTCTTTTCCTTAATTCCGGATTGCCTCATTAGTTATAGGGTTTGAGTCTAATTCCTGTTTTTGAGTTCATGTGTAAGTTGGTCTCTCCTTATCCTGGTTGTCTCTCCCATAGAGAGGAAGTTTGTCTCTCCCATAGAGAGGCTTTCATGTTTACCATGCGCTACAACCCGACATGGCCCGTTTAATAAACGAGTTAGGTAGGATGGGTCTGGTTGACTCGTTTAATATCATGTTAGGTTTGGGTTAACAAATATGACCCGTTTATTAAACGGGTCGGGTGCAAGTTTGATCTTTCAGTCGAGATATTGATGCTCAACCCGATCTGAAACCAACCCGTGAACCCGAATTATCACTCCTAACCAGGTATGGTGACAGTTGTCATGTCCACATAGATTTCCTATAATGGTTTAAAAAAAAGAATTTTGGAAGGGCAGAGTCCAAGCACAATGGGTTCTCTCTTGCTTCCATAACTTGGTTCTTCTTCTTCCTTCCAGTACTCCTTATATTAATCTTAAAACAAAGGAAGAAGAAAGGTGAACATCCCGATAAGAAGCTCCCTCCGGGCCCTCCGAAGCTCCCCGTCGTCAGGAATCTCCACCGGCTATGTGAGGACCTGTACCTCCAACCCGGTCCGACCGCGTTAGGTTGAGGGTCTGGTTTTGTGGTTTGGCTCGGTTGGCCTTGGGTTGCGATCGGTTAATCGCATCGCTGTTTTCGACCCCAGTGGCATTTTGGTAAATATGCTTTCTGATAGTCAGTTTCACACCCGCGTTGCACACATTGCCTGTGATTGATGTATGTGTTTGACTAGAACCTGAAGGGCTCTTCCGATCGGAAGAGCGGAGCTCGATCGGGAGAGATCGAATCAGACGACTGTGATCGATTTCATCTTTCTATAAATACCCTTTCTTTTCATCTCTTCTCTTTCTTTTCTCTTCTCTCTTCCTCTCTCCTTCATGGGTTGCCGACCGGAGCTTTGGGTTGCGGCTTTTCGGCATGGATCCGCGGCGATCGGAGTTGAGTTGGTAACCCTAGGATCGCTTTTTTGTTATTTGTGGCTATTGGTTTTGTTAGAATGCTATGAATTTCTGTATTCTCATTCCTCAGCATGTTTAGAACCTAACTATGGTTTCAGTTCCGTATTCTTTCGGATGAATTCCGTATTTTTGTCGGTTTTTCGACGGGGCTAGACTCAGATCTGATATTTCACGATCTGAGTTTGGTTTTTATTGCATGAATGAATTCCCCACCATAAAATAGACCTTCATGCAAAGTTTGAATGGATTACATCGTTGTTTGATAGATCAAATCCAACAAATTCAGTTTTTCATCGGCTTCGTTGGCTTACGGGCCATTTGATTTAATTTAGAGGATTTGATCATCTAAAGTTGGATTTCTTAGTGTCATTAGATTCCCCACATCCAATTGCACATGCCTACCAAGTTTGGTTTGATTTCAATATGTTTTGATAGGTTAAATCTAAGAAATTTGATTTCCGGCACTATTCATCTTCCCTGCCGACATTTGAAAGATCGATCTTCTTTGGGAAGAAGATAAAGAAGATCGATCTTTTGTTTCTTAGTGTTATGTTCCGTCTGAAGAAGATCTTCTTGTCCTTCTTCCCCAGACAGAATACTATCTTGAGAAAGATCGATCTTCTTGTGAAAGAAGATCGATCCTTCCTTCCCAGGCAGGGATCACCCATGTAAATGATCGATCATCTTGGGTAAGATGATCGATCCTTTATGTGTTGATTTGTATAATTGATCAGAATTCGATGTTTTCGATTTCTTTTCGACCCGGTTTTCTCGTGGGGTTTTCCCGGTGATAAGTAGTGATTATTATAATATTTTAATCGGAATTTTAACGGGTTTATCCTAGGATTACGTCGTGATTTATATTCCGGATCGGTTTACTGATTTCTATCGGTTTTCAAGCAGTTTCCCGATAAAACATGTGAGGACCCGCCCCTCTTTTTCCTGTGGCTTGTGGTTGACCACAAGGGCAATTTGGGAAATTGCGCATTGTCGGTTGTTTCGCACCGCGTGTGCTTGCGCAGACCTTGTTTGGTGCTTGTGTTTGTTTAGAAATGTTAGGTGGACCCGAGATCGGAAGATCTGGGCTTGGGCTTGTGTCTTAGCCCAAGTTTGCCTTTCTGAGCGAAGGAGATCGATCTCATTTTCGAGGGAGATCGATCTGGCCTTGCTAGCCAGATCGATTTGACATGCCATGCGGATAGATCTCACTTGCCCTGAAAGTCCTTGTCGGTGAAGTCCGAGAGGACGGCCACGGCGATGGCCGTCGCTTCCCCTGTCAGGGGAGGGGAGACTTTGCTCCCCTCCTTTCCCCCCGGGCTTCCCGGCTTTCCCCGGCCTTATCCCCCTTCTCCTTCCCTTCTCCTCCCCTTCGGCTTCCTCTTCCCTTCTTGTAACACCCCGGCCCTCCACTGGGCCCCGGCCCCGGGCTCCCGGTCCGACCAGGATCCACCCGAGGGCCCCACCCGACACAATATTGTCCGCTTTTGGCTCACCGCAGCCGATCGATCGATAAACCCACCGATCGATCGGACTTCCCAGGAGGTCACCCCTCCCAAACCTACTCCAGCCCAAGTACGCTTAACACTGGAGTTTTTATGCGGTTCATTGCCATCACGGCTTTAAAACGCGTTGTGTCTTTTAAGGGGTTACTATATACTTATATCAAACCCCGGATCATACCCAGGCGTTGTGGGATTGCTTACCCGGCTACCCGACTCAGCCCCACCCTCCAGGCGCAGGCATCTTGTCGCACTGTAGACCCAGCGGGCCTCACAATCCACCCCCCTTGGAGGCCCAGCGTCCTCGCTGGCACAATTTCCGGCTGGGAACCGGCACTGATACCATACTGTAACACCCCGGCCCTCCACTGGGCCCCGGCCCCGGGCTCCCGGTCCGACCAGGATCCACCCGAGGGCCCCACCCGACACAATATTGTCCGCTTTTGGGGTTCATTGCCATCACGGCTTTAAAACGCGTTGTGTCTTTTAAGGGGTTACTATATACTTATATCGAACCCCGGACCATACCCAGGCGTTGTGGGATTGCTTACCCGGCTACCCGACTCAGCCCCGCCCTCCAGGCGCAGGCATCTTGTCGCACGGTAGACCCAGCGGGCCTCATACTTCTTCCTTCCGGCTCTGCTTCTTCCCCTTGGCTGGCTGAACTTTGCTCGCCGCCGTTCTCCCTCCTCCGGCCACCGTTCTAGGAGCTTGAAGGCTTGTTGGAACCGTGACGGCGTGAGGAAGATCCTAGGCTTAGCTTCGTGGGTTGAAACTGCGTTGTGGAGGTAGGGATCCTACTCAAAGACTCCGGCTTCTTTTAAGGGTTTTCGAATCCGATTTTGATTTCATTAGATCTCCTTGTGTAGTTGATGTTTTCAAGTTTTGAAGCCTTGAGTAGCTTCGTGGTACTTGGATCTACCAGCCCACCTAATTTGGTGAGGCTTGGTTGCGGTTTCCGGCGGCATTCCTCGCCGTCCGGCCGCTGGTGAACCCATCCGGATCGATCTCATGGGATGAGATGGATCTCGTTTGGGGTGGCACGCTCTGCCCGAGCGAGAGCGATCTCCCTGGGAGGGAGATCGATCTCTTGGCGGATGGCGTCGGTGCGTCGAGGGTCACATACGAGATCGATCTCCATATGGGTGGAGATCGATCTTGTTGGGGTGACCAGGACGGGTGCTTCTAGCCTCGAGGCAGATCGATCTCATTGCTATATGAGATCAATCTCCTTCGATGCAGGGAGACTTTTATTTGTTTTAAATGCCGTTTTGCCCTTGGGGCTTACCATGTTCTCTTATCCTGCATAATTGCTTATTATTACTGCTTTGTAGTTGAACCGAGAGGGTGATGCCTCTCGGGATGTGTAGAATAAATGGGCTGACGGTATGCCCTTTACCGCTTTGTGGTGAACCGAGGGAGTCATGACCCTCGGGAGTGGTTAGTATAAATGGGCCGAAGGTGTGCCCATGCTGTATTGTTTGTTACTATCTTCCTTATTCATATCCTGCCCTGCTTCCTGTGCATGAGACATGCTAGGCTAGGCTAGGTGGGGTTGACCCGTGGACTCTGGTGATCAAAGGCTAAGTGGTGAATGCCGTTATCCGACTTGTGTCCCCAAGCTGGTGTCCAGCACGGGAAGGGTGCCCTACAGGTATCGTCTTGCCCACCCTGGGTCAGAGACCGTCGGAGGTAGCCCAGTCCTCGAGCAGTGGCTTTCGGAGGGACGTATGTTGGACATGAACCCTGGGGGGGGGGGGGGGAACATCGATGGGATCGATGGACTCCCTGGCTAGACTTAGTCTTTGGTCGGGAGTTAGGGGTCGTGTTGGCTTTGCTGCTTGGAGTGCTGAGAGATGGTAGTCTTAACCTCGGTCGTTCCGCCAAGTGTGGAGATCCCGCTTGGAGGAGGGTGTCATACTAGTAGCGTCATGATCACCCTGTGACAGGGATTGTCGAAGTTGTCCACCCCTGAGCAGTGGCTGTCGGAGGGGCGTACTTGGGACAGGAGCCCTTCGGGTTATTGACAGGATTTATGGGATCCTTGGCAAGCCTCAGTACTTGGCACAGAGTTGTTCGTTTGGTGTTGCCTTCTTTGCGAGAGTCGTAGAGTAGGACCCTGCTGAGTTGTTGCTCATTCCTACCTGGACTGTGTTGTTTGCAGGTGCAGGTCCCAGCTCCTCTTCGGTGCTTCCCCGTCGGTCGTCTCGTGGCAGCGCGCCGGCTCCTGACCATGTCTGAGGGTCAGGAGGGTTTTGTTTGTGCCTTTGCGGAGACCCCGGTGGGTGTTGTTCTTTTTGGGGACTGTTGTTGATCCCATGTAACCTGTTGTATTAGAACCCTTGTTTAACTCTATTATATCTGTTTTGTAATAGATGTTAATAGATGATCTTTTGCTTCCGCCTTGTTCTTGTCTTTAGCTGTTTCCGCCAGCTGTGTTAGTTTCAACTGTTTTCGCCAGTTGAAGCTAGTAGATGTAGGTTTTTCCCCCTCGTGTCCCGGCCCGGTTCGGCGTCCGCAGGTCGGGGCGCGACAGCTATGTTATACCTATATAAATATAATTTGTGATTGCTCTAACGCTTTATGGGTAACCGGGGGAGTGACGACCCCCGGGAGTGTTTAGTATAAATGGGCCGGAGGTGTGCCCTGCATGCTTAGAATAGTTTACTGCTTTGATTAATAGCCCCGCTGATTGTCGGCGTGCGCCGGGGGGCATAACCCGTTGTACTGGTAAATTATGTATATCTCGTATGTGTGGCTAGTTGGCTTGGCCGGGGTTGTATCCTCTTGTAGCAATTTCGGTTGACGGCTGCGGACGCCGTTGTAATGCCGAAATTGGCTCTGTTGCTGTTGATTGGCCATTAGACAGTTACCTGCGGGGTAACTGTGGAACCTTAGTCTGTCAGGTGCCGAAGAGCACTGAAGACTATTGTATATCTGTGTTTATCGCTTTGCTCTAATCGTTGTATTGTTAGCATAGTTTACATGTATTTGGGACCCTTGTTATGCTCACCCCTTTGGCTAGCTAAAGGCTATGCCTAACCCTGTATATTTGATGTCATCTTGTTGCATGCTTAAATCTCTTTATCTGTGCTTGAGCATTGCATGCATCTTGTTTGCATTAGAGCATAAGGCTAGGGTGCGGGTGAATAGGGTCTTCGCCGATTCGAGGCTCTCGGGTAGCTCGGATCTAGCTCTAGGACCGTGGCTGGGTAGCAAGGACTAGGGCGTGATTGTTATGCCAAATCTCTGTATTCTCGAGGATGGGTCTAGTTGGCTTTCATCTATTGTTTGAGGTGTAGAGGTCGCCAAGAGTTCTCGTCTCATGCTCAGTATCCGTTTTAAGGGAAGTTACGTGCTGCCCTGGGTCCTACCCCTTTGATGTTCAGCGCTGGGCGCTTGGTGGTTGAGAGGGACGGTTGTTGACAGTTGAGGTCACAGAGCGCGTGCCTTAGGATAGGCGGTGGACGTAACGTGAGTTTCCCTTAGAGATGAGACAGAACCCGGGACTTTGTAGTTTCCCCTCTTTCTTGTGTGACTTAGAGTAGAGTAGAACCCTACTGAGCTTATTGCTCACTCCTACCCGGGCTGCGTTTGCAGGTGCAGGCGTCGGCTCTTCCTCGATGTTTCTAGCTGGATCAGGTCTTGGCGGCGCGTCGACTTCCGGAGGCGTTTGAGGTCTCAGAGGGACAAATGTATTTTGGCAGCTTTTGTTTAAAGTTATCTTTTGAGGATGATGTATTTAAC
Organism: Narthecium ossifragum; assembly: GCA_963920575.1. NCBI lineage: Eukaryota > Viridiplantae > Streptophyta > Magnoliopsida > Dioscoreales > Nartheciaceae > Narthecium > Narthecium ossifragum. The sequence continues at coordinate 2,866,668 of OY986969.1, read as the reverse complement.
ATTTAATATATGAAATCATGTTCCCTCATTTGATTGAGTTTTATTCCGCAATGTAATATTTAGTTTTAACTTTATGCCATTGGAAGTCTTTAAGTTCAAATTTATTCCACTTTGTGTATTGTCGCGCCGTATCGGATGTAAATAGTATAGGTTTCCCCTCATGCCCCGGTCTGGATGGGTTTTCTGGGTCGGGGTGTGACAGGCTCGGCTTGCTTACCCACTGCTCCTTGGCGGAGCTCGCCAAACGTCATGGAACCATCATGCATATCCAGCTCGGTCGCGTCCCTGTCGTCGTCGCCTCCTCCTCGGAGATGGCCAAGGAAGTCCTCAAGACTCAGGATCTCAGCTTCTGCAGCCGGCCAAACCTGGTCGCCCTCCAAAAGTACTCTTACAACAACCATGATGTATCCTTCACTCCATACAGCGAAATCTGGAGGGATCTACACAAGCTCTACATCTTGGAGCTCTTCAGTACCAAGAAGTTGGACTCTTTTCACCATGTGAGGAGCAAGGAGGTTGCCAAGATGATGAATTCCATCACGTCGCAGATCGACGACCGATCTGACCCAGTTGTCAACATCAGCTAGATGATGGTGTCTCTCGGGAGCAACATAGTATGTTGATCAGCCTTCGGAAAGAGCTACCAAAGAGATATAGGGCGAGTCGTGTGCGGAGCGGAGTAAGTTCCATAGCATTCTCACAGAGACATCGACATTGATGACCACCTTCTTCGCCGAGGACTTCTTTCCTGGGGGTGGATGGGTCCTCGATATGCTCTCTGGGAAACAGCGAAGGCTCGAGAAGATGATGCAGGACCAAATTCAGATCCAGACCTGACTGAGTTCAATCCGGAGCAGCTCCCTAGGTGATCCGGTCGTGTTCAAACTCCATCCGTCCGACTCAGATCTCCGTACGACTGTGACCGTCGGATGGGCATAACTTTCGACCCCGATGTCCGATCGGGGCGTGCGACCAGTCGATTCGACCAGCTCAACGAGCCCGGTGAAATTCATCGAAGATCTCTCCATGACCTTGACCTCCAAATCTCCATATTCTTTTTCATTATGGTTTAAAATTCCGTTTTTGTGAAAAACTTTCCTTTTTAGGCAGTTTATCGGTCTTTCTATTTTTAGGAGGTTTCTTATTTCTAGTCGGTTTTCTTTTCCTTAATTCCGGGTTTAGTTGATTTAAGTCCTGTTTGAGTCCATGTTTGAGTTGGTCTCTCATTAACATATAAAAGGATGTTTTAGGGTTTGTAAGGGACAGCTTTTTGATTAGTAAAATTCGGGTTGTTTTCTCCTCTTTGAGAAATCTGGTTGTCTCTCCCATAGAGAGGTCGGTTGTCTCTTCCGACGAAAGATCTCATGTTTACCCTGCGCCAAAAGTACTCCGGTGAGCTGGATGCCTTCTACCAGCTGGTGATCGATGAGCACCTCGAATCAGGCTGGAAGAATAATGGGCAAGAGCACGAGGATATCGTCGATGTTCTGATTGGGATCAAGAAAGAACAAAGCCAGTTTACTGTGGAACACATAAAGGGAGCACTAATGGTATATTTTCGTATAGAGTGATGCTATTTTATTTAATTTTGCTCCGTTTCGCTTGATTGCTGAGTTTAGCATGAATATATCTACCAATGACCATGAAACTCTACCTTCAATACTCTGTTTTGCTTGATTCACATAATTTATTTCCACACAAATAAGAATCTGAATGGAAAGTTAGAAAACAACAACAATACATATCCCCAACATCCGACCAGTTAAGTTTAAGTTCCTGGGATAAGGGAAGATCGCCGAAAAGCGGAAAGTTTTGAACAATAACTTGGAAATCTGGAGACAGAGAGGGTAAAAGATTAGAAATAAAGTAAGGACCCAAAGAAAAGAACCTGGAAGACGAATCTCTGGTCCTGACTAGATAAGTTCCTTTTGCTTCATCCGATCTCAAGATCGCATTGAACTCTACATAGGCTTTGCAAACTTCCTTGTGCACCTCCTCACTAATTTAAGTTCACGAACTATAGTGACGAATGGAAAAGTTTAACGGAGAAGAAGAAGAAGAAGAACTCTCTGATTTCTGTAAACTCGCAGGAGGAGGAAGAAAAAGCCTAAGCGCCGCGACTGTAAGAGACGAAAGAACGCTGAAGCCCTAACAGTAGACCAATAACGTTCTTTCACGTCAAAGGAGTATGGTTAAAAGGGTATACATGTCAGATAAGGACAACGCATTAAATGCGGAATATCAAAAGATATGGATAGAGGAGGAAAACGGAACGACGATTCTGTTTTCCAGAGAATGCTCATGATTAGTCTTTAGTGGTTAGTGGTTAACAAGCAAGCTGTCAAATCGTATCAGATGCGGTCATCTCATCTTAAATTCAAACTCCTCGATTACCGCATGGGGGGAAAAATGTTAGCCAATATAATGGCTAACCAATCAATGATTAATATGTCAGCATAATAAATATGGCCGACAGACTTTCAAACCCAATTAGGCGATATTGTTCAAAGATAAGATCGTCGCTCAAAGAATGAAATCATCGATTAAGATCATCGTCCAAAAGAGAAAAGTCATCAATCAAGAATGATGATTGTTCCCATATAAAGACACCATCAATCAAGGGTGATAACGATCTAACAATAATAACATTGTCAACTAAGAACGATGATCTTTCCTACACAAGAAAGTTATCGGCCAAAAGCAACAACGAGTCATCGACCAAAACTTAGTTCATTCAAAGACAACAAGTTAACAACTTTGGACGATGAAGAGACAGAATAGGAAAAGACAACAATCAGGATGGACAACGTTACAATACACAAGCTCACCGACCCGATGCAACCGTCATCGGCCAGAAGCTCATCGCCCAGACGCAACCATCATCGGCCAGAGCAAAGAATGCAGAAACGAGAAAATATCAGAGAACATGGGACTCACGACTCATCCAGAGTGAAAGATGGAAGACGACGAAGAACATGCTGGATGAAGCAGTTCAACTGCTTTAGTATAAATACCTTTCTCTTTCACTGTGTAATCTCTCTCGAAAACCAAACACAGAGCCTGCGCGTCTGGATTTTCTTACTGTTCTTTAAGATGCTTTCTGTAAGTTAATTTCCTTAATGTAATGGCTTTGTTCCTTCATTTCTTAGTTAATCTTTTCTACTTAAAGTAGTTTAGATTAGTGTTTTAGATGGCTAATCTAGGGTTTGATAGTTATGTTTTCTTCCTCGTTTCTTAGATAGTTCTTTACTGCATTTCTTTAGATTAATTTAATATTAGAAGCTTGTATCTTCTAGGATTAAATTAAGTTAATCAATAGATTTAAATATGCTTTCTCTGGATTTAGTAACCTAGGATGATCTTTAAGGTTTTCTTTAATTAATTTCATAATATTAGATGACTTATGCTTTCCTTAGGTTAATTTAGACTATTTTAAGTTAATCTAGATAATCAGCTTTTAATTAGATTATTAAATTATGTATAATCTAGATTTTCATTCAACTTGACACCTCTGTTCATTTAGAAGGAGTAGAACTTAACTACAATCATCTAATACTTAAGTGTGGAGTAGATTTTGACTTTGACTATTTGACCGGTCAACGGTTAGATTTCTGTTCTAACATTTTTTGGCACGCCCGGTGGGACCTTGTGTCAAGTCTTTATGAAAATCGATCAAATTGGACCAGACGGTATGGTCATCACTAGAACTGGGTTGGATACTAACAATAGTGGTGGAAACGCCGATCACGGCGATGGTCAACCAATTCCAAATGTAAGTGAAAATGAACCTGTTATTCCTCCGCCCTTTGACCAACCACACATACCTCCGCCCTTCAACCCACCACACATAGAATATCGTGAAAGGGTGGTCTATCGCTCTGTGGAGCGAGGAAACACATCGGCCAGAGGTGGCCTTGATCCAGAAAATATAACGTCAAGTACTGTACAAACTATGGTTGATGAAGCTTTGCATACTAATAATCAGCAGATGACCAACCACATCGCCGTAGCTTTAAGGCCCTTTATGGATACCATGCAAACCTTTATCAACGCGGCTTTACCAAACACAAGTTCTGGGCAAAATATCCTTAGGCCGACCATTCCAATGATTCCTATCGGCCAAAACACAACTCATAACAATCGTCCTTTTCCGCCCAACACTATTATCGGGCCTGGTGGCCATAATGGTTTTCTTCTTTTGCAAAATCCATTGCACAGTCAAAACCTTATCGGTTAAAATAGTCAGGTTGGACAAAGTAGGTCACCCCATCATCGGCCATCGATGAATAATGACAATAGCCAAAGACCGATATTCATCGGCCAAACACCTGGGTTGTTTGTATCCCCAACTCAAGTACCTCCCAATAGTGAGGTGTTTACCCTAGGAGGAATATTAAACAATGGTGTCCCTCCCACTCAAGGAATGCAAAGTGGTGTTGTTCCTCTGGCAACTGGAATGCCGAATAATGGAGTTCCTCTTAACCAGGGGATGTCGATGAATGGAGTGCCTCTAGGCGTAGGTGACCATATTCCTTCTAACGGCCAGAACCTTGTTTACCCAAACAATGGCGAAAATATCGGCCAAAACAATAACTTGAGTGGCCAAGGCCAATGGTTTTCACAGTATAACTTTGGCCAACTAGGTGGCCAGGGTAATCGGCCAGTAGGGAATAATTTTTATAATCAGAGAATGGGCGATGGTCAACGAATGGGCGATATTCCTTATCAGAATAACTATCGATCATATGGAGCACCACCATATTATGCTCGACAACCAAACGAGCAATATGACAAAGTCTATAATAATTCTTTGTACAATCAGGCCGATGTTCTACGAGAACAAATAGCGGAAATTCTACAAGAACAAATAGGTTTAGGATGACCAGCCACTCGTTCAATTTATAGAATACCTTATCCTGATTGGGTTGACCATATGTATCCATTTCCTAGGAACTATAGAGTTCCAGAGTTTACCATGTTCTCTGGTGTGGTGAAACATCGACCATTGAACACATAGGGAAATTCTCCATGCAATGTGGAGAAGTAAACGACTTTGTCAAACTAAGGTTGTTCCCTAACTCCTTGTCCGGAGTAGCTTACTCGTGGTTCATAAAGTTATCGCCCAACTCTATTCAAAGTTGGCAGCAAATAGAACATGCGTTCCATTCCCAATTTTATAAGACAGAACCAGAAATAACAATAGCTTGACATATTCTAATGCACATGTTCACTTCCACATGTTAAGGAGTTGATATTAGATTCTAAGCATGATACTGGGATAGGTTTACAATTTTACGTCATGACACAGAAAATATATGAACACATGCAATTATCTGAGTATGCGAAAAAAAAAGAAAAAAAAATGGACTTTCAACTTAGTAACCGGGCAGTGTGCCTAGCCAGCGTGGTGTTCACGTAAAACGGTTGAATTTCCTGAAAAAAAGAAAAAAAATGAGGATTTTCAACTTAGTAACCGGACAGTGTGCCTAACCAGCGTGGTGTTCGCGAAAAACAGTTGAAATTCCAACAAAAAGAAAAAGAGAAAAAAAATAGATATTGCTATGTGATGAGTGGAAAATATGTGCTGAATAGGAATGTGATCTTTAATAGTTGAAGTGTTTAGATATGATTGATACTCTGAAACATGTGGAACCCCATTCACACACAGGAGTGCTAAAGTTATTTTTAATCATGATTAAATATGTTGAAATGTTGGAAATGTGTTATGAAATGTTTTGATTTACTATGTTTTTATGTGAATATGAGTTGAAAGGTATATTCATGGATATGATTTCTATTTCATGCATTAGAGTTGATGAATATCGTGATTGATTTCTAATGGTATATTCAAGGGAATGTATAGATGTTTGTGGGTGCCATCTCTGAAAACCCTCAGGAGACTATAACTCCTCCATTGGGGTAACCAGGGGTTTAAAGGCTTGTTGCACATGCTAAGTGCAATCGTGAGACCTACGAAAGTGGCTAATTAGATTTGTTGCTTTCTTTTTATCTTTTCTTTGCTCGAGTACTAGCAAAGTGTAAGTTGGGGGGTGTGATGAGTTACTAATTATTCATAATTAAACCCCTTAAATTACCTTTGTTAGGCATAAAGTAGTTGTATTTAATTGTTTGTTAGTTGATTTCAGATTTAATCATGATATGAGAAGAAATACAAGAAATTTAGCTAAAAGGATGAATTTATATGATAAAGACTGTTTCATCGCCTGTCAGGAGAATATTCTCAGGATATTCTTTATAAGTCCAAATATTCTGGAAATTTAGTACGTGATAGAAGACTTTTAAAGCTACAATGCTCATGTTGGACACGTTGCGCGATTCTTGATGGATTGATTCCAGTTTTGAAGAAGATCAAGATACATAGCAGCTGGAAAACTGGTCTATCGACGTTCAGAAGGATATTCTTAACATATTCCCTATAAGTCTAAATATTATAAAATCTTCGGGATGTGATAGAAGACTTGAAGATCTAAAACTTTCCTGTTGAAGCCGTTCTCAGATTCCAAGCCAATTAGCGCGAGAATTGAGTTAAAATCGGAATCCTGAATAGGAGTTGAAAATACGAAAAGAGGAAAGTCAAAGTTTAAGTCTAGATAGGACTCTTAAGTCTAAGTTTAGGATTTACCTATTTAAAAGGCCTTTTCCAGCCAAAATTTCTCATCTTTTTGACAATCTTTGGAGGAGGAAGAAGAAGAAGGAGAGGATGTGGATGGTGACAGCTTCATATTCCAACCCGATGACTTTCATCCAAAAGATGAGTTACTAGTTATTGTACTTAGGATTATTCATGAAACCCTAGCATAGTTTTCTATCTTCTTTGGTTTGAATCTTGTATTCTTCTCACGACATGATCCTATGAATTTGCTTTTTATTGCTAATAGAGTTGAGGGAACAGAGTTCCTTGATGTATTTTCAGTCCTACATGATTTCTGTGATTGATTGTAAAGATTCACAGAATGATTTTCATGTGATTTATGATTTGCTAGTGAGATAGGCTATGCTAAGCTAGGATAGGTTGTGCCAAGATCATTAGGAGTAGTATAACTTAAAGTAATCGTAGGATCAAAGACAACCTATGCCAAGAAAGATAGGCTATGCCGTTAGGAACATAAATCTTATTTTAGGGATTCATGTGAGCTTGTAGCCATATGATCCATAATGTTGAGAGAAGAGAACAAGAGGATAACTCAAGAAGATTGAATGTGAAACTAGGGCGGATTGAGTAATTCCTAAGTCACTTATCCATTGATTCAAATTGATCAACCTTTTATTTCTTTTCTTCATTAGTTTAATCTATTCTATCTTTGATTCTTTTCCTTAGTTTTAGGGTTTTGAGAATTGATTTCAGTTTCCAACGTTTTCCCTGTGGATCGACTCCCGACTTCACCGCTATTGTACCTAGTAGTGTAGTGTTTGAATAAGGATTATAAATTTATATTTGATTGAGTTTGCAACGTTTTAACGACAACGTTTGTGAGCGATCAGTTGTTAAAGTTCAAGATCGTCATCGACGAAACTCAGGACGATAGTCATCCAGATGTGTTCACCAGACTCAGCCAAGATAAGGGGAAGGAGCCATCGCTTCCACATGTCTGCCCAAGATGTCACTGGGACCTTAGTCGTCCAATGACGCCGTTGACCGGGACCAAGTTCCATCGCCCACAACCCTGGCAGTGGAATCGCGGTCAGCCTCACGCTTACCCAAGGAACTTCGTACCTCAGCCATACAAGCCGGAAAGGTGGTACAACTACAACTGTTACACCCCCGATCAGTTCCACTGTGGATCTAGATCGATCCACTCTGCTGGCGCCTCAATGGATGGCAGGCCTGGATCGATCCAGAGCCTTTCTGGATTGATCCAGGAACGACTCTTTGCTCGCCAGCCTTCTGATGAGTGCATGAAAGTGCACTCTAAACAACCTTAAAACCATCTCAATTGCTAGATTATTATCCTTAATCAGCATCTTTATTACTATTTTTATATCTATATGTTGCTTCACATGGTTGTTTGGAAAATGCAGGAAATTGGAGCTAAAAGAAGCTGAAAAGAGTATATGGATCAACTTCAACAATTAATCTGTACCTGCTCATGAAGAATCAGATGATGTGCCATATATGGTTGGAAAGCTCTTGAAGTCTAGATTCTGGGGAATTTTACGGTTCGTGATTCCGAGTTTCCTAGAAGAAGTTACGGCAATTTCAGTACCGATGCGCAGTCTGAATGGCAGAAAGGAAAATAAGCTGGAAGTCCGAGCGATCCGCCGATCGATCGGACCTGACAAAATCGTGACAGAACATGCGTTATTTGGCTGAATATGATCCGATCGATCCCTCCTTCGCTCCCATAGGGTCCGATCGATCGGACTCGGAAAAAGTCAAAAACAGCGGATTTTTACTCAACCAATCGATCCAACATACATAATCCGATCGATCGGACTTGGGAATTAAAGGGTGACAGAACGTATGCTTTTTAAAGGAGTAGAGTTCGATCGGTCCGTCCATCGATCGGACACGGGCGAAGCTAGAAGATTGGAGATCTCAAGAGACCGATCGATCCAACATCCCGAGAAGGATCGATCGGACTTGCCCAGTGACGAAAATCAACGGTTTTGATTAATCCGAGTTTACTAATTCTTGGACCCTATAAATAGGAAACTTAGGGCTAATAAAAGGGGACTTCTTGGACGTTTTTGGAGGCTCTTTTCTGGGTGTTTCCCAAGGGAAGAAGATGAAGGAATCTCCATCCATGGCCGAGTAATCCACGGGCATGGCGGACGGATGATCTAGCGAGGATTAGGGTTTCTTCTCCAACGATGGTTCATGTTTTTAATCTTTATTGTTAAACTCTTCTTATGTATTGGATCTTCACAGATTGCTTTGTGGTTAAACATTATTATAAATCCAGTCATGCTTCTTTTATGATATTGTGATCCCATAGTTATCTCCTTCAATTCTCCTACCGAGTCTCGTGAGACCTTTGCTATACATTGCCCGTAGTGACAGCTGGTATTGTATATTCTTAGCGATCTGGTTAGATAAGGTTGGGGCTCTATACCGAGAGATCTTTGCTATGCATTGCCGATTGTGAGAGTTGGTATTGTGTATTCTTAGAGATCCGGTTAGAGTTAGGGCTTTGTCCCGATGAACTTTTGCTGCGCGTTGCCTGTAGTGACAGCCGGTATCGTGTATTCTTAAGTTTGGTTGGATGAAGTTAGAACTATAAAAAGGAAGAACCAATCATAGAAAGAGACATTTATATTTTATCAGATTCATAATTCTATATCTTCCGGTTAAGGCGATTGGGATGTGAATCCCTTAACTGAGTATTATATGAACCATTGAGAAGAGAAGAACCTTAATCCGAGTGAAGTGATTCCTGAAGCCTAGCCTCATTCAAATCTTGATTTCTTTCGTTAACTTTATCTTACCATTACATCTTCGATCTATTTTCTTAACTTTCATCGCTCTTGATTGTTTTCAATTCATTGTTATCTATGTTTCTGGATCTTTCCTGCTTGTCTCTCTGTGGGATTCGACCTCTCTTATGCTGTACTGCACTGCGACCGCTGTGCGTGACACATTTGAGTGACATCACCTTCTCCTATGAGTTGCAGCCGCTTCTCGTCGATGCCTCTCGTCGATGCCTCTCGTCGACGTCTCTCATGGGGAGGTATTTGCCAACAAACCCCCCCTCCTGACTCATGAGAAACCAGAACCCCATCAAACTCTTACTAGCTCGGACCTTGCACTCTCCTTGTGTTGCGCTTCTTCAAGTCATTGCGCCTCATGACTCTTGAAGACTCCATCGACCCCATTGAACTCTCGATATTGCCATCGAGACTCGGACCTCCATACGCACTGTCGTACCACCATTCGAGCCATCATACTGCATAACTCGGCCTTCATACACATTCGAGTCAACGCACCTCGTGACTCGGCCTTTCCGATCGCTTCGATCGATCGGAACCCCATTGTACCTCTAGTACGGAAGCTCCCCCGTAATGACACACACGTCGCTGTCGAGTGTCACTACGTTGCTATTTTTCTCATCATTCTCCTTGACCTTCCCATTAGCAAGATCATCTTTATACTTCCTGCATCGCCGTTTGATGTGGTCTTCCTTCCCGCAGTAGTAGCAAGTGACTATTTTCCCTTTGATCTTGCCATCCTTCCCATACGAGCGCTTCCCCTCTATCAAATTTGCCTCTGGGACAGGCTCATCTGTTGACCTCTTTCTCAAGGCATTGGAGAGCAAGGCCGCCGTGACTTCTGCTGTCTCTAGGGACTCCTTCACATAGAGTAATGTAGTCACCAGGTGCTCGTAGGAGGGAGGAAGAGACGCCAAAAGGAGGAGAGCCTTGTCATTATCATCCACTATAACCTCCACGCTCAGCAACTGGGTGATGATCCTATTGAAGGTGTTCAGGTGCTCTATCAGATCTGAACCTTCCTTTATCCTCAAGGTGTACAACTGTTGTTTCATGAACATCTTGTTCGTAAGAGATTTGGTCATGAACAAACTTTCTAACCTTGACCACAACCCTGCAGCCGTGTCCTCATTGATGATGATGTACATGACCTCATCTGCTAGGCAGAGCCTGATGGTGCTCACCGCCTTCATCTCGATCTCCTCCCAGTCGTCGGCTGTCACGGACTCAGGCTTCTTTCCCTTCAGGGCCTTGTAGAGACCCTGTTGCACCAGGATATCCTTCATCCACTGTTGCCACAAGTCGAAGTTGATTTTCCCATCAAATCGCTTAACCTCAAAACGAGAAGCTGAGGCCTTCCTCGCCATCACGAACTGTTGAACCAATCAACCTGGCTCTGATACCACTTGTTGAGAATTCGGCAGCGAGAAAACCAAGATGGGAAACAAAAAAATAGAACAAGAAGAAGACACCGGAATTTAACGTGGAAAACCTTCCAGCAAATTACCGCAAAGGAAAAATCACGGGAAGAAGGGTTTCATAATGTGCGGAGATTACATAGCACTCTATAACTTTCACACCAATCCTCTCTTTCCTCTCAGTACGTTCTCACGTATTTACATATCTCTCTGTCTTTGCTTTCTCTCAAGCCCTAAGAACCTCTCTCTAGGCCTCCCATATGAGAATCCATGTTCTACAAACCCTAACATATATCCCGATCTTAAATAACCTCAATCGGAGTGATTTGAGCCGTTAGATCAAAGCCAGTTTTGGATCGATCCATGAGAGGTATGGATCGATCCAACTATGCGTTGGCCAAACCAGTTCTCTGTCAACTGGTCTGGGATCGATCCATTGTGGATCTGGATCGATCCACTCTGCTGACGCCTCTCTGGATTGCAGGTCTGGATCGATCCAAAACCTCCTTTCTGAATCGATCCAGGAGCCGTTCTGGATCAATCCATGAGCCTTCTCCTACGTGTTGCAGCCGCTTCTCGTCGATGCCTCTTGTCGACGTCTCTCATGGGGAGGGATTTCCCTACACCAGAACATTACGTACTGGAGCTATAACTAGAAGAGAAACCTCTTTAAACTATGGACAACACTAACAAGATGGGAACAGCAGTAACAAGAAATGCATGTAATTAGCCATAAGAAACAATACCATAATATATGATGACTTGCATGACTTCTAATGTTTTATCACCACTTCACTGTAGTTTTAGGTCCAATTCTACTTGTTTTAGTTAGGTCTAGGCTTCATTTTCACTTAATTTTATTTTATTTCAGTTTTAAAGGGAATGGAGAAACATGTCTCGACAACCAATCATGTTGGAGGACTCAGCCCAACTCCAACGAAAGCCCACTGGCTGAAGTTAAATGCATGTCTTAATACATACAGCAGCAGATTTGAAAAACCCTCCTTTTACAATACCATAATTTGTTAAGTTGTTGGCATAGGCTATGAGTTGAAACAGAATGAGCATAAAAGGAGGAAAAGAAAGCAGATTTAAAAAACTTCAAGGTGGCAGCTTTCTCAAGAGGAGTTGGCAGAATTTTCAGCAAGCAGCAGAGAATTCAGCAATCTGCAGATCAATCAATGCGAACTATTTCGATTCCAATCGAGTCTTTCTTGCTCTAAAACTCTTCTCATGTTGAATTTAATGTTGAGTTTGATTTCCAGCAAGAGCTCAGCAATTTTATTCTAGGGAAACGATGTAATCTGGTCTCAAACTATGCTTTCTTTTCTATTCTAATTTGATTTGATTCTGATGAGATCCTGGATCTTAGAAGATCTCACCAGGTCGTTGATGGTAGAAGGAAGATAAAGAAGATGATGATAAGCCTCGATTGATGGCCGAGGACGCCCCTCTCCCACTTGATGGCTGGAAGAAGACCCCTTGTATCCAATTGATGGCTGGATAAACCCCTATTTCCACTTGATGGCTGGAAGAACCCCTCAATAACTTTATTGATTCTCTGAATGACTGGACTACAGACTCTTGCCTCCTATTTATAGAGAGGCATATAGAAACCCTAGGACTCTCAAATACCTAAATAACATCATAGCCGTTGGATGTGTAGCCGTCTAACGAATGGCTCATATCCAACCCGACTAACAACAGACTTGGGCTCACACCCAACCTAAATCAATCATACCTACACTTGACTCAATCACAACTCCTAATTGACTAATACAGATATGACCCCAAAGACTGACTTATCCTACGACATGACTCCAAACTACTCATGACGTGGCTCGGCCCTCTGGCTCGACCCACTACTGGGTTCCTATCATTCTCCACCCCTTGAAATCGACCTTGTCCTCAAGGTCGAGCTCGTTGTCATCTGGTGGCCTTGTTGGTCAATTCAGTTGCGCCGTGTCGAATCCTCCCGGATCAAAAATGATTTGGGTGGCTGTTGGATAAAGTATCGAGTAGATTATATAGTCCTCATTGCTTCCGTGTGCATCAACCGGCTCAAATCGAGAATCAAAACAGTTGGATCCAAGATTAATTTGATCAGACGGCTGGAGCTTGTTGAACACTGTTTGGAAGGCTGAGATCGTCTGAAATCTGGTCTGATCTGGCTGAAGTCTGAAATCAAGCTTGGTCAAGTCTGATTGGCTGGGCGTGATGGAGCTGGACTGGCTTGGATCAAATCTGACCAGACCGAATCTGACTGAATCCAATCTAATCTGACTTAGCCTGAACTGGCCTGGACCTGGGCTTGATCGGATCATGTTAGTGTAACCAAATTTGGGTGAACCCAACTGGTCCGGATCTGACTCGACCAATACCAGGCCTTTGAGTCTGACTCTGGCTAGATCCAATCTGTTGAAATCTGATTTGGCTGGATTGGGTCTAGCTGAACCCAATTGAATATGACTCAGTCTGACCTGGCCCAACTCTGGGCTTGATTGGTTCTGGCTGGTACAGTCCAACCTTGTTGAGCTTGGATGGTTGGGATTGAGCTCGATCAAATCTATATGACCGGGGTTGAGCCTAATCAGATGGAGCTTGTTGGGATCTGATCTGATCGGAGCTGTACAGTCAAGATTCTCCTTGAAATCAAGTGTAGCTTGATCTGAATCTGACTCGATCAAATCTGTGAGACTGAGTCTGAGTTGGATTGGGTTCAGACATAGAGGATTTGATCTGATCATCTTGGACGGTTGAGATCTGTCCAATGCCTGAGGAAGAAGCTTCATAAAGGAAAGAAACAATCCGGCGGCTGTGAGTGGTCGGAGTCCGATCGCCTGTGAGGGAAGCTCGTCGAACGTCGGAGACGGTGGAGGGAAGGTCGCCGGAGGCACAGGCTGCCATCCAACGGTCTTGATCGCGCTGGAGGACAACGGCGGTGGCGGATCTGGAGGGGGATGGCGCCAGCAAAGCTTGGGTAGAGAATACGATAGAGATGAGGGTATCGGTGGAGAGGTGTGTCCCTGCGGCATCCTCAGATCTGGGGCTGGAGATGAGTCTAGGAGCCAGCGCCGGAGAACAGGGCGATCGGGGCGCTGGTAAGGTGAGGCTCGAGAAAGAGGATGGTGACGCTCTTTGCTGGGCCGGCGTCGAGGATGAAGGAATAGCCATCGTCGTGGACGAAGGCGAGGCCGGCGAGCTAGGGTCCGATGATGGAGAGAAAGGGGTGATCGGGAAGGAGGGGCAGAGGTCACAGCCGGCGATGGTGGTACTACACTGGAGATGGCGACGGGATGCAAGGCCGGCGTCGAGGGCGCAAGCCAGAGATGCGCGCTGGTCGAAGATAGAGGCGGCGGAAGGGCCAGCGGGGATTGCACGCGGCGGAGGTGTAGGCGCCTGGCTTGGTTGAGTGGGGCTTGGCTTGGTGAGTTTGGTCGGTCGGGATCGGGAGGGAAGAGAGAGTTGCGGTTGGGGAGACATCAATCGGGGAAGGTGGGTTTGGAGAAGAGAGAACGGGTGAGAAGAGGGAGGGTTTGGACGGTTGCGATGATAGGAGAGGTTTGATGGACGTTTCAGATCGGATGGGGGTTAGTAGTGATGGGTTAGGGTTTTGTAAGTTGGACGGGTGAATCGTGGCGGCTGACTCATGAGATACTTGGGTAATGTCAGGGCTTGTATGAGTGAACGGCTGAGATGTCATCATCGGATTAATGGATGGCTTAGGTTGAGTGGAGATTAATGGCTTAGGAAACAAGGTAGGCTGGTTGTTAGGGTTTGGGAAACTTGACGGTGGTGCTTCTACAGACTTGGCGGCTACGATGGTTGAAAGATTATTTCGCCTATCCTTGACCATGCCTCTATCAATCTCTCGCCAATTTCTGATGTCGTCAATTATACTTCTGTTGATCTTCCGCATCTCCATACATATCTCTATGATTTGTTGTATACCGTCTCTCATTTCTCGCCCGAAATCCATTGCCGCAAGATCAATAGCTTTGATACCAATTGATGAGATCCTGGATCTTAGAAGATCTCACCAGGTCGTTGATGGTAGAAGGAAGATAAAGAAGATGATGATAAGCCTCGATTGATGGCCGAGGACGCCCCTCTCCCACTTGATGGCTGGAAGAAGACCCCTTGTACCCAATTGATGGCTGGATAAACCCCTATTTCCACTTGATGGCTAGAAGAACCCCTCAATAACTTTATTGATTCTCTGAATGACTGGACTACAGACTCTTGCCTCCTATTTATAGAGAGGCATATAGAAACCCTAGGACTCTCAAATACCTAAATAACATCATAGCCGTTGGATGTGTAGCCGTCTAACGAATGGCTCATATCCAACCCGACTAACAATAGACTTGGGCTCACACCCAACCTAAATCAATCATATCTACACTTGACCCAATCACAACTCCTAATTGACTAATACAGATATGACCCCAAAGACTGACTTATCCTACGACATGACTCCAAACTACTCATGACGTGGCTTGGCCCTCTGGCTCGACCCACTACTGGGTTCCTATCAGATTCTCTGATTTGTTTGTTTGAGTTATTCTAAGCTTATTGCTTCTAATTGACTGGCCATTGATTAGATGAACTGGTTATTGTAATTTGCTTTCGAAAGAGGGAATTACAACTCAGCATAGGGAAACATAGGATCGAAAGACCTATAAGAACCTATGTGGGTTTAAGAAAGAACTCATCAATCTTAATGATTTCTTGTTCTATTAATTTGCATACTCTTAATGTTAACTAATGATCAGGAAAAGATCCAATCGACTATCAAAAGAGGCTATTGGATGATTTATAAGGTTCGCTAACAAACACAGAGTGTTGAATTCAAATAGTTAGATAAGAAAACCATACAGAGAGACTAGGTGAAATCAGTTTCCCTAGAAATACTTCTCATTGATTCTTCCATCGAACCATTACCTTGATTTCTTCATTTCGATTTTAAATTCAGTTTGTAACTACGATCTATCTTACTGATTTTTCTAGACAAAACTGAGATTAGTATAATTTATGTACTTGACAAAACACGTTATCAATCCATGAGGACTACACCCGTCTCATCACTCTATTATAAAACTACGATACTGTGCACTTGCAGTTTTGCACCGATCAATATACCATGCATCATTCTTGTAATATGCTATCTAGGTGTAAAAGGTAATGTTAACACTCCGTCAATGGTAAATGCAAGGCACACAGAGATTAATAGTCGAGGTTATGATCAAAGTATTATATGAAGCATGTATATCCACTTCAATTTAACCGTCAACACATGAATCAAACCAATCTAAACATACAAACGACACGGTGATATTTATCGTGGAAAAAACCCTTCAGAAGGATAAAAAACCACGGGTCCAACTAGGGCCATCAAACCATCCACTATAGAAGAAGAGTTATACAGTCTTACACATTTTATTTAGGACCGACCTGGTGGAGGTTGCCGATGATGGGGAGCTTCGGAGGGCCCGGAGCGAGCCTCTTCTTGGCATGGTCACCTTTGTTCTTCCTTTGCTTTAAGAGTAGAGCAAGGAGTGGAAGGAACAAGAGGAACCAAAGTATTGATTCAGGTGCATCCGATCATTTTACTCACTCCCATGCTAATCTATCCAATGTTTCTCCAACTTCTAGTGCTAAGCCTGTTTCTCTACCTGATGGTTCCACAATGCCTATAACACATCATGGAACTCTCAAGTTAACACCCAATATTTCCTTGGATGAAGTCCTTCATGTTCCTAATTTTCATCTTAATCTCCTTTCTGTTAGTAAAATTACTCACTCACTTAATTGTGCGGTAATTTTCTTTCCTTCTTTCTGTGTGTTCCAGGACATGGCAACGAAAAAGCTGATTGGAGCGGGTGAAATGCGTGATGGTCTCTACTTTTCACTTCTCTAAAGTCCAACGTCCCAGCGGCGTTACCAGCTCATCGTTCGTCCTCCTTCACTCTTTGGCACCAACGTCTTGGTCACCCTTCTTTGCAACGTCTTTCTTGTTTGCAAAAAAAGCATTCAAATATTTTTGGTTGTTTTATTCCTCATTGTGAAGTTTGCGTCCTCACTAAACAGACTCGTCTGCCTTTTCTCTCTAGTATCAATAAAAGTTCTTCACCTTTTGCTCTTCTTCATTGTGATATATGGGGTGGTTATCCTACTCCATCACTTACAGGTGCACATTATTTTCTTACTATTGTAGATGATTGCACACGTTGCACTTGGTTATATCTTATGCGTTACAAATCTGAAGCTTTTACCTTCCTTAAATCCTTCATTTCTATGGTTAGCAATCAGTTTCATTCAAAAATTCAACAAATTCGAACTGACAATGGCACTGAGTTTGTAACACCCCGGCCCTCCACTGGGCCCGGCCCGCGGGTTCCCAGTCCGACCAGGATCTACTCGAGGGCCCCACCCGACACAATATTGTCCGCTTTTGTCTCACCGCAGAAATCTGGGAAAACTTCCCAGTATGTCTGCCTGCTTTTGGCTCACCGCAGAAATCTGGGAAAACTTCCCAATAGGTAACCCATCCCGGGACCAGAAATCTGGGAAAACTTCCCAATAGGTAACCCATCCCGGGACCACTCCAAGTCAAGCACGCTTAACATTAGAGTTTTCTGGCGGATCACTGTCAGCACGGCTTTATAACGCGTTGTGTCTATTAAGGGCTTACTATATACTTATATCGAACCCCGGACCATACCCAGGTGTTGTGGGATTGCATACCCTGCTACCCGACTCAGCCCCGCCCTCCAGGCGCAGGCATCTTGTCCCATGGTAGACCCAGCGGGCCTCACAGAGTTTCTATCTAATCGTACGCAATCTCTATTTCACGAACACGACATTGTTCATCAACGTACCTGTGTTGCCACCCCACAACAAAATGGTGTCGCTGAGCGCAAGCACCGTCATCTACTCGAGGTGGCACGTGCCTTGCGTTTTCAAGCTAATCTGCCTATTTCTTTTTGGGGTGAATGTGTGCTCACTGCTACATATCTTATTAACCTCACACCAACACCCATTTTGTCTGGTAAAACCCCTTCTGAGGCCTTAATGAACACCATCCCTTCCTATGACCATCTTCGTGTTTTTGGTTGTCTATGCTACGCACACAATCAAGACCCCACAAAACATAAATTTGCTCCCCGTGCTAACAAATGTATTTTTGTTGGATACCCCTATGGTCAACGTGGCTATCGTATTTATGATCTTGACACCAAGAAAATATTTACTAGCCGTGATGTTACCTTCCGAGAAAACATTTTTCCCTTCAAAACCATTGATACTAATATTGAGACTCCACTTTTAAATCCAGTAATACTTCCTCATCCTGTACCAGATACTACTATTGTCTCACCTATCAATTTACCGTCTTCACCTATTAGCATCTAGTGAGCCCACTCCACCTCATGATTCTTCACCCATTAATTCACCATCTCACATTTCTCCACCCCCTCTGTCACGCCCCGCCCCAATAAAATACAATTTCTCCTAAAAATTTACTGAAAATTTCGGCATGACCTTTGGGCACGGGGACGTGAGATCACTATTACAACCTTTCAATCACTAATAAAATATAATTTACAACATTTAATCACAATCTCATTCATTCACATTTTCTTTCATTCATTTCATGTACATAGGACTTGTAAACATCAAAATACAGGATATGACAACCCAAATTTACAATATACAACCATTTTTTCCGAATTCCAACATATACATGCTTTTAATACATAATAAAGGAAACAAAATACAGAATGACTCCTCTTCACCGAACATGATCTCCATAGGTACAGTGGTCTCAGGCCTACCTGCACAAAAAAAAACCGAAAATCCAAACAATGAGCTAAAAAGCCCAATAGGAGTCACATGACACACTCTAGGACACTGGTGTACACCAACCTATCCTAGTATACTGCCCAAGTATGGTCTGGCTAGTATGGGTAAGTCTTACATGCACAGCACCGCGTCCGGCCGCCAACGCTAGCCCATACCCCTATAGACTCTATACCCAGCCCCAGTATACTAGTATAGGTACAACATCCACCTATCCTAGTTTACTGATCCTAGTATGGTCTGGCTAGTCTGGGCAGTCTTACATGCACAGCACCGCGTCCGGCCGCCAACGCTCACCCAGATCCCTATAGACTCTATACATGCCTCAGTATACTAGTATAGGCAACACACTCTCAAGTCATATCCTCAATCATATCAAATCCTCAAGTCAGATATTTAATCAGATCAAATCCTCAAATCAGATATTTAATCAGATCAAATCCTCCAATCAAATCTAGTCATCGACTTAGTCCCTAGAATCCCTAGACTCTGACTAGTCTAGCTACAGGACCTGACTAGACCCAATCACAACCCCAATCCTATCATGTATGCACAAGACAAAGAACACAGCAATAAAGCAAATAACAATTATCATATATTCATACAATACAAGAAATCATCATATCATACAACCATCACATCATACATAACAAAACATTGCATACATTCACACAAATCCTAGGAGGTAACTCCTACCTTAAGGAAACAATCCAAGCGTAAACTCTAGGTCCGGGAACCCACGTCACGCTCCGACACCTGACGGCCGCTCAGTCGATCGCCTAAAGCACAAAAATCAAGATTACGATCAAGTAGGGCTCCAAACGCCGTTAAATCTACTAGAATGAGACCGATCTCGGAAAGCCGATCGAAATGACATGGGAAACGACGAAATAAGACGTCGAAGGGATCTGGCGCACGTAGCAAACAGCTAACGTGCATTGTGCGCACATGGTGCTGGCCAGCGCACCAAGGCAGCAACTGCGCACGCGCACATCATCGCCATCCTCCCCATGAAGATCCGCCGGAGCTCCGTCGGAGCTCCACTGATCCCGGGCTTACCTGCCGGATCGCCACCACAGCGAAGACGGGAGCTTGCTCGCTGCCCCAAGCTCTGGGTCCCCAAGGGAGACCAACGGCCACGACGACTAGAGCAAAGCCGGCCGGACCTTCGCCGGAATCCATGGCAGGGAGGAGGATCAAGGATCCCCTGCCATGGATAAAGCCGGATAGGGCTCGGAGAGAGATGCCCTGGACCACGGGGGTCCTTCTCCGGCGCTGCAGTCGCCGAGGGAGGTCCCCAACGCCGTCCGCAGCATCTTCTCCGGCGACCCATCGCCGAAAACCCATCTTCTCCCCAAAAACCCGCTGAAAAAACCCACAAAAAGGACGGAAAATAAAGGAAAACATTGGGGAAAAGGGCTAGAAGCTTACCTCAGTCGAGATTGGGAAGGAATCCGGCGGAGATCTACTGGATCTTCACCCCCGGCGAGCTCCACCGCTCCTCCCGATTTCTTCATCCCTTCCCTCTTTCTTCTTCGGCGCCGGCGGAGTCTCTTCCTCTCCCTCTCCCTACCGATCTCTTTCTCTCTCTCTCTCTCGATCTCTCTTCCAATCTCTCTATCTCCTCTCTCTCGATCTCCCTCTACCACTCTCCCGGTTGGCAGCCAAAAACAGAGAAAAGGAGAAGGCTCGAATTCTGGTTGGGGGTATTTTGCAGAAAACACCCCGCGAAACAAGAAATTACGCGAAAAGTCCTCCGATTTAATAGTTCCAGGAGATCTACTAGATCTCATATCCCACCATCGTATTTACGTGACTACATTTGTTCTTCCCTTCGTGCAGATCCATCGCCGCATCAACCTCGCGCGCAACAGCCCACTTCGGCCAGGTTCCACTCACCAGGTACTCCTTATTCTTTTGACAGTTTTCTTACTTACTCACGTTTCTCTTCCTCTCATCGTGGATATCTTGCTGCTATATCCTCCTCCCATGAGCCTACCTCATTTTCTCAAGCTATTAAGGAACAACATTGGCGAGATGCTATGTCTGCAGAGATTGCTGCCTTGGAGAAGAATAAGACTTGGACCGTGCAATCACTTCCTCCTGGGAAGAAACCCATTGGTTGCAAGTGGGTTTTCAAAGTAAATCACAAGGCTGATGGTTCTATTGAACGTTATAAAGCTCGATTAGTGGCTAAAGGCTTCACTCAAGAGGAGGGTCTAGACTATCATGAGACCTTTGCTCCTGTGGCCAAACTAGTCAACGTTCGACTCCTCCTCGTTGTTGCCGCTGCTAAGGGATGGTCTCTTCATCAGCTTCACGTGCATAATGCTATCCTCTATGGCGATTTACATGAAGAGATTTATATGCATCTTCCTCCCGGCTATTCTCGTAAGGGGGAGAATCTTGTTTGTCGGCTCAAAAAATCTTTATATGGCCTCAAACAGGCTTCTCGTAATTGGTTTGATAAATTTTCTTCTGCCTTACGGTCTGCCGGTTTCACACAATCTCTTGCTGATTATTCACTCTTCACACATGTGAATGGCTCCACCTTTCCAGTTGTTCTTGTTTATGTCGATGACATCATTGTGGCCGGCAACGATGATGCCTCGATCACTAAACTAAAGGTCTTTCTTCGTGATCGCTTTCATATTAAGGATCTTGGTTTGTTAAAATATTTTCTTGGCGTTGAAGTCGCACGATCATCGCATGGCGTATTTCTCAATCAACGCAAGTATACATTGGATATTCTTAATGAAGCTGGTCTTTTAGGTGCTCGCCCAACCACTTTTCCCATGGAACAGAATCATAAACTTTTATCTGACACTGGGCCTCTCCTTGAGAATCCATTAGCATATCGTCGTCTCGTTGGGCAACTTATCTATCTCACCAACACACGTCCGAATATCGTCTACTCTGTCCATATTCTGAGTCAGTGCATGCATCAACCTCGTCAATGTCATCTTGATGTTGCCGTGAGAGTCCTTCGATATCTCAAGTCTTCACCTGGTCAAGGAATCTTTCTTTCCTCCACTAATGACCTTCAATTAACTGCATATTCCGACTCAGATTGGGTGAGTTGCCCAACAACTCGTCGCTCTACGATGGGCTACTTCACTCTCTTAGGCGGCAGTCCTATCTCCTGGAAAACAAAGAAACAACATACTATATCTCGCTCTTCGACTGAAGCTGAATACCGTGCACTTGCAATGGCCGCTGCTGAACTCACTTGGCTTCAATTTCTTTTTCGAGATCTTCGTATTCAACATCCGCAACCCATGCGATTATTCTGCGACAATCAAGCTGCTCTTCATATCTCCAACAATCCTGTCTTCCATGAACGCACGAAGTATATTGAACTAGATTGCCATTTCATTCGTGAAAAGATCCAATTGGGACTTATTTCGACAGCTCATGTTCCTACCAAACTTCAATTGGCAGATATTTTCGCTAAAGCCCTTGGGAAAGAACAGTTTCATAGTCTTCTGCGCAAGTTGGGCGTTGCGGATCTTCACGCTCCAACTTGAGCTAGGGGGAGTATTAGGAAGATTGGATTGTGATTCTGAGATCTTCATTGTGATCTCTATGTTATTGGAAATCTTTCTCTATTAGGAAGATTGGATTGTGATTGATCTCTCTATTATTGGAGATCTCCCTTCCAGATGCTCATACCATATTGTATATATATATATATGTAAAAACACATATACGATGATTGAGATTTTTGCTTCCTCTGCTCTTCCTCTGCTATTCATTTTCTACATATAAGAACCTATGTGGGTTTAAGAAAGAACTCATCAATCTTAATGCTTTCTTGTTCTATTAATTTGCATACTCTTAATGTGAACTAATGATCAGGAAAAGATCCAATCGACTATCGAAAGAGGCTATTGGATGATCTATAAGGTTCGCTAACAAACACAGAGTGTTGAATTCAAGTAGTTAGATAAGAAAACCATAGAGAGAGACTAGGTGAAATCAGTTTCCCTAGAATTACTTGTTGATCATAACCTTATTTTGATGATGCCAATATACATTAAATGATAAAATATATGTTTAACATTTATTACCCCTTTAATTGGAAATCTTAAATTCAATATTTAAATTATTTTTGTACTGACGGTCGATGCAAGGATCGACCGTGGGAATGTGACGGTCGATCCATGGATCGACAGTGTTGAATGCAAATATGCGTTATTGGCTCACGGTCGATCGGTGCATCGACCGTAGGAAGCGTTTTTCTTCACAGAGCCTCACGGACGATGCGACGGTCGATGCGGTGGTCGACCGTGGCGCATTAATCAAGAAAGTGGAGGAGTGACGCGCGATCGGTGCATCGACCGTGGGAAGCATTTTTCTTGACATAGCTTTACAAACGATGTGACGGTCGATGCGGCGGTCGACCGTGGCGCATGTATGAAGAAAAATCAAGGAGCGACGGTCGATCCGAGCATCGACCATGGGAAGGGACTTTCTCAACAGAGGCTCACGGACGATATGACGGTCGATGTCACGGTCGACCGTGAGAGTGACGGACGATGCGTGGATCGACCGTAGAGCAAAAAGGCTGAGTTTTTATACGTGACGGACAATGCATGGATCGACCGCCAGCAACTCGCAGAGTAAAAAACTAGCCATTGGAGAGTTGCAGAGAGCCGTTGGAGCTCCTTGTTGAGCTGGTTGAAGCCCATGTATAAGTAGTTCCTTCATGTAAACTTGATAGAACTTTTATCATTATTATTGAGATCATCTGAGCAAGTGTTAGAGAAGTTTTCTACTTATTCTCTTTTGTGCTACAACCTTTGTAAGCCTTCTTCAAGTGTGAAGAGGTATCTTGAGAGATAGTCAACAGCAAGTGGTTGTGAGTGTAAGGTCACCAAGCACCAGGAAGCTTGGAGGAAAAGCTTGTAAGGGATTTGCAAGTAGTGGAACCTCAAGGGGAGCCTTGAGAGAAGTGGACGTAGACCAAGAGTTGGGTCGAACCACTATAAAATCGGTGCCATCTCTCTAACCCTCTTTATTGTATTCTTGCATACCTCTTTGCTTTAGTTTCATGTAAGGGCCTAAGTGTTAATTTCCGGGCTTTTATGTAAGATTGGAGGACATTTGTGTAATTTTGGGTCTTGTGGGGTGTTTTCTGCAAAAAGACCCCCACCCTTCTAGAGAATTCGATTCTCTTCTCCCCCGATTTCTTTTCCTCTCGTCATCCTCATTTCTCAGCCCCGAGAGAGAGAGAGTTCTAGAGAGATCGAGAGGGAGAGAAGGGTGGAGGAAGGTGGAGATCGCCGGCGCCGGGTGTGAGAAGGCGAGTTCGGCCGCGATGGGAGAGAGATCGTGAGAGAGGGAGCCGGAGAAGGAAGGAAAGGAGGTGGAAGAAATCGGGAGGAGCGGTGGAGCTCGCCGGGGGTGAAGATCCGGTAGATCTCCGTCGGATTTCCTTCCCGATCTCGACTGAGGTAAGCTTCTAGTCCTTTTCCCCAACGTTTTCCTTTGTTTTCCGTCCTTTTTGTGGGTTTTTTCGGGGGGTTTTGGGGAGAAGATGAGTTTCCGGCGATGGGTCGCCGGAGAAGATGCTACGGACGGCGTTGGGGACCTCCCTCGGCGACTGCAGCACCGGGGAAGGACCCCCGTGGTCCGGGGCATCTCTCTCCGAGCCCTGTCCGGTAGTACCCATGGCAGGGGATCCTTGATCCTTCTCTCTGCCATGGATTCTGGCGAAGATCCGGCCGGCCTTCCTCTGGCCGTGGTTGTTGATCCTCCTCGGGATCCGGTGCTTGGGGTAGCAAGCAAGCTTCTTCCCTCTCTTCGTAGTGGTGGCTGTTCGGTGATTAAGCAACCTGGTTAGGAGATTCGACGGAGCTTCGGCGTGAGCTCCGGCGATCTCCTACGGGAGGAAGCTGACGCGGAGCGTTGTGCGCGTGATCAGCCTGATGCACTGGTCAGTGCCCTGTGCACGGGTCAGTGCCCTGTGCACGGGACAGCGCCGTTTTGACCAGCTATTCTAGCTCTAGCGGTATATGGTAGTTTCATTTTTCGTCTGGGGTTGTACCTGATTGAGATCTTTATCCATGTGTTTTAGGCGATCTTTTGAGCGGTGGTCGAGTGTCGAAGCGCGGCGTGGACCCCCGGTCTCAGGGATTGCACGTTGGCTGTCCTTTTGAGGTAGGAGTTACCTCCTAGGAAATTGTATGATTGTTTGCTATATGTTGTGTTGTAATTATGTGTGATGCAATGTTGTGTATATGCTATGTTGTATGACTATATTGATGTGATGATGGGTGTATGCTATGTTATGAGGTGTTGGGCTAGTTGAGCCCTGTACTTGCTTTATCATGCTATGGAATGTTATGCTAGCTTTTCCTGAGTTGTATGCATAAATGAGATTAATTGACCAAGTTATTAATTGATTGATTATTTATGTGATTTGTGCATACATGCTAGGAATGTCAGGCTGTCTTAGGACAGGGATTGTGGTTGGGTCTAGTCAGGTCCTGTAGCTAGACTAGTCAGAGTCTAGGGGATATGTCGACGAGTTGACGGATGGATTTGGATCTCCGTATGTCGATCAAGGACTTGACTTGACTTGAGGTTTTGACCTGACTTGAGGTTGTGTTGTCTATACTAGCATACTGAGGCCTGTATAGAGTCTATAGGCGTCTGGGCGAGCGTTGACGGCCGGACGCGGCGACTGTGCGTGTAAGACTTTCCCAGACTAGCCAGACCATACTAGGATCAGTAAGCTAGTATAGGATGTTGTACCCATACTAGCCAGACCATACTTGGGCAGTATACTAGGATAGGTGGGTGTACACCAGTGTCTTAGTTGGTGACTCCTACTGGGCTTTAGAGCTCATTCGTGTTAGGTTTTGGTTTTTGTGCAGGAGGACCTATGGATAGGCCAGAGACCAGTGCAGTCCATGGAGGTCCTGTCTCAGGATGAGGAGTCCTTTTATCCTTATGTCCATTTTCTTATGTATGATAAAGCATGTATATGTTGGATATGAAACCTAATTGTATATTGTGGATTTGGCTTAAATATCATGTATATTATTTGATTTCTTGTGGGCGTATGTGCCCCTAGATGTGGTGAATGGTTGTAAAGAAACAAAGAGAAATAGTTGTGATTGAATGTTGTAATTATGTATTATATTTGATTAAAATGTTGTAATAGTGATCTCACGTCCCCGTGCCCAAGGGTCATACCGAATTTTTTTGAAATCTTTGGGATATTTTATAATTAATTGGGGCGGGGCGTGACATTTCATCTCATCTACAAGCATTTAAAGTGTTAATTCTCTCCTATCTGGTTTTTCCATTAAACTAGATTTTCGAAAAGAGTCCAATTCACCCTCCCTCTTGGACCATCAATTGGTATCAGAGCTAGGTCTCTAATTTAGTGGTGTAACAACCCTTAGAGGATCCTATCTAGAGATGGAAAACATAGAGGGACAAGCTACCAACAGGCCACCCAACTTCAATGGTTCAAACTATAATTACTGGAAAATAAAAATGGAAATTTTTGTTCAATCAATGGACTATGAGGCATGGTTAGTAATAGAGGATGGACCTTATGTCCCTATTAAAATTATTGATGGGAAAGATGTCCCAAAGACAAAGAGTGACTACGCGCCAATTGACCTCAAGAACCTTCAAACTAATGCCAAGGCCAAAAGCTTTCTATTTTGTGCCCTTAGCCCTAGTGAATTCAATAGGGTCTCTACATGCAAATCAGCAAAAGAGATATGGGACAAACTTGAGGTTACTTACGAGGGAACAAGTCGTGTTAAAGAGTCAAAAATCAGTATGCTTGTACATGAGTATGAACTCTTTTGCATGAAGAATGATGAAACTATTAGTGAGATGTTTACACGTTTTACTAACATATTAAATATGCTTGAATCTCATGGAAGAATTTATGCTAACGATGAGGTTATGAGGAAGATTCTTAGGTGTTTACCTAAGTCGTGGGATCCTAAAGTGACAGCGATAGAAAAAGCCAAGGATCTATCCAAATTGCCACTAGATGAGCTCATGGGTTCCCTCATGACCTATGAAATGAACTTGAAGAGAAGCAACGAAGAAGGAGATAAAAAGAAGAAGACGGTTGCCTTCAAGTCATCTAACAAAGACTCATCCGATTCAAGTGAAGGAGATGACGATGAGGAGTTGGCGATGATATCAAGAAGAATACAAAAGATCTTCAAGCGCCAAGGGGGAAAGAAATTCTTCAAGAAACAATTCTTCAAAGGTGAAAAGTATAATCCTACTTCTTCTAACTCAAATGAAATCATATGTTATGAGTGTAGGAAGCCCGGACACATCAAGCTTGATTGTCCTCAACTCAAGAGGCCCTCCAAGAAGGAGTTTAAGAAAAAGAAAGCAATGATGGCTACTTGGGGAGAAAGTGATGTGGAGACTTCATCTGATGAAGAAAAACAAGAGGTAGCCAACATATGCTTAATGGCACATGGAGATGAGGAAGAAGAAAAAAATGAGGTAGAGGATGAGCTTACATTTGAAGAACTTTTTTATGTTTATCATGTTTTAGCTAATGATTTCAAAGTCCTTAAAAAGAAATACTATGCTACTTGTAAGGACTTGAAGAAAGTAGAAGAAGAGAAAGTAGATGCCATGCATAGGATTGAAACTTTAGAAAAAGAAAATAAATGTATGCTAGATAACAAGTCTTGTGACACAAATGACACACTTGAGGATGAACTCAAGGACACTCAATATGAGCTCACCTATTGAAGAACACAAACTATGATATGCAAAGGGAACTTATCTTCTTGAGGAAATCCAAGAGTGATCTCACTCTAGAGGTTAATGACCTAAAAATCACTATAGCTAAATTTGTGAAGAGTAGAGATAAGTTAGATGAGATCCTTGATAGCCAAAGGAACTCCTTAAATAAGGAAGGAATTGGCTACAACCCTAGAAAGGTGAACAACCAATAGAAGACTAACTTTGTTAAAGCTTATTCTCATCCTCCTAAGGTAACACGAGCACCTACATGTCATTATTGTGACAAAGTAGGTCACATTGCACCTAGTTGCTATCTAATGAGCAATGCTAAGAAAATTTGGGCACCTAGACATTCATCTTCTTCTCTTATGCATAGTACTAATGCAAATGGACTCAAAAAGATTTATGTACCAAAAATCAAGGTTTGATCTCCTATTTGTAGGAATGCATGAGATCCAAGATCAAGACCAACACAAAGGCTAAAAGATGGTACCTTGATAGTGGATGCTCTCAAGGCATATGACGGGAGAAAGGAGTATGTTCTCAACCTTCCAATCCAAAGATGGAGGAATGGTGACCTTTGGAGACAATGCAAAAGGAAAAATAATTGGCATTGACAATATTGGTAGAACCTCTTCCACTATTATTGAAAATGTTCTTTTGATAGAAGGCTTGAAACATAATTTGCTTAGCATTAGTCAATTATGTGATAGAGGTAACAAAGTCATTTTTGAAAATTCAAAATACTATGTTAAGAATGCTATTAATGATAAAATCATACTAGTTGGTCATCGTGATGGTAATGTGTATACATTTTATCTTAATGATCTTATTTGCCATGATGATTTATGTCTTAGTGCTTTAAATGATAATTCTTGGTTATGGCATAGGAGATTTGGACATGCTCACATGAATTTAATTTCCAAACTCTCTCGAAAAAACCTTGTTCTTGGACTTCCCAAGATCAAATTCGAGAAAGATAAGATTTGTGATGCATGTCAAAGAGGAAAACAAGTAAAATCTTCTTTCAAGTCTAAAGATATAATTTCCACCATAAGAGCACTAGAACTCATTCATATGGACCTTTTTGGGCCTACTAAACCAACTAGCTTAGGTGGTAGCTCATATGGATTTGTTTTAGTAGATGACTATACTAGATACACTTGGGTGATTTTCCTTGCACACAAAGATGAAGTATTTGAGGAATTCACCAACTTTTGTAGAAGAGTCCAAAATGAGAAAGGTATTCTCATTACATGCATTAGAAGTGATAATGGAGGAGAATTCAAGAATTCTCATATAGAAAAGTTTTGTAATGACAATGGGATTTCCCATAACTTCTCTTCACCTAGAACCCCTCAACATATTGGTGTTGTTGAAAGGAAAAATAGAACCCTACAAGACATGGCTAGAACTTTATTATATGAAAATAATCTTCCTAAGTATTTTTGGGCCGAAGCAATTAATACTTCTTGCCATGTGATAAATAGAGTAACCTTGAGACCCATTTTGAAGAAAACTCCTTATGAGCTTTGGAAAGGAAGAATTTCAAATATTGGGTACTTTAGAGCTTTTGGTTGCAAATGTTTTATTTTGAACAATGGCAAGGATAGTCTTGGAAAATTTGATGCTAGATCCGATGAAGGAGTCTTTCTTGGATATTCGGGAAGAAGCAAAAGTTATAGAATTTTTAATAAAAGGACCTTGGTGGTTGAAGAATCAATGCATGTTATATTTGATGAAATGATTTTAATTCCTAGTAGAATTGATAATGGTAAAGATGAGGAAATCCCAAATGACAAATCAAAAGACTTATTGGATGAAACCCAAAATGATGTTGAAGAATTGAATGATAGATTTGTGGAATCCCTTCAGATTATACCTAGTGATCAACATCATGATTTGTCAAAAGATTGGAAGTATGCATCTTCACACCCAAAGGAATTGATAATTGGTGAACCATCAAGAGGAATCCAAACTAGATCTTCGTTAAATGCATGTGCAAATCTAGCCTTCCTATCTCAAATTGAGCCTAAAACAATTGAGGAAGCACTAGAGGATGATCATTGGATCTTAGCAATGCAAGAAGAGTTGAATCAATTTGAAAGAAATGAAGTTTGGAATTTGGTACCTAGACCTCATGATCATCCCGTTATAGGTACTAAATGGGTTTTTAGAAACAAAACGGATGAATCGGGAACAATTATAATGAATAAAGCTAGACTAGTTGCAAAACGTTTCAATCAACAAGAAGGAAATGATTTTGATGAGACTTATGCACCGGTAGCTAGACTTGAGGCAATAAGACTACTTCTGACTTTTGCATCTTACAAAGATTTCAAATTATATCAAATGGATGTTAAGAGTGCCTTCTTGAATGGTTTACTAAAATAAGAAGTCTATGTTGAACAACCCCTCGGTTTTGAAGACTATAAATTGAGAGATCATGTATTCAAACTCACTAAAGCCTTGTATGGATTAAAACAAGCTCCTAGAGCTTGGTATGAAAGGCTTAGCAAATTCTTGATGGATAATGATTTTTGTAGAGGAAAAATTGATACTACATTGTTTACCAAATCAAAAGGTAAAGATTTGCTCTTAGTTCAAATTTATGTTGATGACATTATTTTTGGTTCTATAAATGATAAACTTTGTGAAGAATTTGCCACATGTATGCAAAGTGAGTTTGAGATGAGTTTAATGGGTGAACCCAATTATTTTCTTGGTTTACAAATCATGCAAACTCGAGGAGGGATCTTTATTAATCAAGCCAAATACACTAGAGACCTACTCAAGAAATATGATTTTGTTGAATCCAAAATTTATAGAACCCCCATGTGTACAACACTCAAATTAGACAAGGATGAAGATGAGAAACCCGTTGAACAAACACTTTATAGAGGGATGATTGGTTCATTACTCTATTTGACCGCTAGTAGACCGGACATCATGTTTAGTGTTTGCCTTTGTGCTAGATATCAATTTTATCCTAAGGAATCTCATTTGGTTGCGGTCAAGAGGATATTTAGATATCTAATAGGAACCCAAAATTATGGTTTGTGGTATCCTAGAAGATCATCTTTTGATCTAATTGACTACTCCGATGCGGATTTTGCCGGATGTAGACTTGATAGAAAAAGCACAAGTGGTACATGTCATTTTCTTGGTCATGCACTTGCTTTATCCACCGCCGAAGCGGAATATATTGCGACGGGTAGTTGTTGTGCACAAGGCAAATGTGTGCACGCACGGGTGTGAAACAAACCAACAAGGCGCAATTTATCAAATTGCCCTTGCGGTCTGCAGCGAGCCACAGGGGTAGAGGGGCAGGTCCTCACATCCTATTACCCTTAAAGGAAATCTCGTCCCGAGATTCGATAAGGGTAGGGCTCGGAACAATAAAACAGCTACACTAGAGGACATGACAAGAAGTACCTGGAGAAGAAAACAACTGCGGAAACTCCTGCCGCATGCGCGCCTCGCGCTCCCAAGTGACCTCCTCGGTGCCTCTGTGCCTCCACAGTACCTTGACCAAGGGAATCGTCTTGCCCCGCAAGATTTGATCCCTCCGGTCAAGTACCTGAACCGGCTGCTCAACAAAGCTCACGTCTGCCTAACGCTCAATGTCATCCACTCTGATGACATGAGACGGGTCTGGGTGATACTTCCTCAGCATTGACACATGGAAAGTCGGATGCACAGCAGACATGTGCTAAGGAAGATCCAGGCGGTAAGCTACCTCGCCAACCCTCTCTAAAATCTCAAACGGCCCGACAAACCTCGGCGCCAACTTGACACCTCTGCCAAACCTGACAGAACCTCTGTACGGCGACGCTCGCAAGAACACTCGGTCGCCGACTGCAAACTCTAACGGTCGTCGCCTCTGATCTGCATAACTCTTCTGCCGGCTCTGAGCCGTCAGAAGCCTCTGCCTGATATGTACCAACCTCTCTGACGACCGCCTGACGATGTCTGGACCGGTGAGTGAAACCTCTCCAACCTCTGTCCAACATACTGGGAAATGACACGGCCTACCGTACAACGCCTCGAAAGGTGCTACTCCAAGACTGGACTGGTAGCTGTTGTTGTAGGCGAACTCCACCAAGGGAACGTGCTCCTCCCAGCTGCCTCCTGCATCGAGGACATATGCTCTCAGCATGTCCTCCAAGATTTGGATAGTCCGCTCTGACTGTCCGTCTGTCTGCGGATGGAAAGCCGTACTGAAAGTCAAGAGTGTGCAGACTGCCTCCTGAAAGTCGCGCCAAAACCTGCTGGTGAATCTGGGGTCACGGTCTGACACGACAGAAACCGAAACTCCGTGTAGCCTGACCACCTCTCTGACGTACAAGCTGCCTAACCTGTCGGTCGAGTCTGTCACCCGCATAGGCAGGAAGTGCGCCGATTTGGTCAATCGATCAACAATGACCCAAATCGCGTCATTCCCCCTAGGAGATCTCGGTAGCCCGGTCACGAAGTCCATCGTGATGTGCTCCCACTTCCACTCAGCTAGTGGAAGCGGCTGAAGTAACCCCGGAGTCCGCTGGTGCTCTGCCTTGACCTTCTGACAGGTAAGGCAGCGCGATACGAACTCCGTCACTGCCCTCTTCATCCCGCGCCACCAGAACTGTCGCCGAAGATCTTGGTACATCTTGGTGCCGCCGGGATGAACTGCAAAACGAGAGTGGTGGAACTCTCGCAGGACGTCGTCTCGAAGAACTGGATCTGCTGAAACCGCTACTCTGCCTCGGAACCGTAGCCCTCCGTCTGGCAATACTGCTCAGTCTCCGTCTGCGCCCTCCGTGCCCGCTGCTGTGCGTAACTCCTCGAGCTCTGGGTCGCTGTGCTGTGCCTCTAATACTTTGGCTAGGACTGCTGGCATACTCTGCACTGCGTAGAGGAAGCTGCTGGATCCCCGATCCTCAAACTCGAGCCCCAACTAGCTCGCCGTCTCTAGAGCCTGCCACTGCCGCACTGACAACCCTGCAACTGCTGCTCTGGTGTCTCTCACCTGTCTGCTCAGCGCGTCTGCTACGACGTTTGCCTTACCAGGATGGTAATGCAACGCAAAGTCGTAGTCCTCCAGTAGCTCCATCCAGCGTCGCTGCCTCAGGTTGAGGTCACGTTGGGTGAAAACGTGCCTCAAACTCTTATGGTCCGAGAAGACTGAGAACTTCTCGCCATAGAGATAATGCCGCCAGGTCTTCAGGGCGAAGACCACCGCTGCAAGCTCCAAGTCGTGAGTCGGGTAATTCCTCTCATGGTTCTTCAGCTGACGAGAACCATAGGAAACTACGTGGCCCTCTTGCATGAGGACACATCCCAAACCCTCACCGCTAGCGTCGCAGTAAACACTGTACCCAACACCTCGCTCGGGGACGATCAGCACTGGTCAACCTGGTCCTCAGATCCACGAAGGCTCGCTCACAAGCATCATCCCACACGAACGGGACGGCCTTCTGTGTCAGTCTAGTCAACGGTCCGGCAACCTTGGAGAAGTCCCGCACAAACCGTCTGTAGTAACCCGCCAGGCCTAAGAAACTACAGACCTCAAACACTGTTCTCGGTCTCTGCCACTTTACCGCTGCCTCGACCTTGGCCGGGTCAACTGAGATTCCAGCTGCCGACACCACGTGTCCAAGGAATCCCACCCGTGCAAGCCAAAATTCGCACTTGGAAGCCTTGGCATAAAGCCGATGCTCCCGAAGTAGCCGCAACACTGTCGCCAAGTGTCGCTCGTGCTCCGCCTCTGACTGGGAGTAGATAAGGATGTCATCGACGAACACCACCACGAACTCGTCTAGGAAAGGCCGGAAGATCCTCTGCATGAGATCCATGAACGCTGCTGGTGAGTTCGTCTAGCTGGGTCCTCAACTCACTCTGCTCTGCTGGTGCCATCCTGAAAGCTAGGAGAGAGATCGGTACGGTACCCGGTACCAGGTCGATCTCAAAATCAACCTCTCTGGGTGGTGGAAGCCCTGGCAACACCTCGGGAAACACATCGGTGTAGTCGCACACGATCCTGGGGAAACTGCTCTGCTGCACTCCCTCTGACCCAAAACGGGACAGGCTGGCCAGCAAGGCTGAAAGCTCGCTGCCACGCCTCCCCACATCACAAGCAAAGGAATCGGCTGAGAA
This sequence comes from Narthecium ossifragum, assembly GCA_963920575.1. Classification (NCBI taxonomy): domain Eukaryota; kingdom Viridiplantae; phylum Streptophyta; class Magnoliopsida; order Dioscoreales; family Nartheciaceae; genus Narthecium; species Narthecium ossifragum. The sequence continues at coordinate 2,833,063 of OY986969.1, read as the reverse complement.
CCGATCCCCCAACAACACAAACTGTGTCCCATCGGGTGTCCAAGCGACCACCCTCCGGCGACCACAGTCGATGATAGCTCGGTATGCTACTAACCAGTTCATACCGAGTATCACATCGAAGCCTGTCATGTCTAGCACCTGCAGGTCTAGACAGACACGGAGGCCTCCAACCTCCAAAGAACAAGATCGGCAGACCCGGTCTACCCTGACTATGCCGCCGATCGGTGAATCTACAGACTGTGCCACCTCTAGCCAACTCGTATCTAATCCTAGCGATGCCACACACATGCAAGCAATATAGGAATGAGACGCCCCAGAGTCTATCAGCATATCTACTAAGGAACTAGAAAGCTGAAAGATACCTCTGAGGACGGTTGGCTCTGCCGCTGCCTACTGATACTGCTGCAGCTGCTGGTACTGTGGTGGCGGCTGATACAACTGGACGGTGTCCTGCCGCTCGCGAATTGGGAGGGCAAATGCCCGCCCCCGCTGGCCGCCTCTGCCTCTGGGACGCCCCGGCCCGAGTCCATCCCCGCTCCCCTGTCAGGCACCGGCCCCTCCGCCTCTACTGCCTTGCGGCATAGCGCCCTGCGCTCCTCGCGAAGTGCAGTCACTACGGTAGTGCCCCGGCTGCCCGCACAGGTAGCAAGTGGTTGACGCGCCCGGCTGTCGTCCCTGGTACCCCCCTGACGAAGCCTGCCCAGATGGCCCGGCCGTCAGTAGAAACGGGGCTGGTGGGCTCGGTAGTGGCTGCTGGTACTGCGGTGCACGCTGCGGCCGCCGCTGACGCCACGGTTGCCCCCTACCGAACCCCCCTCTGCCCTGGGGTCGCTGCTGCTGCGAGCTGGTAGAGACCGCCGGTGGAATTGCCAGGCGTCTCTCGTCCTGGGACTGCGCCTCCACAACTAAGGCGCAGTTCAGAACTGCTGTGTACGTCTGGAAGCGGTGGGAACACGTCTGGCGTCTGATCTCTGGACGAAGACCCCACTCAAACTGCCGTGCCCTGGCCACTGGATCTGCTGCCACTGCCTCCGCAAAACGGACCAAGTGCGTAAACCGGTTGGCATACTGCTGAACAGTGCGAGTACCCTGCAGGAGGGACTGGTACTCGCGAGATAGGGCGTCACGCGTACTCTCCGGGAAATACGCGTCCAAGAACAACGCCCTGAACTCCTCCCACGTCGGCTCCTCTCCGCCACTGGTGTGCTGGGCAGTGCACCACCAGTCAAGGGCGCCACCATCAAGCTGGAACGCCGCGAGGGTGACCCGAATCCGGTCATCCCCGACGAAGAGAGCGTCGAGAACGCGCGTGACTCCTCGGAGCCAGCCGTCTGCCGTGGTCGGATCTCCAGTCTCACCGCTGAACCTAGGCGGGTTCAGCCGCTGGAAGTCCATCATGACCGCTGCCGCGGCCCGCCCGTCGACCGGAGCGAGGACCCCCTCCTCGGCGAGAGGAGCCTCCTCCCGTGCGACCGCAACCGTCGCTGGTGATGGTACAGTCCGTCGAGCTCTGACCGTCCTGACAGGTGCTACCCTGTCTGGTCGAGCGGGTCGACCAGGTCGTGCCCCACCTCGACCAACAACCGAAGGTCGGACTCGAGCTCCCGACATCTGTGCAATCACCAACGACAACGAGCGTTCACTCGTAAGAAGCCACCAAAACAAGGCAACACAAACAGAAAGCGGAAAAGCACAACACATCAAAATGAGCATGCACGGATGTTCTAGACATAGAACTAACCCATTCCACGCTCAATCTTACTGCTTGTTGTAACTGTTTCCGCCAGTTGTTGTTAGTAGATGTAGGAACCCCCCCTCGTGTCCCGGTCCCGGTGTGTCGCGCCCCGACCCGCGAAAGCCCAACCGGGCCGGGCGACGCGAACCGGAACCTAACCAACGCGGAAAAAGAACGGCGAGGGTCCCCTCTAACCTATTGGTCTCCCTAACAATTCACCAAAACACCCTCAAGAAATACAATATTATATTCAAGTCTCGAACCACAGATTTAAAACTCAAGTGTAATTAATATACAAAACCTCGAAGAGGGGTAGATTCAAAATACAACATACTCCCGCAGGAGACTAACTAACATAAGGGTAAAAGCAGTAAACATTGCCACCTCTCAAAAGCCACCAGGCGCCGCCGCACCGCCGTCCAACTGCCCGGTAGGGGCCACAGAGGAAGAACTGACGCCTGCACCTGCAAAACGCAGCCCGGGTAGGTGTGAGCACTAAGCTCAGTAGGGATCTACACTACGACACACAGAAGGAAGAGGGAAACGCAACAGTGTCGCCCTCAAGTGGAATCTGGGTGTATACAGAGGTCCCATAACCCCACCGCGTGTCCGTGAGGCCCACGATCATGGTCTTCCAGCCGAGCTGGTCACATGTCAGGTCACACTCAGTAGCAGGAAACGACACTGCTAACTCTCAACAGGACACTGAACACTGTTTGGTGGGAAGAGACACCACTGAGTAGGCAAATCCTCTACTCAAGAGTTTTAAGAAGAACCGGACACCGGCTACACCTCAGATCCAACTCGAGGCCGACACGACCTCTACAATCATCAAGCACAAGTGCTCCAGTCATCTAAGCCTATCATCAGAATCGACTGTACACTACCATTCAAACCGGGTCCAAACTACCCAACCCCGGTCCTAGGGCTACGTCCGAGCTTCCAGTCTCGGGACGGCGACCCAGAGATCACCCACGCCCTAACCAATGCAACTAATGCACAATCAACAATGCATGCTATGACATACACAAACAGGAGATAGGCATGCAACAGTATGTCAAGTATCATTTAAGTCTACTGGATCGCTGCAGCGGTACCACCAACCGCTGCCAGCCGATCCGCAGCGGGTCCCGGCATTACGACGGTACCGCGACCGTCAACCGCGGACTCCTGCAACGGGAAGCGACCCCAAAAACGATGATGAACAAAACACAATATAATATTATATTCCGAAATATAATATTATATTCAAAAACACCCAAAGCCTCTACTTAGGGGCTAATTGATCCCATCGATCCGACGCCCAAACGACGTCGGATTCAAGATCAAACTTAGCCACCAGTAGGTGTATAAAGCATGATCAACATATCCAAAATTCATCATCATCCAACGGTTGGATTAACGGGAAAACGCTAATCCAAAATTCATCATCATCCAACAAGCTGCCAAATCACACCAGGAGCCTTCCTCTCGTTGTCACGAATCCAACGAGCCAAAGAACACCCAATTTGGTTGCCGGAGGAGGGAGAACGGAGGGAAAGAAGCTCGCCGGCGGAGAAGGGAAGAAACAGAGCACCGCGGGAAAGAAGAGAAAGAAGGAAGAAGAAGAGAAGAGAAGGAGGAAGAGGAGGGGAAGAAAAGAGGGGAAAGGGGGAGGGGAAAGCCGGAAAGAGGGTAAAAAGCTGGGGGAAAGGGAGGGGAAGTCTTCCCTCCCTGACAGGGGAGAGCGACGGCCGACGGCCGTCCTCGCAAAAGAGAAAACCCACCGACTCGAGCATGATCGATCTCCAAGGCATGTGAGATCGATCTCCTTTGCAATCGAGATCGACCTCCTTGAAATCCAGATCGATCTTCCTTGCAAAAATCCAGATCGATCTCCCTAGCCATCTAGATCGATCTCCTTTACTCAGAAAGGCAAATTTGGGCTAAAACACAAGCCCAAGCTCAGATCTTCCGATTTCGGGCTCACCTATCCATTCTAAACAAACACGAACACAGACAAGGCCAGTGTGTGCACGCGCGGGTGTGAAACAAACCAACAAGGCGCAATTTACCAAATTGCCCTTGCGGTCTACAGCGAGCCACAAGGGTAGAGGGGCAGGTCCTCACAAAACCCTTGAGTGAAGACAGAATTCTCTATCTATTGAGGGAGCTTAGGATGTCCAATGGATGTCCAAAATAAAGGAGCTAAAAGGAAAAGATATGGTTACCTCTTTATCTGTTTTTCATACCATATTCAACTTGAATGCTAAATTTTGGTAAATTAAGTTAATATCATGATTAATGAGTGATTTTTGTCTCATAATATTTAGTTACACGTGCACGCACAGTTTTGTGATGTTTTGATTTAAAAATGATTTTAAATTGAATTTCAAAACTCACTTTCTGGAACTGACGGTCGATCCAGCCTTGTTGACGGTCGACCGTGCATACATTCGCATTGGACGGTCGACCGCCAACGTCCTCGGATCGATCGTGGGATTTCATTTTTAGACCATTGTGTGTCACGGTCGACCGCCAACTTCGTTGGATAGACCATGCGATGGTTTTTTACACAAAATGTGTGTGACGGTCGACCGCCAACTTCGTTGGATCGACCGTGCGATGCTTTTTTTACACAAAATGCTCGCGACGGTAGACCGCCAACTTCTTACGGTCGACCGCCACGGACCGTGTGACAACTTAAGTAGGGGCTTTTTCGTCATTTCCTCTCCAATCTCCCCTTATAACTCCCGATCAACCCTTCATTCACCTCCCTGGTTCGATCGTGCCCTAAACTCCTCAAACGTCCGTAACCCACTGCTCCTTCTCTCTCTCTCTCAAACCGATCTCCTCTTCCCCTCTCAAAACCCTAACCAGCTGGTGCACCATGCCTCGTACCAAGAATGCCGGTTCTCCTCCACCTGAGGAACCAGGTCAAGTTGGGAAACGGAAAACGGCAGCAGCAAAGAAGCCACCCGGGTCAAAGAAAGCCAAAGGAGTGCAAGGCGGTTCTTCATCCAATCCTCCACCTACCCCTTCCTACGACGACTACTTCTTCCTAGATAAGGATAGGTATAAATCCTGGCATGAATTTAAGGATAAATTCGTTGTCTCCGGTAGAGCTTTACAATTGCCCACAAACAAGAAACATGTAGTTGAACATTTCTTCACTGATATGGGTTGGAACAAATACGTAGAGATGCCTCAGTACATCTATCCCGAAATGATTAGGTATTTTTATTGCAATATGACTGAGGATATAGATGATGAAGGTTGTGTAGTTATTAGTAGCTATGTCTATGGTAATGAATTCAAAATTACCATAGAATGGTTGAATGAGTTACTAAATGCACCTAATCAAGGAGAGTGCATTTACTTTACTTCTTATGAGGATCTCAATAGAGTTGATAAGGATAAACAAGGGAGAAAGACAATCCTTAAGGCTCTACTAGTTGAGAAAAACCCTATAGAGCTAAACAGCCTACACCAACAATTTAGGGAGCTTACCCACTTCCTAGGAACAAACCTATTTCCTAAGCTTGGCCATCATGATCACTTAAAACCCATCCATGCCTATGTTCTTTCGTGCATGGTAAGGAAGAAGCCTCTTAACCTAGGTTATCTCTTTATCAAGGAGATGCTTAATCTAAATGATATGCAATCACTTCCTTTTGGGGGGCTTCTAACAAACATTTTCAAAGCCCTCACCCTAAACCTAGCCGATGATGAATGCAAACCCCTTTCTCAACCCTTCAACAAGTCTACCTACAAGAGGATGAAGGCCACCAAACGAGCTTTAGGCCTCAGTTGGCCTGATGTTAGTGGAGATGAAGATGATGAGCATCAAGAAGAGCATGGAGAAGAAAATTTAGGGGGAGAGCCTTTAATTGAAGGACATCAAGGAGAATCCTCTAGTAGCCGAGTTCGTCGCAACACGGCACAAAGGCTTGATGAGCTTGAAGCTAGATTGGGAAGAATGGAACTAAGTTTAGGAGACATCAAGACTTCCCAAGCAACAATCACCGGAGATCAAGCCAAGATGTCTAAGCAACTTGACGAGATTTTTGCCTACATCAAGAATGAATTCCCACCTGACACTCCTTCAGTTGATTGATCCTAATTCCCCATCTTTCTTACTTCTTTTTGATAATGCCGAAGGGGGAGAAAAAGTGTGATGAATGTGAACAATAGCCCTACATTTCTACATTTCAGATCTTTACTTTTGTATTTTGGAAAACCTTGTTTTGAAATGAAAGTCTTGTAATTTCAAGTTTTTCAAATGATTTTGAATGGAAGTATTGTATGAAAATGTTGGAATCTTTTGAATGAAATGTAGATGTGTTTGGATATTGCTATGATGTATTAATACAATGTTACAATGTTATAATTCAATATGAAATCACTTCATGAAAACATAAATGTTATTATTGAAAAGATGTGAACATGCTAAAATCCAAACTATTATGTCAACATATCTTGAATGGAACTTTTAATATCATTTTAAAGATATATGACTTATGTGCATCTTGAAAATTAACTTTAGAACACATTTTTTGAAAGAAAATGATGCATTGGTTGAGGGGGAGTCAAAATATTTTATCATCACATTTAAAAGGATTGTCATCATCAAAAAGGGGGAGATTGTTGATCCTAACCTTATTTTGATGATGCCAATATACATTAAATGATAAAATATATGTTTAACATTTATTACCCCTTTAATTGGAAATCTTAAATTCAATATTTAAGTTATTTTTGTACTGACAGTCGATGCAAGGATCGACCGTGGGAATGTGACAGTAGATCAATGGATCGACCGTGTTGAATGCAAATATGCGTTATTGGCTCACGGTCGATCGGTGCATCGACCGTGGGAAGCGTTTTTCTTCACAGAGCCTCACGGATGATGCGACGGTCGATGTGGCGGTCGACCGTGGCGCATTAATGAAGAAAGTGAAGAAGCGACGTGCAATTGGTGCATCGACCGTGGGAAGCGTTTTTTACGGACGATGTGATGGTCGATGCGGCAGTCGACCGTGGCGCATGTATGAAGAAAAATCAAGGAGCGACGGTCGATCCGAGCATCAGCCATGGGAAGCGACTTTCTCACGGACGATGTCACGGTCGACCGTGAGAGTGACGGACGATGCGTGGATCGACCGTAGAGCAAAAAGGCTGAGTTTTTATACGTGACGGACGATGCATGGATCGACCGCCAGCAAGGCGCAGAGTAAAAAACTAGCCGTTGGAGAGTTGCAGAGAGCCGTTGGAGCTCCTTGTTGAGCTGGTTGAAGCCCATGTATAAGTAGTTCCTTCATGTAAACTTGCTAGAACTTTTATTATTATTATTGAGATCATCTGAGCAAGTGTTAGAGAAGTTTTCTACTTATTCTCTTTTGTGCTACAACCTTTATAAGCCTTCTTCAAGTGTGAAGAAGTATCTTGAGAGATAGTCAACAGCAAGTGGTTGTGAGTGTAAGGTCACCAAGCACCATGAAGCTTGGAGGAAAAGCTTGTAAGGGATTTGCAAGTAGTGGAACCTCAAGGGGAGCCTTGAGAGAAGTGGACGTAGACCAAGAGTTGGGCCGAACCACTATAAAATCGGTGCCATCTCTCTAACCCTCTTTATTGTATTCTTGCATGCCTCTTTGTTTTAGTTTCATCTCATCTACAAGCATTTAAAGTGTTAATTCTCTACTACCTAGTTTTTCCATTAAACTAGATTTTCGAAAAGAGTCCAATTCACCCCCCTCTTGGACCATCATTACTTCTCAATGATTCTTCCATCAAACCCTTGCCTTTATTTCTTAATTTCGATTTTAAATTCAGTTTGTAACTACGATCTATCTTACTAATTTTTCTAGATAAAACTGATATTAGTATAATTTATGTACTTGACAAAACACGTTATCAATCCCTGAGGGCTACACCCTTCTCATCATTCTATTATAAAACTACGATATTGTGCACTTGCAGTTTTGCACCGATGAATATACCATGCATCATTCTTGTAATATGCTATCTAGGTGTAAAAGGTAATGTTAACACTCCGTCAATGGTAAATGCAAGGCACACAGAGATTAATAGTTGAGGTTATGATCAAAGTAATATATGAAGCATGTATATCCACTTCAATTTAACCGTCAACACATGAATCAAACCAATCTAAACATACAAACGACACGGTGATATTTATCGTGGAAAAAAACATTCAGAAGGATAAAAAACAACAGGTCCAACTAGGACCATCAAACCATCCACTATAGAAGAAGAGTTATACAGTCTTACACATTTTATTTAGGACCGACGTTGACACATTCGACTCCCTCTTATGACCATGGACACGAACCCACAAGCTCGTTGCCCCTTCTTCTTTCACATGATGGACCTTGAACACCTTCCAAGGTTCTCCGAACCGGACATGTCGGATCGCCGATCATCACATGTTGATACAAACTCTTGGACACCTTTAAAGATTTTTCGGGCTGGGCATGCCGGATCGCTGGTCTTGACACACCAGCCTTACAAATGTATGCTAGTAATTTTTTTGTTGATCTCTTCTTCCTTTTTCGTCACTGCTGCACCGAGATTTTTTTTAATCCAAAGAGATCAGCCAGATTGTTGGCATTCACCATCATATATACACAGCGAGAGACCCATATGGTATGCACCCTCATATAAAGATCTCTTCAGCAACTTACCCCATGTTTACGTTCCATCAGAGCCACATGTGGACGGAATCAATTCATGTTCCTCTCATTAAAATCAACAACACATCTTCTACCTTTATCACCCATAACTGCCATACTCATACTGAAATCCAATCTTGCTGATCAATTATACATCAAGATATCTATATCCAACCACATCTGATTCGATTATAAGACACGTATCATATTTGACACGAATTGCTATAATACATATTTGACACGAATTGCTAAAAAACATGAATCTGTCTAAACCTAACAGTACTGGTCCTCAAAAATTTAGTAATCTGGCCTACACGAAATCCATGTAAGAACAACACATATATGTTTGATCTATAGCTTTGAATATGGACATAATAATAGACAATAATCATGGCACGATGCAGTTTTATTCTGGGGATCACAACTACGTACATATGGAAATACATTAACTTGATGCTCTCACCAAATTTGGCCTACAGTAAGTACTACAAGGCCAAATAACATACATAATCACCTTAATTAACTATATATCCCTGTACTTTGAACCAGCAAGACACAATGCATTTTTCTTGTGGATAACAATACCGGGAGTTTCCTCCGCGTCGATCTCCTTCGTCCCCGCCGGCAACTCCCAGTTGCAGGCATACAGAAGGTTCGCCACCGTGAGCTTGACAAGAATCAATCCAAGCTGCATGCCGGCACAAATTCTTCGCCCAGATCCAAAAGGTAAGAATCGAAAATCCTGACCCTTGTAATCAACTGGATTATCCATGAATCTTTCTGGAATGAACTCATCCGCTCTTTCCCATAGATCTGGGTCTGTTGCTATAGCCCACGAATTGAGGAACACCCTTGTATCTTTAGCGACGTGGTAGCCGGCTATTGTGCAGTCCGCCGTCGTCGCGTGGGGGATCAACAATGGACCAGGAGGATGCATCCTTAGAGCCTCGCTCACCACCAATTCCAGGTATGGAAGTTTCGGTAGGTCATCTTCTTCAACAATCTTTTTACCAGCTCCAACCACTGCTCTTATCTCCTCTTGTGCTTTCTTCATTGTGCTTGAATTCCTCGCGAGCTCCGCCATCGCCCATGTCGCGACTCCTGCAGCAGTGTCTGTTCCTGCAACCAAAATTCCCTAGAGAAAGAAAAAACAATGAAACTTAATTTAGATCCATCGAATTTTTTCAATACAATATTATTATGTGCTAGCTTAGCTGGCTTCTTTAAATATGTATGTATGTATGTAAATATGTATGTACGTACCATTTGTGCTCCTTTCATCTGTTCCACACTAAGCTTGCCTTCTTTAAGCCTAATCAGAACATCGATGACGTCCTCGCCCCCCTGCCGGTTGACCTTCCGGTTCGGGTCGAGGTGCTCGTCGATCACCTTCTGGTAGAACAAATCCAGCCCCCGGAAGGTCGTCTCGAGCTTCCGCTGCTGCCCAGAGAGCAGATCGATGATCCACCCGATCCCAGGAAAGTAGTCCTCATAATAGAAGCTGGCCATCAACTTCCCGGCCTCTTCGAGAATGTTTCGGAACATACTCCCCACTGCGTGATCCCCCTCGTTCTTGTAGCTTATTCCGAAGGCCACCCTGCATATAATGGTGTTGGTGAGGGACAGGATCTTCTCGCTCAAGTTCACGACTGGGTCGGATCGATCGATTTGCGACTGGATGGAGTCCATCATCTTCCCAACCTCCTCCTCCCTCATGAAGCGAAATTCCTGCACTTTCTTGGAGCTCAAGAGCTCCATGACAGTGAACTTTCGAATCTCCTTCCAGTGTTCGCCGTAGGGAGCGAAGCCCACGTCGAGGTAGTTGTAGGAGAACTTCTGGAAAGCGACGAGGTCCGCCCGGCTGCAGAAGTTGATGTCCTGGGTCTTGAGGACCTCCTCGGCCAGCTCGGAAGAGGAGACGACGAGGGCGGGGATGCGGCCAAGCTGGAGGTGCATTATGGGCCCGTGGCGCTTGGCGAGCTCCGTGAAGGAGCGGTGCTGGAGCGGGCCGACCTGGTGGAGGTTGCCGATGATGGGGAGCTTCGGAGGGCCCGGAGCGAGCCTCTTCTTGGCATGATCACCTTTGTTCTTCCTTTGCTTTAAGAGTAGAGCAAGGAGTGGAAGGAACAAGAGGAACCAAAGTATGGGAGCCATGAAGCTAGCTAGGAAAGATAGATGCAGCAGTGATGAGTAGTGAGAGAGGGTGGTGTTAAGGTGCCTCATTTATAGACCAATGCATGTTCACAGTTAACATAGATTGATGGAAGAAAAATATTCTTGGCTGTCAATTACGTACTAATTATCTTCTAGTTGGTGATGTTGTAATCTACATGATTGCATGACTTTCCTGAACATAAGAGTCGCCCTTTGATCTTCTTGGTTTTCGTAGCGTATTTTAATTGACTGCCATTTGGTTTGGTGAATGAGAGAGATATAATATTATACCAGCAATTCCTTCTAGCTATATGTCTCTTGCGGAAAATTAAGAGCAGAATCTTTCACTAATTAATCTTCATATATATTATCTTCCATCCAAGCAAGAAGGTCTTGAAGCCTCTCTCTAGTCTCTCCTACAAGGCTTTGGCGGTCCATGACGTACCGTCGACACGCCGTTCTCTCTAAGGCCAACCATCGTTGTTTGGAAATTAAGAGATATATATGTTTTTTCCATGTAGAAAAGTATAAGCCGCCGGCCAAGCTTCTCCCGGCTTTCCGGCTTTGGCATCGGCGGTCATCACCATCCACTTACGAGACTTTTTTGACTAGATTTTTTTGTTTTTTTGTGTCGATCTGCACCAACCTAGAAGTTACAATATGATTGGTCAACTATTGACTGTCTTGAAAGGTGCACGTGTGTGGATTCGAAAAAGTTTTCGATTTTAATTTGGACATCAATTTTAAGAATATAGTTAATTGGAGGATAAACTATGGCGCAGGCTAACCGTGAAAACCTCTCATCGGGAAAGACAACCGTCCTCTCTATGGGAGAGACAACCGTCCTCTCTATGGGAGATACAATCAGAATTCTCAAGAAGGAGAAGACCACCAAATTTTTACTAAATCAAAAGTGCCCAGGTTACAAATCCTAATACTCCTTTTATAGGATAAAGAGAGACCAACTTACACATGAACTCAAAACAGGAATTAGACTCAAACCCAATAACTAATGAAGCAATCCAAAATTAAGAGAGAAGAAAACCGGCTAGAAATAAAAAAAAAACCTACTAAAAATAGAAAGACCGATAACCTGCCTAAAAAGGAAAGTTTTACACAAAAATGAAAATTTAAACCATAAGGAAAAGGAATCTGGAGATTTGGAGGCTTAGGACATGGAGAGATCTTCGATCGGACATCGGGGTCAAAAGTTATGCCAATCTGACAGTCACGATCGTACGGAGATCTGAGTCGGACGTATGGAGTTCGAACGCAACCGGATCGCCTAGGAAGCCTCTCTGGGTCGAACTCAGGTAGGTTTGGATCTGGACTTTGTCCTACATCAAATTATAAACATGGTTAATCGCGGACGGGGGGGACCACAAATAGGGGTGGCAATTCGGGTTCCAACATGCCAACCCGACCTGACCCGAAATTAGCGGGTTCGGGTTGGTTATATTCGAGTTCAGGTCGTAAACGGATCAACCCATTTATGACCCGTCAATATAAGGGTTGGGTGCGGGTTGAGTCGGGTAACCCGGCTGACCCGTGGCCCGATTATCAATGCTACCTCTCTAAATCAATTATTTTTTTTAAGCTTGTCAGGTATTTTTTAGTCTGTGAATGCTGGATTCAGCTATCTAGCACAAAATGCAACCTTTAAAATTCACAGTTGGTTTTTCAATTTTTGATCTTTCGATTCGGTTTTAAACGAATGCTCACCCTGGCGCAGGGTAAACGTGGATCTCTCTATGGGAGAGACAACCAAACTCTCTATGGGAGAGATAACCAGATTTCTATGAGGAAGAAACCAAAAAAACCTATTTTTTATTCATCAACCAAAAACTGACTCTTTTACAAACCCTAGGCCTCCTTTTATAGATTTAAGGAAAGACCAACTAAACTAAAACATGGACTCAACCATCCAATCCTAATCCAAATCCTAAAAGCTGAAATTAAATCCGGAATTTAAAAGAAAAGGAGAAATCCTACTCAAACTAGGAATTTGCCAAAAATAGAAACCGATAAAAACTGCCATAAAAGGAAAGTTTTCACTAAAACTGCGATTTAGAGCAAAAGGAGTCGGAATTTGGCGATTCGACAAGCCGTCGTGGAGAGATTGAAGATCTCCGACGATAAATGACGGGCTCGTCGACCCGGTCGTTTCGACTGGTCATACGCCCCGATCGGACGGTCGGATCAAAAGTTATGGCCATCCAAAGATCTCAGTCGGACGGATGGAATCCGAATACGTCCGGATCGCCTTGGAAGCGCATCGGACTCAGTCAGGTCCGGCCCTGGTCCTGCATCACACCCCTAGTTCTTACATGATCCTTGCATACAGTCATACACTGTAAATAGTCACATGATTTCTTGTTTCCATTCGATGCCTGGAACTAACGAATCGCTCTTCTTCTCATGCAATCACACGATGACGTCAGCTCACTCCGATTGATGACCACAATACAATCTGCTCCGCCGATCACGCTCTGCAATGATTTCTAAGCCCACTAGCTCACAATACTCTCAAGCTATCTTCGTTGTTCTCCTCTCAAAGTTAGTACTGCTGGGGAGGATATGAGGGGATTCGGTGACGCTGGAATGAACCAGATAGAATGTCACAGTGGAAGAGGCAACTAAACCATAAAAAAAAAAAAAATAGACATATGAGGGTTTACGTGAAAAACTTTTCAATAGCAATTGGAAGAAAAAAACATGGACGACGAAGGGATTTTGATCCACTATAAGAAAGGAGTACAGGGGATATAGTGGTTTGTTAGATAGGATGATCGTATATCTAAGATCTCAAAAAACTATCTATCTCAATTGCTTGAACTCTCATTAAACCCTAGCCGTTACAAGCACAAAAGGCTCCAGCACACACCCAAAAAACCCTCGCATATCTCACATCTCCTTTTATAACCTTAACCGAATCACAAACCAAGTTAAACTTGAATCTGTTCCGTCGATCTCGCCAGACGAATCCATCACGTTTTGCTCACTTGTGTGGTTCACACGGCCCCACTCAAAGTCTCATAAAACCCACTCTAATCTCATGAATCCCTGTTCCAGCATTAATAATTGTTCAATTGATGGAGATGGGCTGTGAAAATCTACGCCCTGGAACGATTTTCACTTGGTTTTCATGCATGTGGGCTCCATGTGGCCTTGATCGGTGGTTTTATGAGGCAATCTTGACCAGGTACGACTGTTCCCTCCTCATGAGTCAATAGTCAACTGGCCGATACCGGATCGGTTGATCTTAAGCGGCCCATTCGCTAGCATCGGTCTTCTTCTTCATTCTTGCGCCGCCATGGCAAGTAAAAGGGAGCTGCATAGGGGTGTCCAAAAAGCCCAAATAGCCCGGCCCGGTACGGGTCCGGCCCGGGCCCATAAGGGCCATAGCCTGGTCCGGCCAGGTTTGGTCTTGCTGGACCGGGCTCAGGGCCGGACCCGTGCCCATTAGTCTAAAACCTAATCCGGCCCGGCCCGGTCCGAGTTTTACAGAAAAGTGAGCTATGCTGTACAGTCACATTGAGCCGGTCACATTGCTCAATGTGACCATAGGTTTCAAACGGTCACCTGTGACACAGGTGACCCTCAAACGGTCACCTGTGACACAGTGTAACCCTTTCACTTGTAGTCACAGGTGACCGTTTCAGACCTATCAAATGGCAAACGGTCACACACACACACTGCCCCTCCGACCCCACTTATAAAATTTCTTTTACGCCCCCTCAACCCCCCCCTCTCAGTCATAATAATTGACTTTCCCTTCTCTTTGTTTTATCTCAATTTTATTATTTTTTCTTAATTTCGTTTCTTTTGCTTTTTCATTAATTCTGTTTCTTTTATCTGTTTTCTTTATTCTTTTTATCAATTTTATTTCTTTTTTGTTATAAGTTTTTTTTTGAATAAGTAGTTTGTTTATTTTATAGTTGTAGATTTTGGGAGTCATTATTTAAAAAAAATTAAAAAAATTTAAAAAATGGATCAAAATAAAAAGAATATATATAAAAATACTAATAATTAAAAAATGCATTGTGTTTTGTGAAAAGTCTCCAAGCTAATATTGATTTAGCCCATCCTTTAGCTTCGTACGATGAATGTTGCCACCACCACGTTGGAATGGGTGGTACAGGGTAATGAGGGTGTAAAAAAACTAGCACGAAATGATTGCCAACATGAGCAATAGCTATTTCTCGACGCTCTTAGTTTGGAACTGGAGGAGTCCTTAATGACAAGTGAGTAAAACAACTCCTAATATTCAAACCAAATGTATGCAGTACAAGGTTGTACCTTGATGCGATGACAATTCCCAAAGGCATAGAGTCCATTCAATACATCTCTGGTGCCCACGGCTCGAACCAATTCAATGAGAATAATAGATTAACTATCAAATTCTGATCTGGATAAAGCTGATCATATAAATCCTTATTTTGGTGAATCTCTTTCATAAGCTCGAATCGTACTTGAAACCAACCATTTTCTCCATACCCAATTTGTCGCGCCCCGACCCGCGTAGGCCCAACCGGGCCGGGCGACGCGAACCGGAACCTAACCTACTGCGGAAATTTTGGCGAGGTTTCCCTCTAATCATAGTGGTCTCCCTAGCAATTCATAATCATCATGTATTATACAATCAATCACAAATCTCAAAGACTAAAACTGAATAGATACAAATCCTCAACAGGGTAAAAGTTATACAAAATCTCTCCCGTAGGAGGCTAACTAAACAAAATGTATAACTGACGATCGCCGCACCTCAAGCACTGCCAGACGCCGCCACGTCACCAAACACCGGCCCGGTAGGGGTGACCGAAGAAGAGCTAGCGACAGCACCTGCAAAACTCAGCCCGGGTAGGAGTGAGCACTAAGCTCAGCAGGGACACTACACTACGACACTCAGAAGGAAGGGGAACACAACAATGTCACTCTCAAGCAAAGGTTGGGTGTACACAGGGGTCCCATAAACCCACCGTGTGTCCCTGAAGGGAGGCCTCAGTCATGGTCTTCTAGCTGAACTGGTCACATACTGGGTCGCCCTCAGCGAGGCAGGAAACCAGCACTGCCATCTCACTAGCAAGAAACCAACACTGCTAGGCGGGTAACCAACACCGCCGAATAGACACAACCTCTACCCAAGAGACAATGAACCGGACACCGGCTACACCTCAACACTCAGCTCGAGGCCGACACGACCTCTAAACATCAAACCATATGTATTCAGGTCATCTAACCCTATCATCGAGTTCGACTGAATACTACAAATCGAGTCTTGGACCAAGCTACCCGCAACGGTCCTAGAGCGAGATCCGGACTACCCGAAAGCCCCGAATCGGCGATCAACCCATCGCCAACGTCCTACACAGATGCAACTAATGCACAAGACAATGCATGTTATGAGCACACGCAGGAATATACAGATAAGCATGCATCAGTATGTGATTGTATATCAAACAAGGTGTGAGGAATGTCCCTCTACTCCTGTGGCTCGTTGTAGACCGCAAGGGCAATTTGATAAATTACGCCTTGTTGGTTTGTTTCAGACCCGCGTGTGCACACACTGACCTTGTTTGTGTTAGTGCTTGATTAGAATGGTTAGGTGGACCCGGGATCGGAAGATCCCAGCTCGGGCGCGCAGAAGCTTGCTTTTGGGCAGCTGGGGGCCCATGAGCAACCGATCGCTCCAAGGAGCGATCGATCGGACTCATGAGCGAGTCGGTGGGTTTTCCTTCACGAGAACGGCCGCCGTTGGCGGTCACTCTCCTCTGTCAGAAGGGGAGGACTTTCCCTCCCCTCCTTCCCCTTTTCCCCTCCTTCCCAGGTTTCCCCTTCTCTTTTCCTCCTTTTCTTCCTCCTCTTCTTCTCCTTCTTCTTCTTCCTTCTTCTTTCTTCTTCCCGGTTCTGTTTTTCCTCTGTTCTTCCCGGCAGCGAGCTTCTTCTCCTCCGTTCTCCCTCCTCCGGCCACCGTTTTGTGCGTTTTAAAGCTCATTGGATCCATGGCGATGAGAGGAAGATCCCTGAAGTGGTTTGGAACCTTGTTGGTGACTGGGTTGCGGGGAATCAGCTGAGGATTAGCGTTGTTCGGTAGGTTTCTACCTACCTGAGTTAGTTTAATGGGTTTCTTTTAATCTAGCCATTTAATCTTGCTGATCTTTGTGTTGTTGGATGCATCTTGCTTAATATAATTTCTGTTATAAGTTTCATGAACTTTGGTTGAGATTTTAGTAGGATTTATGCATGATTAATCTCAGATTTTCCGGTTTCTGCTGTTCTTGAAGAACAGTGGGCTTGCGGCGAGTTTTTCGGCCAGTACGTGCATGATCTTGGGTTGTGATGAACATAAGCGTTGTATATCTCTGAATCTACTATTAAACCCAACTAATTTCATATTTTTCTGATTTTTCTACGAATTGTTATGATTTTTGCACTGGCGGGCTGCGTTGCAGCAAAGAGGTGGTAAGTTAGTTTGATTAGCGGATTTGATTAGTGTTTTCCCGTTAAGCTAACCGTTGGATGTTTATGGATTTTGGATATGTTGATCCCGGCATGTAGATCTACTGGTGGTTAAGTTGGATCTCGAATCCGACGTCGTTTGGACGTCGGATGGACGGGTCAATTAGCCTCTAGTAGAGAACTTTTGGTGTTTTTAATAATATTATATGTTCGAAACGTATAATATTATATTTTACTGTTCATCAGCGGTTTTCGGGGTTGCTTCCCATTGCAGGAGTTCGCGGTTCACGGTCGCGGTACCGTCGTAATGCCGGGACCTGCTACGGATCGGCTGGCAGCGGTTGGTAGTACCGCTGCAGCGATCCGGTTGACTTATATGATGCCTTATCATACTGTTGCATGCCTATCTCCTGTTTGTGTATGTTCATAGTATGCATTATTGATTTGTGCATTAGTTGCATGGTTAGGGCGTGAGTGATCTGTGGGTTGCCGTCCCGAGACTGGAAGCTCGGACTTAGCCCTAGGACCGGGGTTGGGTAGTTTGGACCCGGTTCGAATTGTAGTGTCCAGTCAAACTTGATGATAGGTCTAGATCACTGGTACACCTGTTGCTTGATGATTGTAGAGGTCGTGTCGGCCTCGAGTCGGATCTGAAGTGTAGCCGGTGTCCGGTGTTCTTAACTCTTGAGTAGTAGAGTTGCCTACTTAGTGGTGTCTCTTCCCACCAAACAGTGTTCTGTGTCATGTTGAAAGTCAGCAGTGTTGTTTCCTGCTACTGACTGTGACCTGACATGTGACCAGCCCGGCTGGAAGACCATGATCGTGGGACTCAGGAACACGCGGTGGGGTTATGGGACCCCTGTATACACCCAGGTTCTACTTGAGGGCGACACTGTTGCGTTTCCCTCTTCCTTCTGTGTGTCGTAGTGTAGAACCCTACTGAGCTTTATACTCACTCCTACCCGGGCTGCGTTTTGCAGGTGCAGGCGTCAGTTCTTCTTCTGTGGCCCCTACCGGGCAGTTGGTTGGTGGTGCGGCGGCGCCTGGTGGACTTTGAGAGGTGGCGATCTTTACTGCTTTTATACCTTATGTTAGTTAGTCTCCTACGGGAGTAATGTTGTATTTGAATCTTACCCTCTGCTAGGATATGTATATTAAATCTTTTTGGGTTCTGTAATCTGTGGTTCGAGGTTTCATTAAATCATGTTTTTAATTTGAGGGTGTTTTGTGATAAACTGTTAGGGAGACCAATAGGTTAGAGGGAACCCTCACCAGCTTTTCTTCCGCGTTTCGTTAGGTTCCGGTTCGCGTCCCCCGGCCCGGTTGGGCTTTCGCGGGTCGGGGCGCTACACAAGGTCTGGGCACGGCACCCTGTCGGCCCGGGGTGGTGAACAGGTAAGTAAGGTCTAGGACCTGCTACAGTGGTACCACCACCAACTGTCAGCAGTCCACCACAACACCTGCATCGGGAAGCAGCCCCGCAAACAACAGCTCACAGATATCACAGTTAAAGCCCTCGGCGCACGCCGGCATGCAAGGCTAGGGAAAGCTGTAGGGCTACCCGCCCGTTTATTCTAAACATCCCGGGAGTCATCACTCCTCCGGTTCACCACTGCCCCTATTATAGGGCTAACATGCTTAAACATACGTACATCCTCTCTTGATAGATTAGGTCATTTCACGCAAAGATGAGTTAGAAGCCCTTTGAAAGAACATCCAGTTCATAATCTCCAAATTGTCGTCTCTCCACCATACTTACATAGCAGCAACAAAGGATCCCCCATTGCTATTCCTGCCTACAAATTCATCAAATAAAGCACCAGTTTACAATAATCAAATAACATGTGATACATGAAAAATTGAATGGAAAATAGAAAAAAGAACAGAGATCATAATGAAGAGAAAATAGAAAAGACATATAGTACTATGCCGATTGTTTCCAGTATTCTCTTTGCGAAAAGAGAAAAGAAAATTCTGTGAAAAAGAGAATTATGAACAATCGGCATATAAACCATTAATGGAAAAGAGAAAAGACATATAGTCATTGGATTGATTTCAGTATTCTCTTTGTGAAAAGAGAATTCTGAACAAAGGCATGTAAACCATGAATGGAAAAGAGAAAAGACATATAGGCATGCGATATTTTTCAGAAATCTCTTTCTGAAAAAGAGATTTCTGAATTAGTCCGGCAATATTCTAGGCATATAAACCATAAAGAGAAATGAGAAAAGACATATAAACCTTGAATAGATTTCACTATTCTCTTTGTGAAAAGAGAATTCTGAACAAAGTCATGTAAACCATGAATGGAAAAGAGAAAAGACATATAGGCCTGTGATATTTTTCAGAATTCTCTTACTGAAAAGAGAATTCTGAAGTAGAAAAAAAAAAAGCAGACAAAATAAACAGAGAGACGATGAACACCAAGATGAGCGGAAACAGAGGTTTATCAAACCCGGGTATCCACATACCAAAGCGCCATTAAATGAAATGGTACAAACAAAATCCCAAAAAAGCAGACAAAATAAGCGAGAACCATCTAAGAAGAGAAGAATTTTTTTTTTTTGCGTAAATAGAATAGATGAATACTTTTTTTTTGAGTTAAAGAGTACCCGAGATAGCCAAGAAAGATGAAGGTGAGCCGAGTAAGAAAGGAGGAGGGGCGACAACGACAAAAGAAAAAAGAAAAAAACCGATGCAAACTATCCAACGAAACAAAAAAGACGATGAAAACGGATTAGATGAATGCTAACCTTGCATACCAACGATATCGATGTCAACAAAAACAAAGAGACGATGAACTGGGCGCTCCGTAGATCGTCGGTTAGGGTTTCCAAGTGGAAGAGACCATGCCGCAGGAGTAGATCATGCCGCGATCAACTGGCGCCGGATACGATTTAGATGGATTCCGTTAAAAAAGGAATAAAACAATCATCACGTAACTGCCTCATAAGGATGATATAGATATATATAACCCTCAAATATAAAACTATACTAAGCATGGGTAAAATTGTCATGTAATATACATAATGTCACACCCCGACCCAGAAAACCCATCCAGATCGAGGCGTGAGCCACCTAAACCTATTTACATCATCAATTGGCGCAACAAGCATATAAATGAATAATTCGGTCTCCAGTTCATGAAAATTTTGACAGAATCTCATCTATAATTATAACACAAGAAACCTGTACATTTCATAATATGACTGTTTCAAGTTGTACAAAGAACAACAATAAGTAACTCATTATTACATTTCTCAAATGTTTACATCAAAGAATAATACAACATTTCTCCAATACAACTGAATTAATGATTATACATTTATGTTCTCGAATACATCAAGTTATACCTCAATTTATACATCATTGATTAAGACTGTAAATTGTCTGTAGAAGAACTCTTCGAAGCTCCAAGTCCTCGATCACCTCGGAATACCGCGCCATCTTCTAAAGGAACACCTGAAAGAAGGAACTGCATCGACCTGCATCGCCGATGCAGCCCAGGTAGGGTGAGCAACAATGCCCAGTAGGGTTCTACTCTACGTCGCTCAGAAAGGAAGGGAAAACTGCAACTGTGTCGTCCTCCGCCTAAGGCTAAGGAATGCCAAGGGTCCCATAACCCTATCGATGCCCCAAGGGCTCCCGTCATGAACCTCTCTCTTGAACATGTTACCAAGATCACCCTAAGCACCAACAGGGGAACGGTACCATGCGGGATCACCCTTACCCAAGAACAAACGAGAGGAAACAAAGACTGCGGGCTCCTGTCCAGGTACCACCCTGCCCAGTCATACCATCTCTCGCGGGGACACACATGTCAGGGAAAGCATCGACAACCATCCTTAGCACTTGGACTTGGAGACCGACACGACCTCTACACCTCAAATACAATAATATCCAACCTGGTCGACTATAACAATAACCTCAAATGATATCAATTATGATCATTCGATGACAATCACGTCCTAATCCTCAACTACCCAAACCCCGGTCCTAGGGCTAGATCCGGGCTACCCGAGAACCCCGGATCGGCGATCGAAACCATCGCCTACCACCTAGCCTTAATGCTTCTAATGCATACAACATGCATGAGCCTATTCAAACAACTAGGCCTAGGTGTCTCTACATGACAATTCATCAATCACATGTCCACAAGATATAGCATCACTATAAAATAGATTCAGCATTTAAGATTAGACAGAAGCCAAGCATAGAATTTCGCATATCTCAATCATATATCATCTTATTCATCACACACTATAGGGCACCCCTTCGGCCCAATCAGATCTACACATTTCCACAAATAAAATAAGAACGGGCACACCGCCGGCCCTAGGCTTGAGTATGGTATATAAATAATATAGAATTACAGATATGACCAGTTAAGGATCAAACAGTAGCATGTGATCACATGACTTGAACAAGTAAGGGAAACAAGCTACTATACCCTCCAATGGATACAATCGACCTAAGCATACAACCATCACAGGGAAATTGAAGCAATAATACATTTGGCAGTCCAACACTTTAACAAGAACCGAAAGAAAATGATCTAGCATAGTTGAACTTGGCAGGAAAGTCTGGGAGGGAAACCATCATTCAAAGCCAATAGATCCGCAGGGAGGGCCTCCAACAGCAGGCCCCGCCTCGTGGTTAATCCTCAACGGAAATGGAAGAACAAGGGAGGTACAGCAGAGCATGACAGCAGAGAACTATAGTTTAGCGCAACATAGCAATCCATGACAATCCCATAGCTTACCCTCGATGTACCCCTCCAGCAAGGAGGACCTAGCAGTACATAACCCAACATCGATTGAGGACAGAGCACGGCAGCAAGAATAGGCATGAGTAGGCAATAGGGGACGGAAGACACTGAGTAGAACAGAGGATTAAATCCAACAAGCCCCAGATTAAACTAGATTCGGGAAGCTCAGGTATTCAGCCAGCCAAGAGCAGGGGAAGAGAAACCCAACCCAGAACAGAGGTAATGAAGAACGAGGAGAAGTAAAGGAATTGAGCATAGGGAAAGAGAGGCATCGAAGAAACAGAGGAAGAGAGGGGCTGTCCGTCCAGAACAGAGGAGTTGGTATCCATCGCACAAGAGAACGAAAACCAGAAAACAGAACACCCGCCGGAACCCAAATCTCTGGCCAATCAAGAACAGGGAAGAAGCACAGAGACGAAGAACAGGGGAAATCATAAATCCATCAAACCAGAATCATGAAACCAGGAAAGAAAGAGAGATGATGAACAGGGCATCAATACCCTAGCTAGCATCGAAAACCAACATTAACTCCTAGATCTAACAACGGCAAGCATTGAGGAAGGAAAAACCATCAATCAGATTAGCAAACAACTCCTAACTAGCATGCTACAAATCCTAATCTAAGCTAGTAGAGTCTAGACAAAGTCTAGGGAAGAAGCCCTACCTCTGGATCGTTGAGCTCGCGTTCTCCTTCCTCTTCTCCGGCCGTGCGTCGCCCCCGCGCTCGAGGTCTCTGCTGCTCGCACGCCGCCGCCGATCGTCGTTGAGAGAAACCCAACCACCGCCGTCCTCGAGCTCCTCTCCGACCGCCGCCGCGGACGTCGCCACTCTCCTCTCCCCGATCAGCCGTCGCAGCTCTCCCTCACGCTCTCTCTCGATCTCTCTCTTAATCACGGTGTATCTCTCCTCTCTCTAACGGCGGGATTAATCCCTAATCCAAGAAGGGATGCTACTCAAAGGGCCTATTTATATGAACAGCTCAAGATTAGATCTTGGCCGTCCGATCAACCAGATCTGATCCTAGCCGCTCAGATCTCAATCCTTACGATCGAACCCAGATCCTCCGAGCTGGGGTACTCCTAATAGTCTAGCCAAACACATACATCATTACAAGGCCATGTGTGCGCAACGTGTGTGTGAAACCAACTCCGCTAAGGGTAATTTACCAAATTACCCCCGGAGCCGCAACGATCAAAGGAGATCGTGAGGCAAGTCCCACCAAGCCAAACCAAACGAACCATATCCTCGACCGACGCGGTCGGACCGGATTGGAGGTACGGGTCGTCACACATAACCTCCCATAACTACTTTAAAATGGTGTTCCTGCATTAAAATATCATATGGTGGTGTACCACCAAAATATTTTACTTATTTTGGTGTAAACACTAATTATCTAATGTTTTTTTGCATAATAGGACCCCATACATGTAAAGTACACACATATAAACTAAGACGCGTACCCATGATACTTGTATAATCAAGAATGATACGTGTACGAGGTCCTATTATGATAAAAAAACCTTGGAGGGGGACCTAAAGCGCCAAAAGTTAATATCATGAGTCCTATTTGGCAACAAATTCCTTCATATGATCTTTTATTATCTCTAACACGTACCAGACGGGAAAGCGAAGAGATATACCCTTTTGCATGTAATTAAGATAGTTAAGCAACACAATTTGATTAAGTTTAAAGTTATTTGTCAACATCATCAAACTTCAGTAATTAGGTAGTTATTAAAAAGAAATCACTCTTCGAAATGAAAGGAAAACCTCGTTTGGATCTACTGAACCACTAGCTGCACGATGGACAGGACTGATGCTCAAATCTGCAGCACTAATGAGTCTATTCATCAAGACACAAAGCTATAAACTAAGTTGGAAAGGCTGAGTAAACAGAGTATGACTCAACTAGGTTTTTCTTTTCTTTTCTTTTCTTTTTTACTAAATTGAGCCGAAATGGCTGTGTTAACAACATCCTACTACATAATAGGAATTTCCTACTACATTTTGATGGCCAACACCATCTCTAGCCCAGCTAGCAAGGTCATCTGCAACGGTGTTTGACTCCCGTGGGACATGTATGAAGATCACTCCCCCAAGAGATGCAGTCAGGCTCCATACCTTCCTAAGAAAAACTTCCAGCTCCGACAGCCACACTTCTCTTCCATTGATATAATTCACCACGTTCTAAGAATCTGACTCCACAATCAATCTCCTACTACATCGCACCATCGCTCCCTCCAGTGCTCGAACAACTACCCTCAGTTCAGCCTCACCAATACTAGCATCCCTTACTTTCTCCATGATGAACCAACTTGGTGACGGACCACCCTCCAAACATTTCACACCAATGCCTGCATACATAACCCCAAACTGCCACGCACCATCAGTTTGTAGTACTGTGCCACCATCACATGGTTGACAACAACTAGGCGAAAGATGATGGTCGCGATTCTAGCCCTTGCTGCGCCAAAACTTTACTGGAGCTTTAACTAAAAGAGAAACCTCTTTTAACTATGGCTCAACTAGGTGCCAGAATTTTACTGGAGCTATAATCAGAAGAGAAACCTCTTTAAATTATGGGCAGCACTAACGAGATGAGAGTAGCAGTAACAAGAAATGCATGTAATTAACCACAAGAAACAATACCATAATATGTCATGCATCATTCTTGTAATATGCTAGCTAGGTGTAAAAGGCACATGTTAACACTCCATCAATGGTAAATACAAGGCACACAAAGATTAATAGTTGAGGTTATGATCAAAGTAATATATGAAGCATGTACATCGGCTTCAATTTAATTGTCAATGTATGAATCAAACCATCTAAATATACAAACGACACGGCGATATTTAACGTGGAAAATGTAAACCCCTTCCCAAGGATAGAAAACCACAGGTTCAACTAAGACCATCAAACCATCCACTATAGAAGAAGAGTTATACAGTCTTACACCTTTTAGGACCGACGTCGACACATTCGACTCCCTCTTACGACCCTGGACATGAACCCATAAGTTCGTTGCCCCTTCTCTCACAAGATGGACCTTGCACACCTTCCAAGGTTCTCTGAACCGGACACGCCGAATCGTCGATCTTCACATGCCGGTCGTATGAACTTTTGGACACCTTCCAAGATTTTCCAAACTGGGATCCCCTGTCTTCACACACCGGCCGTACAAATGTATGCTATTAATTTTTGGGTTATTTACTTTTGTATCCTCCAAAACTTCTTAAATTACAAATACACCCCTACAATCTTTGGCCTTACATATATACCCCTGAAAACATTGAATAAATATAAACTGTGCCCCTGAGTTACTTACCAGCGAATAAACATCGAATATTCTTTAACGCCGTTAACGGCGTGGCGTGGAAAGACTCTTTTGCCCTTTACGTTGGTGTGGGTTAAAAATTAATAAAATAAAGACACATGTTCATCTTCTACCTACCAACTAAACCCACCCTCATGTGAGCTCACGGAGATGACGGTGGTGTTGCGTTCTTCAGCAACACCATGTCCACCGCCGCCTTGATGGTGGCCACTTGCCCGGTGCCGTCCTGCGCCACCGTCACGTTCGACGTCAGCGTGGCAGTTGAGTCTTACAACAACACCCTCCTATGAAACCTCGGCACATGCCAACGTCTCAGTGGCCGACAACAGCTTCTGGTGTATATGGAAGTTGAGCCGGGGGGCGGCGGCGAAGGTCATGGCCTTGGTGGGCGTGGCTAGCTGGGCGGCACCGGAGCAGGGGAAGAAGGTCGCAGTGAGGAGAAGAAGAAGAAAAAAAAGAGAGGAAGAAGGCGGAGCTTGGCAGTGGTCTTGCCGCGTGGAGGCGGGGCTCGAGGCCAACGGCGATGCCGTGGGCGTAGGGATGTTGGTCCATGCTAATGACGAGGTTGGCCTGGTCCTAGATATGGATTTGAAGTAGAGTTGCAGACTTGTAGCCATAGCATAGAGGACAGCTAGAGAGTTGAAGAGTGAGGGGAAACATGGAGACGTGCGTGTTAACGATCATCGTCAACGTCCTCCGGCAATCCATGGCGATCGTGGCCCCATTTCTTTTCGGCTTGCTCGCCCTTCTAGTCCTTTTTGAGCAGCTATCCTATGTACGCAAGAAAGTCCTCTCCCAGGTGTGGTCGTAGCTCATCTCGGTTTCCATCTCCCAAGCTTAAAACTAAGATGAAAACAGAGTACTCTGTTTAAGTCTAGTTGGGTTATGTTTCTCGCAATGGTGTCAGACAACTAATATGGTATTGTATGTGCTTGAAAACTCTTGTGAATTCCAACACTAAAGAATATAAAGCAAAGACCTTTGGTGAGAGGCGGCGACAGTGGCATCAAAGGTGAAGTTGGTTGAGAGGGAGGAGATACGCCGGTGGCCACGCCGGTGGTGAGGGAGAGGGTGATCGTGAGACCACTAAGAGCCGAGCTTTGACTTTTCCCTCCTTAACCTTTCACTAAGGGCAATTAAGTAATTTGGCATGTCCATGTTAGTTTTATAGTGTGGTTAAGTTAAATGTATAGACGGTATAGATGGAAGGGGTACATTTTATATTTATTCAATGTTTTCAGGGGTATATACGTGAAGCCAAAGATTGTAGGGGTGCATTTATAATTTTAAAAGTTTTAAAGGACTCAAAAGTAAATATCCCTTAATTTTTTCTTGATCTCTTCTTCTTTTTTCCTCTCTGCTGCACTGACCTTTTTTTTAATCCGAAGAGATCAGCCAGATTGTTGGCATTCAACATCATATATACATCGAGAGACCCATATGGTATGCACCCTCATATAAAGATCTCTTCAGCAACTTACTCCATGTGTACATTCCATGAGAGCCACATATGGACGGAATCAATTCATGATGCTCTCATTAAAATCAGCAA
>OY986969.1:2659962-2806187 GCA_963920575.1 Narthecium ossifragum | reverse complement strand
AAAAGAGGAAAAGAGAAAAGAGAAAAGAGAAAAGAGAAAAGGGAAAAGGGAATACTGATGCTACGATGCTACGATGGACTAAAAGATAAAAGAGAAAAGAGAAAAGAGAATTCTGGAATGCAACCGTCAAAAAATAGTGGACTAGATCACCAAAAAGAGAAAAGAGAATTCTGAAATTCTGGAATGCAACCGTCAAAAAATAGTGGACTAGATCACCAAAAAGAGAAAAGAGAAAAGAGAAAAGAGAAAAGGGAATACTGATGCAGCGATGCTACGTTGGACTAAAAGATAAAAGAGAAAAGAGAATTCTGGAATGAAACCGTCAAAAAATAGTGGACTAGATCACCAAAAAGAAAAAAGAGAAAAGAGAATTCTGGAATGCACTTGAATGCAACCATGAGAAAATGGTGGACTAGAACACCAAAAAGAGAAAAGAGAAAAAAGAATACTCGAAAAATTAATTAAATATTGGAATTATCACATTTAAAAATTAATTAACTAGAAATGCATTTAAAACTTGGCACAGATTCAAAGGAAAAAAAAATAAAAGTATTGGAACTATCACATTTCACCATACAAAATGCATTAATACTTGGCTGATTTCATGACCACATTAATAGCAAGGGTTAGAAAGGTCCTAAAATTAAATATAACCACCTATAACTACCATAACTGATGAAAAATGGTGCTTAACCCTTAAAACTAATGACATGGGTGTACCCATCAACAAGTTACACAAAAATGATGTAACTTCCAATTATCTATATTTTAATTAACTGCCATTTGGTTTGGTGAATGAGAGAGATATAATATTATACCAGCAATTCCTTCTAGGCTTCTAGCTATATGACTCTTGCGGAGAATTAAGAGCAAAATCTTTCCCTAATTCATCTTCATATATATTATCCTCCATCCAAGCTTGAAGGTCTTGAAGCCTCTCTCTAGTCTCTCCCACGAGGCTTTGGCGGTCCATCACGTACCGTCGACACACCGTTCTCTCTGCGGCCAACGACCGTCGTTCGGAAATTAAAATAGTCCAGAATTGACTCAAACTAAGACTCAAACTTAATTTGATCATAAAGTTTACGTCCGCTCTTCATAACAAGGGTTGAACGGCTGCATTAAGACTGACATATCTATATAAAGAGATATATACATGTTTTTTCCATGTAGACAAGAAAAAGTCACCGGCCAAGCTTCTTCCGGCTTTGGCGGCGGCGGCCATCACCATCCACTTACGAGAGTCTTCTGACAAGAATTTTTTTTCTCTGTCGATCTGCGTGCGCCAACCAAGCAGTTATAATTTTTTTTTTCTTTTGTTTTGAGTAAGTCAGCCACAACGGCTAGTACAGAGTTAAAGATCAACAAAACAACAAATTACCAACTAAGAGACAAAAAAGGAAAATTCTCAAGAGCCTCGGATCCACGCGCAAAGATCCATTCATGACTCCATCAGCGAGTCTTATCGAGGCCGGCCAAACAATCCGCTTCACGCACCAGGTCTCAGTACACAAATCTACAAATAGAGACATCAAAATGGGCTGAAATAGTGAAATCCCACAAACCTCCCGAAGCAAATCCGCCAGATGCACAGGACAAGAAATTCTCCCATTAATGCAGTCAATCGAAAATTTTGCGTCTGACGAAACGAGGATCTTCGTCGCCCTCAATCTCCCTGTCAAAACCTGACCATATTTAATAGCCAAGAGCTCTGCCTCCTCACTAGAACCAGCCCAACAAAATTCAGAACAAGCTACCCAAATTTGTCCTCCAAGATTACGCAAAAAATCTCCAATTGCAGCTTCCCCGGATCCCGAAAAGGCTGCATTCACAACCATAGAACACACTTCCCCTGTTGACTTTCGGCTCTTTTCCCATCTTGGATCGATCCAAACATAGCATATCGATTCAACTTGAAGCTGGATTGATCCAGAAGGTCGTTCCAAAGATGTGTTTACAGCTTTGCACCGTGAATCAATCCAAACCTACAGTGGATCGATCCAACCATGCTTTCATAGGCATGTTTTCATGTTTTTCACAATGGATCGATCCAAACCCACAGTGGATCGATCCAAAACACTGTAGACGGGAAAATTGAAAGGTTTGGATTAATTAATAAGTTGGGGCCTATAAATAGGGGTTTTGGAGATCTTTTTTAGGGCTTGTTCTTATTCCTTTAGAGCTCTAGAGAGATGAGGTTTGTAACCCTAATCTTTGGGATATGAGATATTAGGGATTTTGGAATTAAGCTTTGTATTTGTAATACTCTTTCACCTTGATAGTGGATTGATCGCTCATGTCGCCCGTTGATGTAGGCTATTGCCGAACCACGTAAATCCTCTTGTTCTTGGTGTACTCTCTATTTTCTCTCCCTCTATTCTTTGATTATGAATTAGGTTTGTTGGTGTGGTTGTTTCCTTCTCGATTGGTGTTGGATTTTAGCATTGGGGGTGCCTTACGACGTAACAAATGGTATCAAAGCTTAGATTCAGATCTGAGTATTGGAATTGATTCACCATCCACATCGAGGAGATGAACACTATTAGGGTCGTCGAAATCTACACCGGCAACTAGATCTGCAGTTTCAAATACAAAGTTTGAGATAAAGAAATTTGATATAACTAACAACTTTGGTATGTGGCAATACGAGGTCTTGAATATCTTGTTCCAGCAAGAACTAGACATAACATTGGAAGAGAAGCCTGAGGAGATGTCAGATGAAAATTGGAAGAAAATAAATCATCTGGCTTGTGGTACTATCAGACTTTGTTTGGCGAGGGATCAAAAATATTTTGTAATGAGGGAGACTTCAATAAAAGACTTATTAAAGAAATTGGAGGACAAGTTTATGACAAAAAACATCGAGAATCGGCTTTATCAGAAGAAGAAGAAGAAGCTCTTCTGTTTCCAATACAAAGCATGTACTTCCATGTCTGAGCATCTGAATGATTATAATAAGATACTTGCTTATCTACAAAATTTAGAAGTTGAAATATTAGATGAGGACAAAGCTCTTCTATTGTTGAATTCATTACCTGATTCTTATGAGCACTTAACTACTACTTTATAGTATGGGAAAAGTGAGATCAAGTATGAAGATGTTGTTAATGCTTTGATAAACAATGAGTATCGGAAGTTGGACAAGCATGTTCATCGAGATTCAGGGTCAGAAGCTTTGACAATGAGAGGTAGATCAGAGAAAAAAAATTTGGTAAGCATGGCAAATCCGATCAAAATCGAGAGGTGCATCAGCTGAAAGAAAAATTCCTGTGAAGGATGAGTGTTCCTATTGTCATAATAAAGGGCATAGGAAGAAAAATTGTCCAGATTTGATAAAGAACAAGGACATGAAAAATTCGAAAGCAAATGCAGTGCACTAAGATGATGAAGATTTAGATATAGCTTTGACTGGTTCAATATTGGTTTGTGACACTGACGAGTGGATTTTGAATTCAAGTTGCACTTATCATATGTGTCCGAACGGGAATTGATTTTCCAGCTTTGAGGAGTTGGATGATGGAGTTGTCTATATGAGCAATGATAACGCTTCTATGACGAAAGGGATAGATAAAATCCGATTGGAGATGCATGATGGAACAGTCAAAGAGTTAACAAAAGTACGATACGTCCTGGATTTGAAGAAGAATCTCATATCATTGGGTGTTTTGGAATCTAAAGGCTTCACGGTTACAATGAAAGGTGGAGATCTTAAGGTTTTTTCGGGTGCTCTTGTTGTGATGAAGGGAATTAGAAGGAAAAATCCCAATGAAGCGCTATAGTAGGTGGAGCAGTAGTTGTTTCATAGAATTCTGAGATAGAAGATACCATTATACTATGGCATATGCGATTGGGACATGCATGAGAAAAAACCTTAATAAATGGATTGATGAAGCAATATCTTTTAAAAGGAGCAAAGACATGTAAACTTAGGGGGTGTTTGGTTGCTTATATTAGCTGATGCATGCATGAGCTAATGCAGCATTTTGGTCTATACCAGTGTTTAGTTGGCCGCTGCATTAACTAATGCATGCATCAGCTAATACAAAAGGGTGTTTGGTTGGCCACTGCATTAGCTGATGCATGCATCAGTTAATGCAAAAAGGGCCTCAAATGCTACATTAGCAGTGAAGATGATATCCCATCTACTTACAGAGAAGCAGTGAAGAGTTCTGAGAAAGTAGAATGGAAGAAAGCTATCGATGAAGAGATGCAATCTCTCTCTAAGAATTCG
Organism: Narthecium ossifragum; assembly: GCA_963920575.1. Taxonomy (NCBI): domain Eukaryota; kingdom Viridiplantae; phylum Streptophyta; class Magnoliopsida; order Dioscoreales; family Nartheciaceae; genus Narthecium; species Narthecium ossifragum. The sequence goes on along the minus strand of OY986969.1, from coordinate 2,801,956 downwards.
ACATGGGAGTTGGTACAACTTCCTTTGGGAAAAAAAGTCATTGGTTGCAAGTGGGTTTACACTAAGGAGGATCAATTGGCAAAAGATAATTTGATATACAAGGCTAGGCTTGTAGCTAAAGGCTACGCTCAGAAAGAAGGAATAGATTACAATGAGGTATTTTCTCCAGTTGTTAAGCATTCTTCTATTCGTATTTTGTTAGTCTTGGTTGCTTAGTTTGATCTTGAATTAGTACAATTTAATGCCAAAACTGCTTTCTTGTATGGTGATTTGGAGGAGGATCTGTACATGTGGCGCAGGGTAAACGTGGAAGATAGAACCTCTCAACGGGAGAGACAACCAAACTCTCTATGGGAGAGATAACCAGATTTCTATAGAGGAAGAAACCAAAGACCCTATTTTTTATTCATCCAAAAAACTGACTCTTTACAAACCCTAGGCCTCATTTTATAGGTTTCAAGGAAAGACCAACTCAACTAAAACATGGACTCAACCATCCAATCCTAATCCAAGTCGTAAAAACTAGAATTAAATTTGGAATTTAAAAGAAAGGAGAAATCCTACTCAAACTAGGACTTTGCCAAAAATAGAAACCGATAAAACTGCCAAAAAAGGAAAGTTTTCACTAAAACTGATTTTTAGACCAAAAGGAGACGGAATTTGGCGATTCGACGAGCCGTCATGGAGAGATCAAAGATCTCTGATAATAAATGACGGGCTCGTCGACCCGGTCGTTTCGACTGGTCATACGCCCCGATCGGACGGTCGGATCAAAAGTTATGGCCATTCAAAGGTCTCAGTCGGACGGATGGAATCCGAATGCGTCCGGATCGCCTTGGAAGCTACAGCTGCTCCGGATCGGACTCAGTTAGGTCCCGCCCTGGTCCTGCATCAACATGTTCCAATCATATAGGTTCAAAATTGCTGATAAAGAGAATTGGATTTGCAAATTCTTTGTACATGTTCCACCTGCCGTCGAATTCGAAGAAAAAGTACACCAGCATCCACCACTCATCTCGAGAAAACCACATCATTTCTATTAAACCAGATAACCCACAACGCAAAACCCGATTTCATGCTCCCTACCTCCATACAACCCGATGAGGAAGACAAGAGATACATTACATCTTCAAAAGAAAAAGGAGAAGCCGCTTGAGGAAGGAAGACTCCAAACCTGGACTGAAAAGTGACAAAGGAAAAATAAGTGCACCAGCAATTCCTGCGCCACCCCACAGATAGGACATATAGGATCCGAGATAATGCCTAAGTGCCATAGGATATCTCTCGTTGCCAACCTCTCATGTACAAGCTTTCAAACCAAAAACCTCACCTTCGGCACCGTCGGAAGACGCCAAATATTAAGCCAAACTTCCTTGGGCAATAAATAAGAACGATCCGCCGACGCATCCCGTAGAAGGAGAAAAAGATATGCAGATTTAAAGAAGATAGCACTAGATGGACTATAGTCCCAAGTCCAAACATCCCTATCAAGGATAACCGGTTGAGCGAGCCTAAGATTAACCATTGGAACCCCGGTTACTCTCTGTAGTTCCTTCATACGTGACTTCCCTACCATCCATGAAATTTCCCACAAGTAAACCTTCCAAAGCTGCAGTCTCCATGTCAAGGTCGATGTTTGGTTCGACCATCACTTCAGGATCAATGCTTGGCTCGACCGTCAGTTCAGCTCCAACTTGGTTAAGTCAGGAGCATCGACCGTGCAACTCATGGTCGATCCTGACATCAACGATCAGTACAAGAACTTTTAAAAATTGAGGTATAAGTGATTTAAATTAATGAATATAAACATCAAATTATTATTTTATAGTCATACACATGTTGACATCATCATAACAAAATTAGGATTAACATAATCACAAGTTTTCTAAAAATGAAAAGAGAGTTTTATGTACTCTCAGTTAAACATGTTGATCCAACCCGACCCGTTTAATAAACGGATTGGTCCGGACGAGGCGACCCGTTTAATATCAGGTCGAGTTTGGTTTAACAAATCTGACCCGTTTATTAAACAAGTCGAGTTCGAGTTTGATTCATGAATCGAGATATTGATGCTCAACCCGAATTGTCACCAACTAATGACAGTTGTCAAGTCCACATAGATTTCTTCTAATGATTTTTTTTTTAAAAAAAAAGAATTTTAGAAGAGCGGAGTACAAGCACAATGGGTTCTCTCTTGCTCAGTCAATTCTTTCGTCCAATATAATAAAAAACCAACCGAACCAATTTATTTAGTTCAACACGGGCGTGTTTAGTTCAGCTCGGTTTTGTTCATCCCTAACCCAACTGCCCAAAACCAAGACAATCGATTAAAATCTCATGGTTAAAAATATATTTTATATGTTCAATACCTTGAATTTGTAATCCATCGAAGACCTCAACAATCTTTCAATCACCTAAATATACAACAGCAAGATATGGCTAGCCAAAGATATGCCTTATATACTTACAAGAAAGGTAAAAAGCACATTTTCTGTTGGACACAAGGAAGAAAAAACTTTACATCATCACCCTGAGTTAGTGAAATGATCACAGGTTAAGAAATTTATCCACATCAATTTGACCGCCTCTTGAATCATCAATTTAATTGGGCCAGCTTCAAAATCCCCATGCTGCAGAGAAAAGATGCAAGTCTAAAATAAGCTTTTTATTCTCTACAAATCTCAAAGCCAATATCAGTATAATGGGGTAGTTCATGAATAACATTGAAAAACTCATATATCAAATCTATGTAATCCCTTGTAGATAATGTGATACGTTTCTTTTTGACATATACTTGGCAAGCACAAAGAACTTACCCTTAACTGCTTCGATATGCCGGTTATATTCATCGTAACTTCTGTAGAAACCTCCCCGGTAGAACTCTTGTAATCAAATCGGTCTGCACGCCTCAGCTTTAGCCTCATAGTCCCACACTTAAAGATTTTGAACCTGGTGTGCCACACTCCTATTATGCTGTACCTATCAGCCACAGACTCCTTCCCTAGAGGCCATCTCAATCCCCCTTTCACATTCGGATCTACTATTGCAGATTTTATTAGTTTGCTTATGCTATCTGTCTCCTCATCCTAAAATAAATTTCGGATGTTAGTGTAAAGAACTTGAAGTGCTATCATAACATTAGCACCAAAAATACTTACTTTCATTTCTCTCAATAACTGCTTGCTAACCAGCATTAATCTCAGGTCTAGGTCCTTGTAAAGGCAGGATATATCGACCACCAGATGCCGCACTGGGTTCAGTTTGGTCTACAACACATTGAGGAGAAGCTTGAGCTATCAGTTACACACAAAGTTAATAGTTTTCTAGTACTGAATGACATGAACAACATGTGTGGAAAGTGGAATACAACACATGCTCTAAATCTACCAAAATAGAACAAGAAGATTTGGAGTTAGAAAGGTTTGAAATGTTGAATGATGCAAGTCAGCAAGAAGGCTGGTTTATGATGTAGCTCAATGTAACATCATTCTTGACAATAACCTTCAAACTGAGAAGGTTGGTTTGAAGACTTGTAATTGATACCTAAGAAAAATCGGCCCTCGAAATGATTCCATCATTCCAGCCCCTCGAGCAGACTATTGCTGTCAAGAGTATAAAATATGTACATCTCGATGATGTAACCAATGTACATGAAGAATGATCATGGACATTTTTAGCAAGAAGGTTCAAGCATAAAAACACCAAGACAATGCATACAGAGAATTGATTCATTGCTAAAACTTAGTATGATAATCTATTAAGAGCATATAGGTGAGTTAAATAATTTGAAATGAAGTAACAAGAGTAGGATGATTGCATGTATCGACAAGCAAAAGAAGAATGCTTACCTTATGAACTTGAAGCTCTCCACTATCTTTCATGACTCTGCATTTACATGATATGGTTGACTCTGGTCGACACTTGTCATATATCTACATCCACAAAGATATATAGAGTGGTTAATTATTTGCTTTAATTAGATAATAGATGGAAGTATTAATCGGGAAAAATTAATCAACATCAAAATACTATACTAAAATCTAATGAGATACCTTGATCTCATAATATTCTTTTTCCGAATTGAAATCAAATCCAAGCTTTGGCACAAGCACATGCTCAATATTCTCCTTATAGATATCTGGAACATTTGTGTAAAATGATTTGTGCAATTGGTTTCTAGAATCCGCTCCAGCAAAAGCCACCTTTTTTATAGTCTCTAGACAATCCGATGTCTCTCTGCAATACGAATATAATAGCTTTCAATTATACCGAAAAATAGCTTTCAATTCTATGCATGAACTAGTAGCATATACAAAGCTTGCTTTTAAATGCTAGGTATGCTCCTATTTATGAGAACAATAGATTCTAAGGAGATATAACCAATGAATATGATTTCACATATGATCATACACAAAAATGGATGCCCTATTAAGCTTGACCAAACTCATCCAAAAAATTGTTTATTTTTGTGGGTATCCAATATACTTATCTTTCTAAGGAGCCTACCTGCAAGAACTGTAAGAAGTATCAGTCCGTTAAAGAGTGGTTAAGGTTTTGAAATTGCTTCAGCTCTTGAAAAGATCCTATTGTTTAGGAAGAGGGCAGGTTCTGCCTACTCAAAAGAACACACATCAATAAGAGGTAACTAAACTTTTCCGATCATACTAAGCTCATAGATACTAAGAAGTTCAATCGCTGATCTCTTTCTGTTAACACTGCTAGGTTACTTCCCTTCTAGAATCCCTTGTGCACCGTTTTAAAGACATGCCGATGGAGAAAAGGGGTTACCATGGGATTTTGTATCCTTAGGAGCAATTGCCATAAGCCTCAAACATCAAAGAAAAAGATGCTCTTAGGATGGCAAACACCTGCTATCTCCATCCCCTGTGCTCATCTTCAATTCTTTAGGATCGTCTCTTTTATTATGATTTCATTTTGCATCAATCAAAAGTTCAGTGATTCATATGATAGAACCTAAAAGTATTTGCTATGCAATGTATCATTCGTTTCTAATTTTTTCAACAATCGTAGAACTAACTCTTCTATTATGAGTTCATTTTGCCTCAATCAAAAGTTCAGTGATTCATATGAAAGAACCTAAAAATATTTGCTATGCTAGGTATCATTTGTTTCTAGTTTTTTTCCAACAATCCTAGAACTAAAATTTGAAACGAGTATACCCACCCATGGAAGAAGATCTTGCCAACCCTAGCCACAAAAGAGAGTCGAATCTCCTGTGTCTCCAAATCCACTCCATCCTGTGCACTTCTCGCCGACGTAACCAAGTCGGGTGCAACTCTCTCCGCTATCGACTCCCACGGCCGTTCCCCATCGAGATGATCCACCACAGCACCGCCATCGCCCGCAGAAAGAACGAGTGGCTTGGAGCCGGTTTTCCGCTCGACAGGTTCGCATGGGTAGGACTCCAGTCTGAATCCTTCGGGCATGTCAGTGGCGGCGCCACCGGAGGGGAACCAACGGGAGATGGACTTCGTGCCGTAAACAATTCTTCCGGGGTGGTTCTGGCGGGATTTCTCATGGCGGCGGCGGCCATGGCGGTGGTCTAGGGTGAGGGTCTGATGGAGGTGGGTGGAGAGGGAGGAGGAGGCGGGGGCGGGGGATTGGACGTCGGATGAATTGGAGGTGCGCTTGTGTGGAGGGATGTACGCCATTGTTGTCCCACTCCCATCCCAAAATCGAAAACCCTAGCTGATTAGAACCCAAACGAAGGCGGTCGGAGATACGACGCTGGACTCCCACTTTTTTAAGTTCAGGTAGTCAATAATTAAAGACCATTTTGTAATGAAAAAAGTGTACACAAATCTGAAATATCATCTACACGAATCTTTTTTCAATGACCAAATGATATATCTCAAAAATAGGAATTTATAAAACTACAGATTTTAATAATATCAATAACGACAATTACAAAAGAGAAGTGATTGGGCTACATGCCACGTAGGCATGTGCATCGTACATAGTCACATTCAACGGTTCAGATCTACTCACATCCACTAGTCCCCTTACCTAAGCCAATAACATATGGCCACCTCAGCCATGTGCAATGTACAATGCACATGCCTACGTGGCATGTACCCCAATCACTTCTCTTGGCCATTTAGACCAGACCGTGACGAATTTCAAACTATCAAACAATTCCTTCTTATTCTTTTAGATATTTCCCAAATATTCCTAATATATATATAGCTATTTTGTATTAAAAGAAGCTCTTATTGGTTAGTTGATTTTTCACTCAAGGGGACAAAAACTTTTTGAAACATTCTGTTAGATAAAAATTTTAAGACATAAATACACTCTTCTCAATCTCCTATTCCTTTTTTTTTTTTTTGAGTAATTTAGCCCGAAGGCTATACCTCAAAGGCTAATTACATGAACTCATTCAAAACCCCAGCATCCATGACTGAGGACCAAACAAAGCTCCTACAAGTTATGACGGCATTTGCGGGCAACTCTGTATGCAACCTGATTAAGCTCTCTTGGGATGAACAATAACAGAGTGGAGTCCATCTTCAATAGTAGGAGTAGACTCTCCTAACAAACAACTCTAGACCCTGCGGCCATACTCGCAAGCCATTGAGGATATCCATTGCATGTCTCGAGTCATACTAGTATCTTTGCCAAGACCATCGAACCCATACAATTCATCTTCAAAGCAGTTCGCCACATATCTCTATAAAAAATACTCATATTTTACTGAAAATTATAACAAAAAAGTAAAAACTTTTATACATTGACCAGTTGACCTATTCTCAGGTGCCCAAAAAAAAACTAAGCATGCGGATAGGGACTTTACGGTTGAATGGCACCTCACATTTTACTCTCGCCTATTAGCTCACCCAACCACACCACTTGAAGAACATGTAACACCAGCTCATCCTGCCTTTTTTTATCCGACATGATAATTTTGAGTTCATCTCATGTTTCTCCAACCAAACGCTGAAACTATAATAATAAGCATACCACTTTTTCCAAATAATGCAATCTGCAACCAAACAATCTGATGCATTTCCCGCAGATCACAAAAACATAAAAGCAGCACACGCTGTATAACTTGGAATGTACAATCTCTGCAGCTCAGTCCACAAATAACACGGAATTGAAAGAAGAGACACCGCGACAGACTCATAAATTAAGTTAAATTAGATATTGAAATGTCTACAATGCAGGCCTGACAATGCACATACCGTGCATATTTGATGATTGCAGAACTAATAACACAAGGTGCAGTAATTCAGTCGCATCTCCCATTCACCACAAAAACACAGCATAAAATTACGGCAGGCAGATTGACATGATTCACCACTCCACCGGCGAAAGCAGCAAAAAAACTCGTCACTGAAGGATAACTTAGCCACCGACCTAGGATCTAGAATCCAATGCCAAAAGTATCTTCTTCCTCGGGCCCTGGAACCGCCATGGAAAGCAATCAGTTCAAATATTTCTCTAGAGGAGAAGAATGGAAACATATGAAAACCATAGGAACCATATTGCTACACAAACAAGACAGACATTTTTTAACTCTAACAAAAGATTTCATCCTCAGCACAAAAAATCTTATATTGCAGCAAGCAGCATAACAGCAGGTTTATGGAACAAAAACAAAAGAAGATGCTAGGATTCTCAGTGGATTGAGGTCGAGTGAACAAAGGGATATTCCATTAAAAGGGACTCTGAATTATACGAAAAGATTTTGCAAAGAAATTAACATGGGTAAAGCAGTAGTATGATGCTAGGATCTTGCATAAATCCTAGAGATAATGCAGGTAGTACATATTTGTCGATTGTCATAGCTTCACTCTAGCTGAGACTAAAGTGTCTAGCTTGCTCAGCAAAGAATATTTGAAACTCGAAGGATGTCAACTTACCATGGGAATACCTAAAGCCTTGAGATCCTCATCTCCCATGTGCTTCAGAGCAGTCATATCAACCTGCAGGGGAAGGTGATAAGAGATTAAGTCTAGAAATGCTAAAAAATTGCTCCATACAGGTATGCCATAATATATACCTCCTCTGCCTGAAAAGTTATTGAATACTTCTCTAAACCAAGAGAGTGCAGCAAACCTTCAACTGACGAATCAGACTGCATGATAAAATAAAGAGCAAGTCATAAAAAGAAAAACTTAACATTTAATCCAATATGAAGGAAAATCAGAGTTTCTATAGGATTGCATCAACCATCAACCAGATACTGAACGTGTATTTAAGAGCTTATTTCTATCAGACTAAAAGCATAATAGTGTACAGTGAGCATATCACAAATAATAGTTATAGGCTATCAGTTAATTTCAGACAAAAAATATTGCAACTGTTTAAAAAGACATAATAAGCAAATCATAAGAGGATAATATAAGCTTCCAATTACACCAAGAAATCACCATGTTGGATAGTATTCAAGGAAGAGCACAAGACAAAAAATGAGTATTATGATGTCATGGAAATTTTCCTAATTTTAGATGACAAATAATGGCACAGCTCATTTTGCCGAAACTCATCTGCTTAAGATTGCAATTGTGTTGCTCAAAGGAAAAATGCCCTAGCTGGAAGACTCACACTCACGGGTCTACTACCAACATGAAACATGACAAGGCAGCAAGAGAGACTGATCTAAATTTGAAGATAGTCCTTCTGGTCCATCCATCATGCAACAGCAATACCTAATCTCCAGCTGACTCAGCATTTAATTGCAGATTGTGGGTATAACAAACTGCAAATCCTCTAAACTAGAGAAGAAACTAAAGCCGTTGTACCAAAAAATGAGGAACAGAAAACAGCATAGGAAAGAACTACGATATCATCGGAACCAAAAGAAAATTCCAAGCTGCAGACCACGAGATGCTTTATAAGCCTTTGTGCAACAGATTCTGCACTATCAATTAATTTTTTTCACATGCCAAAACATATTGAATTCTGCAGCCTATGCTTTAAGAATCAATGTACCCACAGATACTGAGACCTATCGCCCAAACCAGCCACAATATCAGTTCACTCGGCAACAGAACCTGATATAAGATGCAAGAAATAATCTAGAATTGGCATCCAAGAGGTTCCACTTCGTGCAAAAGTTCTTAATAGCACTCTTCCATGACCACCAAGAAAGTCAAAGTGTAAGACAACCCTTTCATTAACGATAATTACCTGCTAGCAACCTAGATTGTATAAATGAACCTAGTGCTACCATATGCCAGAAGTGCAGTCAGCACTTTTCTCGTTTCATGAGTGATGCAAATACATTCTTTAATTGAAAAGGTGGTAACACACTGTCCTGACAATATATACATTAGTTACATCTTTACTAAAAATAATTATTTCCTAATTTCAACAAGTGAACCAAAAACTTTGGTCCCAGTGTCTAGGAAGTCCACTAACAACCAACCAGAGCATGCGAAACAAGTAAGAGCCAAAGCACCCACACGGAAAACAGTGACAAGCAGATTGTCCCTTTGAAACATTCAGGGACAGAAACATGTGTCTGTGCAAGTTAAACATAGAGTCACAAAGAACAAATACATCTTCAAGTACAAATAGACCATACAGCTACAAATTTCAGAAAAGTTATTTTTCATGTTTGAAAAGGCCTCTATAATAGAGTTTTCTAACAGAGTTGTTACTTAATAGCATGATCCAATAAACTATCAAAGTTATTTCAACATAGCTACCTAAATGTAGATGAGTAAAACTCTTACTACCTTTGGTTGCAATCTTTTTCTTGAAGATGTTGTGCTAGACACTTTTTTTGTCTCTGGTATTGGAGCTTCAACAGAAGGGAGACTCTTTTTGATGGACTTAGCACTTTCCACAACTGGTTTTGCTTTTGGCATATCTGTACTTGCTGGCTGAAGATGCACGATTCCAGATAGTTTTTCCCGGAGATCTGGTACAGTTGAGTCCCTTCCACTTTGATAAGTTTGTTGTGAAGCTTTCTTTTGAAGCTTCAATCGAAGATCTTTGGGACCAACTCTCGAATCTTGACACAAAAGATGACAGAATCATCAAGACACAATCTAGATAAAGGAATTAGATGTTTTGCGTGTTGGTATTCGACTAACTTGAAGCCTGAGGCTCTTCTTCATCATCGTAAAGATCATGTTTCCACTTGTCATCATTTGGCCGTAACCTGCAAAAAATCAAAGCAACTAGAATAAACACCAATTACAGATTTTCATAAATGTGAGTAGATCATCACTGAAAGGTCCTGCAAAAAAACCAAGGAATATGTGACTTCCTGTATAAGCAGCACGTGAAGGATAGAAAGAGCGGACCATCTGGTCAAATACAAACATTTAGAACAAGATAACAAGAATATAACTTCCTACACCAACCGCAGGGGAAGGATGCAGAGAAGGTTCCCTACCTTTTCAAGACAATAGGTGCCCATGCTCTCTTTCATTCAATGCCTTATTGAACTTGCCACACACTATCATGGCATGAAAGTGTACTACATCACTTGGCATACAGTATACCCTTTATGCATCTACATATGGCCTAAATCTGGAAAGAACTCCATAATGGTTTGAAAACATATCCAGAAGCGGGTGGGTGAATAGTTATCATCAGGAACTGCAAACTAGACAACAAGATAAGGAAAGACAAGAAAAAAAAAATGATAAACCTAGTTAGCAAATCTGCCTGCCCAATAAATCCACAATAATAAACATAGTCACAAAGGTTCTTCAAAGACAGGCAATCAAGGGTCTAAATATTCTTATATGAGATCGAGAAACACGCCAGGATCTTAAAAAATGTTCTTCTAAGATACACAGCCAAGTATTCCTCCCTAGAATACATCTATAGCAATGCACCTAAGAAAGCCAATTCCATTAGAGCTGTCCAGATGGGCCTTGGGCTCAAACCCCAATCAGCCTGACTAGGCCAAAGCCCAACTCCATCCATAAATTGGCCAGGATGGGCCAGCCTGACTGAGATTCAGGTTTCGGTTACGGCCAATGACATTTCAGCCTGTCCTACATAGAAAGCGCGGTCGGTCCGGCCCAACCCCACCCGGACCACATTCAAATCAAACCCGATGTTCTGATTTTAGTAGAAGATCAATTTTGATCTTTAACGACAGTAAAAAGCAATCATTATTTGGGGGCCAAATTTATCATTTCCCTACTCGAGGTCCATAGAATGGAATTAAGTTCCCATTTTATTTCATACTAAATGTATCATATCTTTCTTGTGCTCTCAAATTCATCACCTTCTCCTCTGGCACCCCTACAACTACGGCCCTCCTCCTCTCACCCAGATCCTCCTCCCACCTATAGCCTCCTTCCCTTACGTGCCTCCACAACAACCTCTTGTCCCTCCATCGAGCTCTCACCTGTAAGCTGTAGCGGCCTCTTTCTCCCACTGTTCCACATAGTGCTGACCTGCAATCTCCTCACGTCCAGTTCTCTGATTGGCCCAATCATGAAAGGCGTGCGCGTGCGCGTGTGAGAGAGAGTTAACAGAGACAGGGATCGGAGTGGAGAGAGGTACAGAGAACTTCCCAACTTGGCTTGCACTAATTTCTGGGCAGAATTAAAACTGGTCGGTCAAATTAGCCATTTGGCTGGTTGGGCATGCCTTTTGAGCTTGGACCTATCCGGAAAAATTGTGATTTTTAAGTTCTAATTTCTTTTTTCCTTTACGGAAATCATTTTCTGCTTATGCTCCTTCGCTCACCCTTGCTTTCACAGCCTGAATTCTTATAACACCCTCATAATTAAGGACTCAATACATCATCAAGTTTTCATTTTTCCCCTTATGGTTCTGATTTTTTTTCCCCTACGCTCCATCCATCCTTGCATACATCACCTAAATTTTTATCCTCCGCTCTCACACCTTCACAGTTTCACAGCAAGAACTCCACAGCGACAAGCAAATTATTGCATTAAATATAACAATTGTCCTACTCCCTAGAAGCACAAAGGGGATCCTAACTAAGTAATCAGAGAAGCTAACCGAAGAGCAAACACAAACATAACTGAACAGTGCTCTATGTAACATAATGCAACTTCCAGCAACTAGTAGAACTCAACGAAAGCAACCTTCCGGGTATATAACTCTCGGCCTCATTAGAGCCCGTCATTTAGAAACCCAAAGATGATGATCTTGATGCTCAATAAACCAAACTTTTTCTACTCCGCAGCAGATAGTGAAAAAATGACCAAATTTCCAACCAAAAACCCTATTTTGTCCCATCCCGGCCTAGCACCAAGAGACTTCCATCCAGTAAACACTGCCGACTGAACAAGAAATCCAAGAAAGCAAGAAAAAAAAATCCAATCAATTCAATCGAACCTCTTCAAACCGGATTGGCGGCTGCGGCCAACGTCGTCGCTGGTGCCGCCGTTGAGGCGCTCCCTGATAGAGCGCTTCGACCCCGCGGCCGCCACCCGATCAGCGTACATCGAGAAGCCCTAGGACCGCTTCGCTCGTAGATCGGAGATGAGGAAGCGGGGCTTATGTTAGCGCTAGGGTTTCAAGAGAGGGAACTCCGAAATGAAATTCGAAGAATACTCGGGGTGTTTTATGGGAATATTTATTGCTCTAACTTTTAAAGAGGAGTCGGCGATGAGAAAAAAGAATTATTCATTTTAAAATATAAATTATTGTAATATTCTAAAAAAAATTATTGTAATTTTATACATGAATTCGCTTTAAATAGTTGGACATATAAGAACATGGCTAGCGATCCTATGTGCATTTTCTTGTAATTTAGACTTGAAGTAGCTTCAAATCAAAATTGATCCGACTTATAAGAGTAAAAAGTTTATTATTGCTTAGTATCATGAGAGTTGATCTATTGTTTAGTAGTTTTTTTTTTGTTTGATGAGTTGAGTCATAGGTTAAAATTACAAAAACGTATCCGGCGTCGATTGACCATCATTCGATTCCCAAACAATAAAGCTATACCATTAGTTATTACATTTTCACCCCGTGAATAGGAGTAAACAAAATATATTCTCAAATGGACGTCTGAAGTCAAATCTCACGCACAATTTATTCTATTGTTTAGTAGTTACACATTACACGTGTGTGAGTTGCCAATTTAGCACTTGTTAGAGTCGTTTGATGCGATACAGCGTCCACTTATATTTGTATTTGATTTGATTATTTTCTGATTTAAGAAAAGCAAAAAAACAATGACGAAAACACATTTGGCTCGGCTTTTTTGAAATATTTACTGGAAAAACATGACTCATGAGGCCTGTTTGCTAGAAAATTTGAAGCACACCCGTTTTATTTGAAAGTATTTTTTGTATTTTTATTTCCTATTTTCTACTTTCTACTTATTTTTTTATTTCAAGATAAATGAACATAGAATCTAGAACACAGAGCTCCTGTTTTTTAAAACAATACTGCTTTCAAAAAAACAACAAACCAAACACATTTTTAGTACTGTAGAATGAAAACAGAAAATATGCAAACCAAAAGGCCCTGAGACAGATTATTAAGTTCTTCTATTAAAAAACATGAAAATGCAGAAAATGAAAACCCCAATCAGCATTCCAGCCCATATACATTTTCTGTAAATTACCTAAAAAAACTAAAAAATAAATTCGAGAATAAAAACATGTGAACTTTTTCCAAAGCCAAGGACCCCTCATATCATCTAAAGTCCAAAATTTGCATACCAGCACATAGTCAGTCTTTAGAAGCCAAGCCACCTATAGGCCTTTCCAACAGAATGAAATATTAACATGATTTTATTTTCCAGAAACTGCAACACATCATAAGTTTCATTCTATTTGAATAGGAAACTCTAGCAGGCCTTTGTCTGAGGCCCAAAATTGGGTTCAATCTATCTAATCATTATACCAAGATAGAGACACGTGGCCTTTGTCTGAGATGTATAATCAGCTAAACATCAAATTTTCCATACACGTGATCTAAGTGAAATAAAAGACTAAAAATAAAATTCAAACACTTTGTCTGGGCCAAGCTTCAATGGACTTAAGCCCAGCCAGTGGGCATCCTACTGTCCATTGGACACATAGCGATCCATGTGAACCAAGCAATGAGAAGAGAGTCTGATCACTTACCCAATCACACTGTTCAGTTGAGGACAAAGGCTCATGATTCCAATGATTCTTGGATCCTCGCTTGAACATCAGGTTCCTGCTCATAGACCCAAATATTGGTAGTTTCTAATATAGGGAACCACCACCAACCCCCCCCCCCCCCCTCTCATTAATCACCGTCTCTCTCATAATCATTCGATAACCACCACCTTCCCTTAGGCTTGATTTTTCCACGTGGCTTCATTTTAATCATATGATATATTCAGATTTAACTTGAATCGGATATCACTATCTGGATCTTCTATCATAGATAAGTGTCAACTACCTGACAAAGAGTTCTCCCATTCATATGCTCTTGAATCAAACCAAACTTTATCTGATTCTTCACAAGTGCAGTTTTTTTAATCATATAAATCTGTCAGTCCCATCTTAATAGTGATAGATTTTGCCTTGAAAGTATCGAATGTTGTGTGTATGACTTCGCTGATCACAAATCTCTCTGCCATCGAAAATGTTCCATTTGGACAACAGCTGTTCCAGAACTTTCTCATAAAAGCATGCCATCTCACCCTACGATCAAATACATGATTTCATTGAGAATTCAAGTGTGTTTCTAACTTCAGAATTAGAACTACTTACTCCAGAACACCCAACTGATGGGCTACTACTTAACATGATGCGCAGGTCCAGAGCTTCATATAGAAGAGAAATATCCGCCACTATATGCCGCCTGTGGTTTAATCGAGTCTAGAACACAAAAACAAAACTCTTTAAGTATTCAAGTTTCTCGTATATATAGCAAGCATATTTTGTATCCATCACAAGTCCTTGAGAAGTTTCAGTTGGCCAGCATTCATCGTGCACTTCAATGAAACGACTTTCCATGGCTGGAAAGCATCCTGTATCTCTAAAAAACAAAATGGAAGAATCAATAAATCTAATCTAAATAGAAATTCTATTCAAGCAAATAAGAAATACGTACCTTGACCTCAAACTTTTCTATGCTTGAAAAAAACCCATATCCGATGCTCTGAACCACTTTCTTAATATGATTCATTTGCTGTTCAGTAATGTTTGCGTTGAGATACAACCAGACCCCTATTATTTTTTCGTTTATAGTCCATTATTTTTAACATACTTAAATGTATCTTAAAGTCGCTTTGGCCGAGTGGTTAAGGCGTGTGCCTGCTAAGTACATGGGGTTTCCCCGCGAGAGTTCGAATCTCTCAGGCGACGGCTCCTTTATTTTATAATTAACTTATTCGCTTTTTATCCTATATTTTGTTTTATATAATTAACTTAATCGCCTTTTATCCTTTATTTTATAATTAACTTATTCGCTTTTATCCTCACTAATAAGATAAAAGAGATTTAATTCGCCTGCCTGTTAATTACATGGGTTCTTTTTTTCTTATTTTATATTTAACTTATTCGTTTTTTATCCTCACTAATAAGATAAAAGAGATCTAATTCACATGCCGGCTAATTACATGGGTTCTTTTTTTTTCCTATTTAATTTTGTGAAGGTAACAAGTATTTATCTCCCCGGTGCACCTCAAGGCATGATTACAATGGTTTTCCATGTTATTTATTTTATATTTAAGATAAAAAAAAGATTTAATTCACCTACCTGCTAATTACATGAAGTCACGATTACGACGGTTTTCCATGTTATTTATTTTTTATTTAACTTATTCGTTTTTTATCCTCACTAATAAGATAAAAGAGATTTAATTCACATGCCAGCTAAAGACAAGTTTTCATGCTCAAGCTCGAATCTTCAAATTCCAAGCTCGCTTAGCGTTTTAACAAGCACATTCATTACTCATGAGACCGTGTGTACATTACGTGGGTGTGAAGCCGACTGACAAGTTGCAATATACCAAATTTTCATTGGGGTCCAACAACAACAATGCGATCACCCGATCACACCCAACGTGAAACAAAACCAACCGAACCCACGGGTCCAACCCGTGTGGTCGAACCAGGTATACATGTACATGTCCTCACAACCGCGCGACTCCACCTCTGTCGTTCCCGTCACCATTTGTCGTCTTCGGCAACCTCATCGATGCCCCCAAACCCGTAGTCATCATTCAAACACCATCAAACAGTCAACTCGAGTCATGAGGCCTTGTCTGACCACCCCCATCACTGTCCAAGACCTCCATCACCGAAACTCGCCGGGAACACGATGGAGAAGAGTCATGGGGCGACGAGGAGGTCGGATCTGGGGATTAGCAAATCGAGGTGGTCGGAGATCCAGCGACATTTTCCTCCAAGCACCACCATTGCTGACCTTGTCGGATCCGTCGTCTCCTTCACCCATTGCTTCTATCCGACCCGATGAATGGACTCCCCAGCACCCACGACCCCTCCTCCACAGATACCGTCGAGCGCCGGGACCTTTTTGTCATTTTTCTCTTTTTTATTTTTCTCTTTTCTCTTTTCTACTATTCACACCTTCAGATCCAACACCGTGACGGCTGAGGACGGCAGAGGACCACCGAATCTCGCCGGAAACACGTCAGGGAAGAGTCGTGGGCCGATGAGGTGGTCGAATCTTGGGATTTAGGAGGTCGAGGTAGTCGGAGATCCATCCACCTCTTCCTCCAAGCACCACCGTTGCCGACCTCACCGGACCCCCCGTCTTCACCACCCATCGCCTTGATCTGATCCGGTGGATGGACTCCCCAGTCACCCATGACCCCTCCACCTACGCAGATGACCGCCAGAACCTTCTCATCATTTTTCTCTGTTTCATTTTTCTCTTTTCTCTCTTCTACTCTTTTACACCTCCAGATTCAGCATCGCAACGGTTGAGGACAGTGGAGGAACACCGGATCTCGCCGAGAAACATGTCGGGGAAGAGTCATGGGGCCGTTGGGGTGACGAGGGGGTCAGATCTAGGGATTTAGGAGGTCGAGGTGGTCGGAGATCCCGCGACCTCTTCCTCCAAGCACCATTGTTTCCCGACCTCGCCAGATTCGTCGTCTCCACTACCCATCGCCTCAATCCAATCAGGTGGATGGACTCCTCAGCCATCACAACCCCTCCTCCACCGGCCCCGACGACCGCCGGAACCTTCTATTCATTGGTCAAGGCCAGCAGCCACAGCCGTCCGATCCTCCTTGTTTCTCTCCAACCTAATTAGATCTAAGTTGATGTCGTTACAACGACATTTTGGTCATGGAAAAAATGAAACCAACCATAAGTGCATGTTTTTTATCTAAACGCCTTAAAAATAGGGGTATTAGGTCATAACCCACAATCTAGCCCCCTCATTCTCCATAGCCCCATACATCTTGCTAAAAACCCCACCTTCATAGCTTTCATATGAATAACCCAACAACACATGAAAATGACAATAATACCCTTACCCATATTTTATATTTTTTTATTCCAGCATTTCTCTCTCATCTCTCCTCTCACTCTCCTCTCTCCCCCTCTCTTCTCCGACGACCGACAGCCAACTCCTCCTTCCAACTCCGGTTAACCACCTCAACTCCGGCGAGCTCGTCTTCTCCACCTCCGCCCTCCTTCCCACCTCCAGCCAACTCTTCCGACCAAAGCCAACCACAAGCTCCACGCCGGTGGTGAGCACCACACTCCGCCCGAGCCCCTCCTCTCTCAAGACCGGCGCCGCCACCACCGGGTTCCGTCGCCTCTGTCCATCCAAGGGTCATCAAACCCCAGATCCGACCTCTCCTCCTCCACCACTGCGTACCCGACGCCGCTCCGACCTCTTCTCCTCCATCCCCGGCAAAGACCTCAAGCGCCGTCCTCCTCACGGATCCGGCGCCGGACCTCCCCAGCTCCGCCATCTCCGGGCTCCCCAACCTCATCCGACACCAGATCCGATGCCCCTTCGCCCCTACGACCCTTCCTTCTCCATCTTCGGGCCCGATCCGGCGAGATCCGCCGGCCACCACCTCCCTGCCCCGCTCGGGGTCGTCTTCCCCGATCAACCACGCTCCTGTGAGCTGGTTCAGCCAGGCCGAGTCGCTTGTGGCCTGACCCAGTTCCCACCTGATCCAATTGAGTCTGGACCGGATTGATTCAGTCCACATTGATCCAAGCCTTGATCCAGTAGTCTGGGTCTGACCTGATCCAAATCCAATAAAATCCAGCCCATCAAGCTCAGTCACACCACAATCAAATCAGGCCCAGATACATCAAACCAGACTTGAACCCAAATCAGAGTCGAGAGCTAGAACTGTGAAAATTTTTAATCAAAATACAATTTACGCATCAAAATTATACATAAAATTTAGAAAATTGACCATCTAAAATTGACAAAAATGCATTTTCATCTTTCACAATTCATTTTCATCTTTCATACATTTTCATCTTTTTAACTCTATTTTCATCAGTTTAAATCTATTTTCATCCTTATTAACTTTATTTTTATATTTTTAAAATTATTTTCATCTTTCAAAAAATCATTTTCATCCTTCTGAAATCATTTTCATCTTTCAAAAAATCATTTTTATCTTTCTGAAATCATTTTCATCTTTCAAAAAATCATTTTCATCTTTCTGAAATCATTTTCATCTTTCTAAAATCATTTTCATCTTTCTGAATTCATTTTCATCTTTCACAAATCATTTTCATCTTTTTAAATTCATTTCCATCTTTCTGAAATCATTTTCATCTTTCTAAAATCATTTTCATCTTTATGAATTCATTTTCATCTTTCACAAATCATTTTCATCTTTCTAAAATCATTTTCATCTTTCTAAAATCATTTTCATCTTTATGAATTCACTTTCATCTTTCACAAATCATTTTCATCTTTCTGAATTCATTTTCATCTTTCTGAATTCATTTTCATCTTTCTGAATTCATTTTCATCTTTCTAAATTTATTTTCATCTTTTAAAATCATTTTCATCTTTGACAATTCATTTTCATCTTCCTGAATTCATTTTCATCTTTGACAATTCATTTTCATCATTGATAATTCATTTTCATCTTTGACAATTCATTTTCATCATTGATAATTCATTTTCATCTTTGACAATTCATTTTCATCATTGATAATTCATTTTCATCTTTGACAATTCATTTTCATCTTTGACAATTCATTTTCATATTCCTAAATTCATTTTCATCTTTTTAAAATCATTTTCATCTTTCTGAATTCATTTTCATCTTTTTAAAATCATTTTCATCTTTCTGAATTCATTTTCATCTTTTTAAATTCATTTTCATCTTTCTCAATTCATTTTCATCTTTGACAATTCATTTTCATCTTTCTAAATTCATTTTCATCTTTCCTGCATTTTCATCTTTCTTAGTTCATTTTCATCTTCCTAAACTCATTTTTATCTTTGACAATTCATTTTCATTTTTCTGAATTCATTTTCATCTTTCTCAATTCATTTTCATCTTTGACAATTCATTTTCATATTCCTAAATTCATTTTCATCTTTTTAAAATCATTTTCACTTCTCATATTTTCTTTCCATAATTTTTCTCACTTTTTACTAATTTTTCCCAGTTTTTTCCTAATTTTTTTTGGATTTTTTTTTCTAATTTTACCGATTTTCCCATTGATTCTCTCTCTTCCTCCGGCCGGCTCGGCTCGGCTCACCCGCAAGCCGGGACTTCATCGTCCCGGCTTCTCTGCGGCTTTGATCGGCTCCACCTCGAGCCGCTCCGGCCTTCTCGCCGTTCGCCGCTCTCCCGCCACCGAACCACCCTAAAATCACCCGAAAACTACTCCTATCATCTCTCCCACTCCGTTCTCGACCTCAAACACCTCTATTGCTCTCCTCTCCGACGCCGGCATCAACCCACCGCCGACCACCTTCCGTCACCGCCAATCCGACCACATCAACGCCTCCAAACAACCTCTAAACTCACCTAAATCTTCTCCTCTACCCACTTCCGACCTTCTCTACCCTCGCAGATGTCTCCTCCGGTGCCGACCAACTCCACCCAAAACCACCGCGCCGCCGCCTCTAGATCCGGCCACCTCGGAGCCGTATTCCACGATCGGACACGGTGGATCAACTCCTGAGACCTGCACGAACGCAAATGCACTGATCCTCCGCTCCGAATAGCCCTCCCCGCTGGCGATCAAGCTCCGGCGAACCTCGGCCACCGGATTGCACAGGGGTATTTTTGTCACCTTCTGTTAACAACTAACTAAAATCTTAATTGATGGGGTTAATACCTTAAAAAATTTACTAATGGGGTTTTTAGCAATATATTTCATTAAATTGGTGTTTTCACCAATTAACTATAAAAAATATTAATTGAACTTTACGTTGATTAATTACCAATTTTGGACCTCTTTCCAATTAAACGTAAAATTAAAAATCCCGAATACATGAAATTAATAACATCTGGACGTATTGGTGGTCTGCTTGAAGCTCAATAGTTTTCATGAAAAAACCAGTGGCTCAATTGATGTACTGACAAGGAATCAACCAGATGTAGCCTTTCAATATCTGTGAATTAAAAAAATGATGGATGTTGCTCGAATCCAATTTCCGAACTAGTTTATGTAAAGCAAATAATAGTAGGGAGTAATACAAGTGCACAAGCAAAACAATCTTCACTATATGTAGCAAAACTTATTCATCCTATTATAAGGTATATATTGTACAACACTGTAGTCTTGATCTCAAGAAAGAGATTACAACATTTTAGGAGATGTTCGTCTGTTGATGACAGATCTGTTGCCTAATCATCAAGTTGACCTAAAGATCAACCAAGATAGTGAAGCTCCGTTTACGTGAACTGCTTTAAGAACTCTGTTGCCACGAGCCTTCCTCTTGTGTTCACTGATAGCTTCAACTCACTGATCTCTTTGTCAATGTCCTGCATCAAACATGGAACAATCAGTGAGAGCCAGCCTGAGTGGACATACAGATTCAGTTACAAGTGAAACCTAGAACCTGGTGACATCATTCTTATATTCTCGAACTCTTGATAAGTTATCATAGAACAGAACTCAGCACCTTATGAATTAGAACCTAAAGTCTAGTGATGTCAGAAGATATTACGAGACAGTTCTGTAAAAATAATAGCTTCGTTACCAAGTTACTCTTAAAATGTAAGGGATGAAACTAACGGGATTTGGCCAGTCAGCCGTTGACTCTCTAATCATCTCCATGATTGTCAGCTTTTCCTCGAAATTATAATCCTAATGCAAAAAAATTCATAATATATATTCCATCGTTAAAACATTAGCCCTTATATAGCCTCTTAACTTCGCCAAGCAGCTTTTTTTTTTTTTGAGGGAAACTTCCCCAAGCATAGAGACAGAATTCCTTTCCTTAACCAACTAACACAGGTCAGATTTAGAAGCTGTCATCTCATCTATCAATAACTGGCTCATCAACGAGCAATTCGAAAGTCGGTTCTGATTTTCTAGCAGTGTCGATACTAATTTGATAGCAGAACAAAGAGTAGAGAAATTTTAATAGGCTTATCGAATTTAACGCAGAGCTGAGGAAAGTGCTGATGCACGTAAAGCACTGAGCACAAGCTCTCAAGGTACTAATATCTATGGTCATAAGTACTATGATGAGCACTGAGCACAAGCTCTCAAGGTACTAATATTTATGGTCATAAGTACTATGATGAAGGCTTGTCAAAGTTCTGTTCAGAAACCCACGAAGGATACAAAGACTGTAATCATTACTATTAGCGAGAGAAAAACTCTCGGCTGGAAAACAAATGAAAATTTGAAATCCAGGAAATGAAGGCTGCATAGAGGAAGTGCTACACTTCGTGGGATAAAAAAATAAAAAGCAAGAACCTGCTGGTTAATAGCCTAGTCAAAAAGAAGGAAAGCAAAAAGAAATTACCACTTGTGACCAAATGGCATGCATATATCTTGGTCCATCTTTAACGAACTTCTTATCTTCTAATCTACTGTCATATATGCTTATGAGCCTTTAATTTTTTAAGGAAACAAGTACACCCTAGGAAGCAATGCATTAACACCTCTTTCACCAGCTAATATAAATTTTAATTTATGACTGGTAGAAGACAACCACAATATTCAAATACTAATGTACTCCAAAAGTCAAAAATATCTTGCCTCCATAAATTGCACAATAAAATCTATAAGTTTGTGCTTGTGCATATCCTCGCAGTGGTAATTTGTGATGAGAAAGCTAATATCATAACCCTGGAAGAAAGACAAGAAAAATGGTCTGTCATCAGAACATAGAACAGACCATCTGAAATAAGTTAAAGCAACAAGTAAATGGAACTGAAGAACAACTCCGGCATACTGTAAAGATTGCATGGATCTCACTGGACCTACAATCTTCTATTAATTAAGCAGAATAGTATACAAAACATATTTCGGACCAATTGATTATAGACGAGTCTACTTGTCATCGATAAGATTATGACAGTGCATAAAGACATGTGATCTATTCAAGCAGAAAGGGTCAAAGATAAGTTTCTGGGTTGCCATCTTATCTGATACAGAAGGCTATTTGTTTTCATCAAGAAGGTTTGTCCAACAAAAAACCACTCGAGGAGAATGAAGAAACTCAACTGAAGGCAGATTGTAAAATGTCCCAATTGTTCTGAGAAGTAAATTTGCAACATATCCCTAAGGAAATAAATGTATCAGTTCAACTATCAGTCAAACTGGCCCACCAAGTTCATTGTTTCTACACTAACTACAGGTCTGTTGCTTCAGCCATGTTGCAGGAAACGCACATCACAATAAGGTCGACACAAGTTGTACCTGACTGCCTCACAATAAGGTCAACACAAGTTGTACCTGACTGACTCACAATAAGGTCAGCACAAGTTTTAAGGGGCAGCCAAGGAATACACGGCATCATAATACAAATTAAGGGACAAATACAAATATCATCTTTCTCCCTCATAGATTCAAGGACTGGAAACAATTGGATTAGGAAAATGTGCATTACTATGTCAGAAGTGATTGCATAAGCTGAACTCTCTTGCAGAGATCTTGTAAATGCTTGAGACGATATATAACAATACAAGTTTCACAAAGAACGAAGAGAAGCAAAATTGGACACCTCAATTAACTATGTAGACATCCAATTAGCTCCAAACATGCAATATCGCTCGCTCTAGCCAATCAACTGAAAAAGCTGATACAAGACTTTATTTCAAACTTGGCAACCGAACTGGAATTTAGAAGCTATACCTGCACAGGCTTTCTCCTCAGAACCTGGAATGCCTCTGCCCTCATCGACAAGAACCTAAGGAACTTCTTCGCCAGTATGTTTTCAAGCTCATCTGCCTGCTTCACCTGTATGAAAAAAATCTTGCATGAAATAGAATTACCATTCAATACATCAAAACAATCCAAAGCACCAGCGGCATAACCATCTCCGACATAAAAAGTTTCAAGATTAATCATCAAAACCACACCTTGATGCTCACACGAATCGAATTGATGGATGTCTCAATCAAGCACTTCTCCGCCTCATTACGGCATATCAAAACCTGCAACAAAAACGATTCAAAAGACAACCACAACAAAACTCAAACAATCCTGCATTTTTCCAATTAGTTCTTACCGGGTTGAGCAAAAGCTCCGGACTAGTCCTGCAATAATTTTTACCATCAGATCAAGTAAAATTTGATTAAAATAGTTCGCGTAATAGGACTATAGTAGCCTGATCTATTACTTGAGTTCGACCTCGGGCTTGTTGTGCCTTTCGACTTCTTGGCAAGGAAAGTTCTATAAGATCATAACTAGTGGAATCTTTTAGATACACAAAAAAGAGGAACTTGAATCGGATCGCGATGTGTGAGCTAGGGTAAACTCACCTGGAGGCAGATGGATGCTTCGAGGGTGTTGCGGATGCAGGTGAGGTATGTTCGCACGGAGTTACTAGCCTGCAATTTAATTGTAGACCATTGTAAGCAGTGGAAAGGGGAAAGAGAGACGCGAGATGAGAGACAGACCATTAATGGAGATGAGTGGATTCGATTCGAGGTGGAAGACGAGGCCGGGTGAAAGAAGCTCGAGAGAAATCCAATCGAAGAGGTGATACATATATGTTTCCTTTTTCGACGCTATGCATCGAAAGAGTGATCTATACCCGAGATCTAGAGGTAAGTGAGGAATTCTTTTTCAGCTCTCAAAATAGATGAATTCGGTTTTTATCTTTTTTTATATGATTACTTCAAGTCTAATTCTGCAATTTTAAGTATTTTCGAGAGAAAGGTTTGCCAATGCCCAGTTGCCCACCCTCCCGATCACCAATAAGTACGTTGGATCGCAAATGCAATTAGACATATATTAGGGGTCCTTATCAAAATACGACGTATGCATTCCCGGCTTAATAACATTTTAATACCACATTTTATATGGGCTGCGCGTTTGTGTTTGTGTTCCCACTAATTCACTTTTACTGTAGTTATCATCCTTATATAGCAGGATTGTTAAGAAGTTAATTTTTGGTTTGTCCTAGCTGGCGTCCTACGTGACAGATATATCCTATGTGGGTGCTGATGTGAAGGGGTAATAGTGGGGGGAGTTAGGAGGGGTTAGTGGAGAGTTATGAGGGGAGATGATGGTTACCCTGTCAAGTGGCAGGGGACCCCACTAGTCATCCTTATATAGCAGGATGGTTAAGAAGTGTATTTTTTTTTATCCCAATGACATCATATGTGGCAGGATTTATCTTATGTGGCTGCTGATGTGGAGGGGGTAGTGGGGGAAGGGGGAGTTAGGAGTGGTTAGTGGGGAGTTATGAGGGGAGATGGTGGTTACCCTGTCAAGTGGCAAGGGACCCCATTAGTTATTTTATATTTCGCTTCTGTTAGTTGTGATGGAATACTTTAAAACTTTTACCTAAATGCCCTCGATTTTAAATGTACTAGCGGATTTTGGTGCCCTTATATGATTCAATTTACGATTTACGTGTTTTTAAATTGAGAAGATGACTCGTAACAGTAAGATAATTAAAGTTCCTAGCCGAGATGGGCACGATTTTTTACTTATCATATGCGGCTTTAATTTGAGAAACGGTTTTAAAACCATGCCGCATGGTTTTAATCTTTTAGATGATCATTTTTTCTAAAGTTTTTTCACTCAGTTAATAGGCACGGTTTTAATTTCTAATGGATAGTGAATTTCTAAAGTATTTTGTCACGTGTCACGGTTCTCCACCATCAATAAATCCCACCGGCTCTTTTGGACCGTTTGATAAAACACTGTCATTTGAAATTGATTATTTACATATCAATTTTATTTTCCCCCATTTTTTTTGAAATTCATGTCTCATTCCTCGTTCCAAATCACTCCATTCCTTGTGGGGGGCGTTTGGTGTGAGGTTAACTTATTCTGGGTTAATGGAGGTTAAGGGATTTTGGGGTTAGAAAAAGTTAGGATAAAATGGGGTTAGAAATGGGGATAGAAAAAAGTAAAGTGGTGATGATAGGTAAAATGAAGATGAAGTTGTAATGATTACTTTTAATATTTGGAGATATGTGGGGATAAGAGGGGTTATCATTCACTATTGCCCCCCTCCCAACCGGACACCATTATAATCGCCGCCTCTTTCTATCTCTCTCCCCACCGACTCATTAACTCGCCCACCTCTCTCCACCATTAAATATAAGTTAGATAAATACAAAAAGATAATCTATACCGTATGATACAATACACTGGATTTTATAAAAATTGCACGGATAACCACCATCCTCACTACTCCTCTCTCTCTCTCTCTCTCTCTCTCTTCCTTAACCACCCGGTAACCACCCCAGCCCCATTACTCTCTTCCACGTGCTTCAGCTTGATCGCGTGATATATTCGGATAATTTGAATCAGATATTCTCAGCCGCATGATAGAATGCACTTGATCTTATATCATTAATAACTCTATCTCCATTAGTCTTCATTTTTTGTTCTTTTCTATATCATAATAAAATTGGAATTAATAGCCAAGGGCATTTTAGATTTTTTTCACTTAAATTGAATTTTAACTACAGTTAGGTTGATTAATCAAATGATGATGGACATGAGGGAAATATAAAATAATCACTATAATTCATGAGATTTTATGTTATTTTTAAGAAGGGAATATGATATTTTGGGCCTTTGAGGGGCAATAAGATATTTTCCCTTAAATTTTTTATTTCTTAATTTGTCTTTTATGTCCTACTACTTGGGGGTTTAAGGGTTATGGATTATTTACATCTTTTTATCAGATTATATTTGTACTGAGATTAGATCGATTAACTAGACCAGATAGGGGGGGCAAAGTGAAAAATGGGAACTTTTTGGATATTGGCACCTAAGTTATCATGATTTTGTGAAAATCTACTGATATTTTTCACATGCATTCTGACACTTCATACTTGTATTATTCATCCTTTTGCAAATAACTATTTGATCAAAATATCTTAATTGGATTTGGGTGTATGATCCCGGCATCCAATAATTCATTATCCAATATTTAGAATATATGTTACCCAATATAAATTATTTTTAAATAATGGGTAATTGATAAAAACCCCACTTTAATGAAACATTTTGCTAAAAACCCCATTAGTAAATTTTTTAAGGCAAAAACCCCCTCGGTTAAGCGTTTTAGTTAGCTGTAAACTATGGATGACAAAAATACCCCTATGTAATTCGGTGGCTGAGGTTTGCCGGAGCTTGATCGCCGACGAGGATGACTCTTCGAAGCATGGGACCAGTGCATTTGCGTTCGTGAAGGTCTCATGAGTCGATCCACCAAGTCCGATCATGAAATAAGGCTCCGAGGTGGCCAGATCTGGAGGCGAGGACGCAATGGTCTTGGGGGAGATGGTCGGAGTCAGGGGAAGGAGGAGTTTGGGAGCGATGGAGGTAGAAGGAAGATAGATGCGATTTGTTCGGTGGATGTTGGGAGGAGCCAGGGCGGGTGGAGCGGTGGCGATGGCTAAAGGGAGGACACGGCTCAGGTGAGCCAACTGGAGCCACAAACGAGCCTGTATGATGAAGTCCCGGCTCGAAGGTGAGCCGAGCCGAGCTGGTTCGAGGAAGAGAGAGGAAATTATGGGACAAATCAAAGAAAATTAGATAAAGTCTGAAAAAATTAGGAAAAAACTGAGAACAATTAGGAAAAAGTGCGAAAAATATGGAAATAAAATTCGAGAAGTGAATTTGTTAATTTGATATCTTGATTTGGTTCGTTGCTCCGAGGTGAGTTGATGGAGAGCCGTGAGCGAGTCGGGGCTGGAGGAGAGAGAAAATATAAGTAAAATAGGAAAAATAGGGGGAAAAGTAAAAATAATGGAAAAATATGGGAAGTAGGATAGGAAAGGCCAGGGCGGAATAGGGCTCGGTGGCTATTGAGCATTAAGTTCTCTTGATTCATTTTCATATTTATTGATTATAATAAACCATTCATTTTCATCTTTATTGATTACAATAAACCATTCATTTTCATCTTTATGTTCTCTTGAATCATTTTCATCTTTGTTGATTGCAGTAAACCATTCATTTTCATCTTTCTGTTCCATTGAGTAACTTTCATCTTTCTTTTCCTTTGATTCATTTTCATCTTTATTGATTACAGTAAACCATTCATTTTCATCTTTATGTTCCATTGAGTCATTTTCATATTTGTTGATTCTATTCCCTTGATTTATTTTCATCTTTCTATTCTCTTGATTCATCTTCATCTTTTTGTTCCATTGATTTATTTTCATATTTGTTGATTACAATAAACCATTCATTTTCATCTTTCTGTTCCCTTGAATCATTTTTATCTTTATCTTACCTTGAGTCATTTTTATATTTGTTGATTACATTAAACCATTCATTTTCATCTCTTAATTCCTTGAGTCATTTTCATCTTTATGTTCTCTTGATTCATTTTCATCTTTATTGACTGCAGTAAACCATTCATTTTCATCTTTCTCTTCCCTTGAGTCATTTTCATCTTTATTAATTACATTAAACCATTCATTTTCATCTTTCCGTTCCCTTAATTCATTTTCATCTTTATTGATTACAATAAACCGATCAATTTTATCATAATCGTTCTCTTCAATCTCTGTATTCCCCCTTTTGGAGTGATTATAGTAAATCGTAAGCACTTGTATTTAAAAAGATAGAAATGAAATTAAGAAGATAAAATTGAAGTTTAAAAGATAAAAATGGAGTAAAAAAAGATGAAAATGTAGGAAAGATAAAAATTGGATCCACAACCAAATGAGCTAAATTTTAGGTCATCAATTTTTCAAATTTTATATACAAATATTTAATTTTAGATTATTAATTTTCCAAATTTTATATACAATTTTGATTAAAAATTTTCATGTGTGCGTCAATTATAATTTACAAAATTTTGATGTTATTCTATTGTTCAATTTTTGACGTTGACAATCGGATTAATCTGACTCGATCTATCTTGCAATTAGCTCAGATATGAACAGATGGCTCGATCAAATCAACCTGGCACGAGTTGATATGGAAGTCTGGATACTCAAAAAAAAAAAGTATGGCTGGAGTTTTTGGCAAATATGTCGAGGTTTTGGGTAAGGAGGAGCAAAATTTGGGGCTTTAGCCGATTACGTTCTCTAGGATACCGAGTATTTTACACCACCATCCAATTAAATAATGGTATTTTGATTCTCTGAAATCAAAGTCAAAGGCAACCTAATCTATTCTCAAAAAGATGAAAATGCAGGTACTGCAATGTAAATTTTTAAATATAGGTGTTTTCCATAATATCGGGAAATCTGGGTACTGGTATGCATATTCTGATCATACTTTAATTTTTCGAATCTAAATAACGAATCCATTCGATGGTTCCGATCGGTAACAGATCAAATGATTCCTGCGGCGCACCGCTACCTTATCTTGGACCACCACCGCCACCTGCTTCCTTCATAGAAAGGAAGAGCACTGGAAGCTCTCAGATCTCAACTCCATTGTGGGGGTCTTCTCTAGGGTTTCGCTCCGTAACCCGAAGGATCAATACCTCATACCCGATGAGAAACTATCCACGGTCTCTTTTTCTCGATCTCTCTTTAAGAATTCGCTTTTTTCTTGGGTTTTAATTGGGGTTGTTATGGTGAAGTTTTGCAACGTTTTGGGTGCAGGAGTGCAGATGTTTGGGGAGGGAGGAGAGGTGCCGGTGGGCGGCAGCTGAGGCTGCTCGGCGGGAGAATTAAGGCCTTCGCGGGGAGGCTATCCATCGCCGTGGTCGTCCTCGTGATCTGTACTATGTCGCTCTTGTCGACTAGTCGTGTGACCGGCCCATCCAATCGGGTCAAGGTTTGGCTTGTTTGAACTTTAGATCCTAATGTTTCTTGTTATATGTGGATCTTTGATTTGAGTCTTTATTAACCCTGATAATTGGTAGCATTGCCTCTTAGGAATGATTCAGAAATTCAGGATTAGAACTTTTGTGATGTGTGGGTAGAACTAGGATTTCAAATGAAGTGCTATTCTCTGTGCTATTGGGATGTCTGATGCTGCAAGAGATGAGAATTCATCTGCTTTGAATAGCGAGAGTTTCTTGATCTGAGAAGTGAGAGTGTGATTAATGCAATATCTTTCGATTGATTTGTAGTTATTGTTTGCACTATTTAGCAGTGAAGCTGTGGGAAACTCGGAAAGTCGATGTGTGAGTGTGTGATGTACATTACGTCTAGCATTTATGATTCGAATAAAGATTCTGGAGTTTTTAATCTTTTGAGTGGTGATAATTCCTTTCTTCTTGGATGCCAAATGTCAAATGTAGGAAGTAAAATGAGCTTCCACACATGCTTGTTGAACTTGACTAATCACAGTCATCAAGCAAGAACAGAATTTTGGGTTACTGATGGGAGATGCTACCTCTGTGGCAAAGCTTGGGTCAAGTTATCTCAGCTTTGTTTGAGTTGGTTGTAAAATATTTGGGGATGCCGAAAGTAGCTATATAGGATAGTCTGAACTCGCATCAAGATATTTATGGTGATGATATTGGTCGGGGATGGGGAAGATGCAATTTTGTAACTTGTGAGAGGTGCAGTGTTTGTTGTTTGCCTTATGAATTATTACTCCAATATCGATAGATGGTTCTTTCGTACCCTGCCATTTTTTTGTAATCCACGGGTATCGATTGTCACTATGCTTGTATACTGATCTGTTTTGATTTCTCAGCTTTCATTCCCTGCTTTGTGTTTTGTGATCCAAGTAAATAATGAGTCAGTATCTACTTATTCTTATTTGTTTTGACAACCCAGGTACATTTTGTTTTTCTAGTAGTCAATCTTAGTGGACCAGAAGACACAAGATAAGAAGATTAAATGGAGAAATTAAATTAATATCACTTGACCCTCTTTTCATTAAGTGTTAAATTGCAGAAATTCATTATCATATAAATTAGTTTTGATCATAGGTTTTGGAAGTAAAAGTAGGTACATCTGAATGGCTTCAATTGTATATAGCTGCTTTAGCTTAAGGGTCTTGGTTAAAATCTTGTTTTTCATGCATGGCTTACCTCTGGTTTACGAGTCCTGTGCTTTTCTGATAACTTGCATCCATGATTATGTCATATTTTTGCTGTTATCATTCTGGTGATTTTCATTATTCCTTTTCATTTAAACTTGTCCGCTTCTGAATAATTTTGTCAAAATATTGAAGAATATAGATTTGCAAAAACTCTGGGGATCTGCTGCTTCTGGCGGTTGGAGACCATCATCCGCTCCACGGTCATACTGGCCTCGTATGTAACTCTTGTGAAGTTTCAGATGCAACTTAAAATTTCTTCATGTTTTGTTCATTTCAATGCTAAGTTACCATTAACATCACAGTGATAATTAAAATTCCTCGTATGTTGCAAACTAGCTCCCCCGAATGAGAGCAATGGCTATCTACGCGTTCGTTGCAATGGTGGACTGAATCAACAACGTAGTGCGGTGAGTATACTATAGTGTATAGACTGAGGCTGGGCTTTTCTTGCTTCATTGTTCTGCTGCTGTTATCTGGCTAATGATGATAGGAGTAGCATAAACATCCATATGTTTATCACGTACATGGTGATACTGTATATGTCTTCTATCTGTTCAATCATCTTGAAAGTTGGAATCAGCATGCATTTGTGCCAATGGATATTTACCTTAAGCCAATTCAGTTCATGGTGACTTATTTGACTTGACCAATCATGTTAAGTTCTATGTCTTCTTGATGTCAGGGGCATTATGTTTGGTGCTACACTGCTACGTAGTAGATAACCACTTCCTGTTTTTTACAGATATGTAACGCAGTTCTTGCAGCACGAATCATGAACGCTACGTTGGTACTACCTGAGCTGGACACAAACTCATTTTGGCATGATGAGAGGTATTTATTCTTTAGATGAAAAAGATTGAATCTACATGACGGGACTTCAATTATATTAAGCTCTTGTAGGCGTGTATATTCCTTTGATTACATTTTTGGTTTTATTTCTCATCCTTATCAGGAGCTTATACTTTGCCTTGATTTAATAGACTAGGACATGATTACTTGCACCATTTCGTCTAGGTGGCCTTTCCCTCAAGTCAAACTGGATATTGGCATTTCCATATACCAAGTGCACTACAATATGGATATGTAATTCTGATAAGAAGTTCGAAGTAGCTTAGTCATTATTGCTTGACATTATGACATTATTGTTGTCAACTTTTCTTATATATTGCTGCACATGCTATATACAAAATCATTCTTTGAGCATTTTTTAGTGCAGATGAAAAATCATCAAGATAAAATGAATTCAAATCAAGAAAATCACAAAGTAAGGTGCAGTGGTGGGGAGCATTTAATTCGTTTACTTTCCTATATATACCCATCCATCAGCAACTCTTGTTGAAGGCTTTTAGGCATGGAGGATGGAAGTGTACTAAAACATTGACTTGAATACCATCCATTTAGCTTACCCAAGTACTTTGGATAAGGTTTGGTCTTTACAGTTATGGTCATGCCTAGTTGTTTTAATCTGTACAAAACCCAATTATGTTCAGTCAAGCAAGATGTCTTAGGTGTTGTGAAACAGAATGGTATGGGCGGTTTAGATAAACTTTGGTAAAGTTAGACCACCATGATGTTCCTCCCCCTCCCTCTAAAGTTTTATCACAGTAACATGGAAGCATTTACCAGTCTTACTACGCTTATTCTTATACACAAATCAATAATTTCCTTTGTGCTTATGCTGCTCTATTGAACTCTGTAAACTATACTAAAAGAGTGAATGAGAGCTCTCGCTATGGTTTTAATTTCCTGTGAGGTACTTTTGCATGCTTTCGTGGAGCACTACAAGCTTCTTACGACAAATTCTTTGTTTATGCATCTTCATATTAAAAAACCCATTTGGTTTGACTGCCTGAGTTGTTGAATTTTCAAATTTAAATTCATCTCTTTCTGCATCTCTAATTTCTGTTCTGCCTGAGATCTGCCGTTTCAGGGTTTTTTCATGTTAGTTCTTGGAAAAACCTGCATTAGAAGACACAATGCTACCAATATAGTTACCTCTAGCCGGGTCTATTAATCATTAAAAGATTGTTGCTGACACCACAAATAGCAGTGTGACACAAGTCATAGTTCTATTTCCATTAATCTGGTGCATGCAACAATGAATGGAAATTTTGAAAAAACAATCTATGCACATGGTTACAAGTAAGGCCTAAAGCTTGTAATTGTCTTTTCCCCTTATTGCTAAGAAGTCAGCCCCTGTTGTTTATGACAACATGCACATTAATACTAATTGCAAATTTATGCTCGTAACCCAGCGGGTTTCCAGGTATCTATGATGTTGATCATTTCATTAAATCGTTAAGATTTGATGTCAGAATTGTCGAAAGCCTTCCTGAAGTCATTTCTCATGGGAAGACTAAAAAAATGAAAGCTTATCAGGTTAGATGCTGTAGTTTATTATTACATTGACATCATTAATTGCTTATGCTTCTATGTGATATATTTGTTCTTATATCAAATGTTTATTTTTAGTTTTTTACTTTTCATTTTAATTTTGATTTTTGCCTTTCCAGATTAACCCACCAAGAGATGCCCCTGTGAGTTGGTATAAGACATATGCATTGGAGAAAATGAAGAAACATGGTGCTATATATCTTACACCCTTTTCACATCGTTTGGAAGAAGAGATTGATGTCTCTGAATACCAGAGGTTGAGGTGCAGGGTTAACTATCACGCACTTAGATTTAAGCCACACATAATGAAGCTGAGCAGAGAGATAGTGGAGAAGCTCCGTTCTCAAGGCCACTTTATGTCAATACATCTTCGATTTGAGATGGACATGCTTGCATTTGCTGGGTACATTCCCTGCCTATCCTTCCATATTGCTCGCCAAATGCTGTTTATGTGATCTTGGACTGCAGGTTGGGATGCAAGCTATGATTTAGTCCTATGATAACTGCTTTTATGCTTTTCACCACCAGTTGTTTTAACTGAGGAAACATGTCCTACTTTCATATTTCATCCAAGTCAGAAAATAGAATGACCTTTCATAGACTTGTATTCTTGTATGTTTGATTTCGTAATCTTATATCCTATGGCTTTTATTTGGAGCCTTAAAGGCATGTACTATCATTTTCAATTTTATTGCTTGTGGTTCGTATAATTCCTGCCATTTTCAAATTTCTTACTCGAACAACAAGTTTTATTGCTTTTGAACACCAAGTGGAGGTCAAAGTGTATGTGTATTTCAGCCAATATTTTCAGCTTATATGTTCTCTAGTTTGAGTTCTCAATGAATACTTTAATGCTATATAGTTATTGCAAACCATGGAAATTTAAAATGTTAATAGGATGCCTGCCTGGTTGGGAAATAAACTATTCTACAATAAAGGGCGGAATAGAAATACTAGTACAAGGGGAATGTTACTTATGCTAGTTTTACTGCTTGGTTGAAGAGATAGAGGATAAACAATGTGAATAAGGAAGAAATATTATTTCTGATGATATGGAAAGTAAAGAGGAGAAATGTATATATTTTTATCAGAATGTGAGGATGAAAAGGGAAGAACATGGAACTTAGTCCTTATTTCAGCCATGAGCTAGAATAAGGAGTTGGGAATAAGTCTGTGACCATTATTATTATTATCGTTGATCCTTGTTTGTGTTTCCAAAAAGCTGTTTGGTTGCAATTCTGGAATAATCCATCTTACTCATGAACCAAACAGCCCCAATATGTTAGTTCAATCACACAAGATTTACTCTTTGCCACCATGTCTATAGGTTTGAAGAAAATTTATTGCTCATCTTGATGTTATGAAAATCGTGCTAGCTAAAGGATTATTAAATTTCATGCCATGCTGAAATTTAACATAACAATCTTCAGGTGTGTTGATATATTTACGTCGGAGGAACAGAAAATCCTGATTGAGTACCGGCAGAAAAATTTTAAAGAGAAAGAACTTGTTTACAGAAATAGGAGGCTTATCGGGAAGTGCCCGTTAACTCCAGAAGAGGTAATTTTTTACCTGTTTGAATCTTTTTACATACATGCTAACCCTGCTTAAGGGCTATATTGAATTTTCTCGATGCATGATGAAACATGTGAAAACCTTGTTGCATGGGAGAAATGGTATTGTGTATGTCTATTGTCCTGAGCTGTACTTTACTTTTCTTGCATCACAATAAGCATGTCCATATCCTTTCCTTGTGATGTCAGATTGATACGTCCCACGTTCACTTTATATAAGCTACTATATATATTCTAAATGTCAATGCCAATGTCTTTTTTAAAGCCCTTGTCTTCTCAATAGATAACCTATATTAATATGGATTTCTAAGCGACTTCAAAAAAATTAATGGTATATGGAAAAGAGAACTTGTTCATTCACTGCGTTCTTACTTCTTACCATACGCCAGACAGTTAATTCAAAGAATAAAAAAACAGTTTACTGGTTGATGCTGGCAGTGGACCAATTTTTGGTTTGTAATTTCTAATAGTCGCATATGTTACAATAACATGCATTGATTTTTGGAATTCCAATGGTAAAATGCTCCCCGTAATCAGAGTTTTCATTTACCGGTACCTTTTTTATACTTTGTGCTTAACTTTATGATCTGTGGTAGTGTCCTACTCAAACTACATTCAATCTACACCTTCAAAAACCATTTACATTCTTGAGAGGCTTGGTATTTATTCCAGAATAACTACATAATATCTGGAGCTAGGCTTTAAAGTTTTCTGCATGAACTACTGTCTTACTGATGGTATTTTGCAATTTTACCTCGGATACGAGAAATATAGGCTTTTCATAGATTTATTCTGAGGTGAGTTAAATTTCTTGGTGTTTTTGTAAAAAATTTAAATCCTTTCTATGCCACATCCATATCAAATTTTACGGCTTTCACCGTGTTATCACTATTATTGTCTCTAGTGGGCAATATGGATTAACAGAGGGATGAATTAGACCCCACGTTTTGATGGTTGTTGCTGGTTCCTGTGTAGGTAGGTCTCATCTTGAGCTCCATGGGATTTGACAACAAGACCAGGATTTACCTCGCTGCAGGTGAACTTTTTGGTGGAGATCGTTTCATGAAGCCATTTCGAACAATGTTTCCTCACCTTGAGAACCACAGTACAATGCTGGGATCTGAAAAACTAGAAGAGAACACTCGTGGGATGGTTGGATCTGCTGTGGATTACATGGTCTGCCTCCTCTCTGACATTTTCATGCCAACTTATGATGGCCCAAGCAACTTTGCTAATAACTTGATGGGCCACCGCCTTTATTATGGTTTTCGGACCACAATCCAACCCAATAGAAAAGCCTTGGCACCCATGTTCATCGATAGAGAGGAAGGACGCGCAGCTGGTTTTGAGGAGCGCGTGCAAAGCGTCATGTTTAGCGGCAAATTTGGGGGACCACATAAGCGGATCCATCCGGAGTCTTTCTACACGAATTCCTGGCCGGAGTGCTTTTGCCGGACAAAGACGGATAATCCTGGTGATAAGTGCCCGCCAAATGATGTATTGAATGTCTTAGACGGTCAATTGCAAAGTGAAGAAAATGACGAAGGTGGAGACGATTCAGAGCTTGGGAAGATGTCAAATAGCACCAACTCTCTGGCTGTATGAGAAGAAGCTTAGGTGCAATATTCATTTTCTACCTAGAATGGAGATGGCAGTTTCACTAGAGGCTCCAAATTGATTGACATGCATGCAGTGAGTTAATGAGGTAACCAACTAGAGAATTTCACGGTTGTTCCTGCTAGGGTTTGAGATAATTGAAACAGCTTTGCCTACATGAGCTTTGTGCAGTTTGTATCATAGAGACATCAATTTGTCGTGTAATACCAATGTGTTGCAATAGGTTGGTCTGGTTCAAATCTCCGAAGCCATCATATTTAGTAGGATAAGGTGCTCATTGGATGTGGGATGTTCGGCTACACCAGCGCAGGTGGTGGTTAATCAAAAAAAGAAAAAAGAAAAGAACCTGCTGGAAGTATAATAGAGAAGAAACCACTGAAAAAAGATTATAGAAGAACAAAACAGAGTTGGAGTAAAGGCTAGGAGCAAGAAATACTTTCTCGGTTCTTGTTTTTTTTTTCAAGTCGCAACAGAATTTGGCTTAGTATCTGGTCCGAGGTGAACCAAGAGCTAAGAACACAACAAAAATTTTACACAAAATTTGGCATTTAACATTTAGTTTCTGTGCGCCGCGCTGCCTCAAGATGGGAGTGATCCTCGAACTGGCGAAGATATTCGTAATACTACTTGGTAGAAGATATTAACATAAACCTGGCTATAATGATATAAACTTTTTCCGTCACCGACGATAACGTCGTCTGAAGTCTGGATAGTAAATCACTCTATAACCTAAAATATAAGGTAATAAATTACATTTTTAAAAATACATAGTAATATAGTGCCATTAACTAAACTACGTGGTATCAAAATATTAAAACCCCTGAATAATAATTAAAAAGTAAAGATAAATAAGGAATTTTGGATAAAAACACAAAAATAATGAGTAATGATTGAAAAATGTGGATAAATCGGTAATAATTAATTGAGGATAAATGAAAATAAGGGATTTTGATGTTTAAAAATAAAATAGAGATTAAAGAGAATTATCCCCCACCTGTCCCATTTTATCCCCCAAACCAAACACCAATGACCACAAATTTTTGTGCAAGGTGAGTCAATGCAAGCTGCTGGACTATAAACAAGATTTCTTATTCCCGAAAACAGTTAATAGACGAATTAATTCCATTCATTAGCATGTACAAGGCAGAATAAAGGCAAAAGGAACCCGGCCTTAAATTACTTGTACGATTACACATGGAGATCGTTGGCTCTGTCTTCATTACTATCCAAAATACATTACCAGCTAAAAATGCTTCTATGCTGCAGCATCTTTGTCTGCCATTGGAAGCTCCATTGGATTCTTAAAGACGCGGTGAGAGCTTACTTTACATTACTTTACATATATTGCGAACCTGAATCTAGTCCACAAGGTAAGAAGTTCTCTTGTGCTATTGCACCAACTTCTTAGTCTGAGTGTATCCCGCCCATGAAGGTCTTTGGATCAGGGCAGGTTCCACTGAACTGAGCCTGAGAGAAATCAAACCCAGGGTTCTGCAATCCAGGCAAAAATAAGTTGATGAAGCTAATAACGAAACTTTGGGGCTTAAGATAATAGAGCTGGTCAAG
Organism: Narthecium ossifragum; assembly: GCA_963920575.1. Taxonomy (NCBI): domain Eukaryota; kingdom Viridiplantae; phylum Streptophyta; class Magnoliopsida; order Dioscoreales; family Nartheciaceae; genus Narthecium; species Narthecium ossifragum. The sequence continues at coordinate 2,764,323 of OY986969.1, read as the reverse complement.
AGATGTTGCCATTTGCTAAAAGGTTAGTATAAGAAATATCATAGTTCCATTTTGGTGGGAAGAACGAGCTTCACAAGAAGGGCACCTGATGTACAAGGACTTCAACCAATTATGCATACATGCTATAAAAAGATTGTATAAATGTGCTTCCTTTAGTATTTGTCAACTATAGGCGTATCTGATCTGTGTGATGTAATCTCTAGAAGATAGTGCTATAACAGATGACATACGTGAACTATGAGCATCACCAAATAGAGTGATGTCAGGGGTCAAAAACTTGACTATCAGCGGGATGTTAGGTATTTTGACAAATAGATTCCTAAGTTGAAACAGAGTAATCCTGCACACAAATTACATCACATTTTAATGATGCTCTGTTTTAATGCTTTTTATGAATCTAAAACGTACCTTTTGTTGGCAAACAGCATGTATTGAACTGTCTGCACACTAATATTTTAGTAGACTTGCAGATCTAGTTATAAGGTCATAATTCATTATCTGCTCCTTTTGTTGTTCAAGTTTCAAGCTACTGAAGCTCATCATGACCACTTTGAGAACCTACCAAACTTCCGAGATGTACATTCATGAGAAAAAATTAAGGCCCTCCGTAACCAACTGGTTAACAATGTCAGGAAGATTAACAGTGACACTTTGACATTTGGATCCTATGGCCATGTCAAGTAGTTTGAGCAAATTCGACACTTATTCAAGTCTTGTTTCAAAAACATAAAAAGAATATGGCAATAAAATATCATGTTGCCTGCGCAAAAACCATCAATCGCCCACCTTTAGACATTAAAAGATGTGAAAGTAAGTTAGGGAAAACAGCCCATAAGAAAAGAAAGAACATTATCATTGTAAAGGATAGATGCCAGAATAAATCACCCACATATGGAAATTTCAACATGCTTTAAAGCAGCCTCGAAACAAATGATAAAAAGAAAGACATTATCATTCCATAGAATAGATGCGAGAACCAAAAATGAGCTCGAGGACCCTGGATACATAGGGTTTCTTGGCATTAAGTTGGCAAAAAAATCTTCTTAGGATTGAGTATGTATTGCAAAACCAATCTGCAGCAAACCAGACTTCGATATGAAATTCCTTTGCCATTCTCATTTAAAGCTGACAAAATCAGAAGCACTAATATTTAACAGTATTGCAAGCAAGGATTGTCGTGCCGCTAACCCGCCGGTACGGTACGTGCCGTCGGCACGCGCCGTATCGGACCGGTACGCGCCGTTGCCGGTCCAGATGAGTGAAATTCACTCATTTTCAACATATCTAATTAGCCAAATATAATCTCTTATATTAGAGCAGAGTGAAAACATACCAAGATAGTATAATACAATACATGACACATAATCAACATCTCCAATTGGCCAAAATTTTTTTATGAATTTTTTAAATTTTCCTAAGAATTTTAGAATTTTTAAATGTTATAAAATTATTTTTTAATTTTCTCTATAACTTTTGGTTATTTTCATTTTTCAAAAATTTTTAAAGGTTCGTATATTTTTTTATTATAACGGATTTCAAAATATTTTTTAAAATTTTAATATATGTTAAATACTAGTTTTTTAATTTGTCCACCAATTTGAATTAATTTTGATGTAAAATACAATATTTATCAATTAATATAAAAACTATCGTAAGTAATTAACATAGAAAGTAACCTAAGCAATTAACATAAAAATTAACATGAATAAGTAATAAAAAATAAAATAGCATTAGAATGTAATATAATAACTAAAATGATTATTAACATAAGATTTTAAAATTTCATATGATACATTTAGTTATCGGAAAGTCACCGTTATTAGATTAAAAAAGAATGCTAAAAACAATCATGATTAAATAAAAAATATTAATAATTGCCATCATTAAATAAATAATAATAAATAAATAACATACTATCTGAGACTGGCCCACCAATCTAGCTGCCAATTCTCCTCCCCCACCCCCCAGGCACCTTCTCTTTCCTCTTTTTTTTTCCCCTCCACCTGGCTACTTCTCTCCTCCCTCTCCTTTTTTTTTTCTCCCACCCAGCCCTCTTCTTTTTTTTCCCCTCCACCTGGCCACTTCTTTTCCCCTCCACCTGGCCACTTCTCTCACTTCTCTCCTCCCTTCTTTTTTCTCTTCTCCCACCGTGGCCCTCTTTTCTTCACTCTTTCCCTGCCTACCTTTTCTCCCCCCAAGACCACCGCTCCTCCTCCCCTCGGCCTCCGGCTCCGGCTCCTCATCCCCTCCGGCTCTGGCTCCGGCTGCGGCTCCTGCTCCTCATCCCCTCCGGCTGCGACTGCGGCTCCGTCTCCTCTTCTCCGCCTCGTCATCCCCTCCGGCTCCGGCTCCCCCTCTTCTCCGGCTACGGCTCCCCTCTCTTTCTTCCCAGGTCTGTACCGGACGATACATAAGGTATCGCCCGACACAAATCCGGCACCCCCCCCCCCCCCCCCCCCCCCCCCGATACCGATTCGGGGGGGTTTTTTATACCGGCTAGCTGCCGGTCCGGTGCATACCGGCCGGCACGGACCTGTGCCGGCCGGTATGGAAATCCTTGATTGCAAGAAAGAGTTTCAATGTCATGAAGGCAGAACAATTCGCTGAACGGAAAAGATACCAAGTAGAGACACAGGTTCAATAGGACTAAAAAGTTCAGAATTTACCTCTTCTTGGAACCTCTGCAGCATAAGTCGCTTCTGTTCAAGATCAGCTGCATAGGGATCTAGTACACCCTGACCAAGTATGGGAGACGACCATGTTTGCCCTTTGTCTCTCTTCTGTAGTGTGACGTGCATTGTCCCATCCTCTGTAAAATTTCAAACGAATGTAGGGCTGCCTTTTGTGAAGGTACATGTATTGGATTTTTAATAATCATCCTTACCAGATCCAAAAAAAATATATTGAGAAGTCTTTTGATGTTGGAGGATTATGATGTTTGTCTTAAACTCATTTATGATTACAATAGGAGTACTTGTTTCAAGGGAAAATTTTATTCTATCTCGTTGGACAGTGATGTTTGCTCTCAGCAACCATCTGGCTTGAATCAAAATGAGAAAGATGTCATTGAGCATGAAGCATAAATAGATGAAACTTGTTACTGACCTAGCAGTGACACATCTCAAGATGCTTCAATAAGGGTTAAAATCTATCACGTAGGAGCATGAATTGTAGCATCAAATGCATAGCCACATTTGATATCATACCTCGACTTCACCTTCGAGACACTCCAATTCACTTTTAGAATGTTGTATCAATCGAGTTGAATCTTAGAATCAGATTTATCAGACGTTTTTGATGGGCAAGCACATCCAAAATTAGTAAAGATCCTTACCTAGTAAGCATCTTAACATGGAAATGAATATTCAGCAATGGCATAGAAACATCAAGTGAAAGAAGACATGATTGACAAAATGCAATATTATAACTTCTCACTCTTTTTTAGTCTTTTGCTCCTCCAAATTGGTATCATGTCATTCATTTCAGAACTAATTATCCTATAGCCAAATATGAGTCTAAAAAACAATAAGAAAGATTTATGCATAAGTGGGTTCTTATGTTTAGCTCCTATTAGCCACAAGTTCTCTGTTTCAAAAAATCGGCTGGTTTCTCCATCTTTTTGGCATAAACCCAGCTGCCCAAGTGCACATATGCAATCCCTGTTTTTGAATTAACAATTGCCTAGCTAGTAAGCCCAGTAGTTTATTCCTAGGTTCAAAATGCCCCAAAAATATGTATAGCTAATGCCTTGATGTGGAATTGCATCACCTTTGCCTTTCTGCACATATGACGTTATCTCCTTCCATTTTTTATAAAACAGACTTATTAAAAGACCACCCATTTTATGCATTAGGTGATCAATCCATGTTCATCCTCATTTTACCTGTCTTCTTAACCAGAAGTATCTCCACAAAAAATGATTTTGAAGCCTCTTAAACATAAATATGCATAGCAAGCTTACCTAAGAAACAGCCTTTAAGATGAAATGAGATTCAACTGAAAGATTCTCTTATTTTCCCAGTAGAAACCAGAGAATATAAGTAATCAACATTTTCAGGAAGGCCATGCAGGCCAGTGCTGATAGAAACATATCAGTGGATGGTGGTTCTTAAGCATGTTAAGTCTCAGGACATGCAGAACGCTTTCACATATGGACCTGTCTGCACTTCCATTCCATTCAGCTTTTGTAACTATATGCATTTATGAGGAAGAGCCTAATGATAATTGAAGTAAACTTAGAAAATAAGGACATCTACACAAATTTCCCCTTGCAAGTCATTACCAGCTAAATCAATGACATGACCAAGAACACTCCCATAGGGAAACATGAGAATGATATGAATTCATACATAAATTCCCTCCTAACACAGTAATCATCGCAATCAGACTCACATACAGAAGGATATACAAACCCTAATTACTGAATCCATACGATGCGTATAATTCACTCTATGGAACCAAAACATCACTTAACCATTCACTCTGACTAAAGCTAATTCAATTTGTCATTTTTCTGAAAAAGATAAGTGAGGTCTCGCCTGATATATATATACACGAATGCTATTGATACCTCCTTTATCTACATGGCACATTTCAATAATACAATCTGTTTGCATTTCGTCACACAATTGCTAATGAAATCACTTCATACATTCCAGAAATTCAAATCAAACACAATATAAGTTTTTTATTTTTCTGAAAGGGGCAAGCTTTCATTCCTACAGCAAAGTCTCAGGTGGGAAAAAATAAAAAACGCATACCAAGCGTCCAAAACGATGAATCCGTCTTCACTGGGGAAGCGAGATCATGCTGCCACAAACAAACCAAAAAAAACCATCAGAACCAAAGAAAAAAATCAATAAAAAACAACCTGAAATCAAACAGACGTTTTACGAACATTAAGATAAGGTGGGTTCCCTTTAATCCCGACTTCTAAGTGCTTAGATTGGATCTTGCAGCTGAAGAGCTTGGATGGCACGTTAGGTGGGAGTTCGATGTAGATGTTCACCTCATCCAAGGTTTGATCCCACTCGAACACCTTCTGACCTATTAATTTCAACAAGGGAATCCCGTCAAAACAGAGGCACATGAAACAGATACGATAGGGTTTACAGATTAATCGGCAAGTTAAGATGGAATAGACCCTTACCGCCATGGACGAAGCTGTGGCGTTTCTCCGGTGCTAGCTTCTCCGCCATTGCCCCCCCTCTCTCTCGCTCTCTCTTCGCGGTAGGGTTCCGCGAGAGCTAGTTTATGGAATAAACGAGAAGAACTAGAGAGTTTTAACATATAACTACTCTGACGTTCCCTTAATTATAGGGACATCCCTCTGTGCTTTTGGGCCTTTTCGAAAGTAAACCCTCATTAATCATTATTGTTTTATTCACGAAAACCCGACTTTCGTCGCTATTTGTAATTAGATATCATCGAAGAGTAATTTGGCAAAGAACCGAGTAAATTGGTGTTAATTTCAAGATTCCTTTTTAATTACAGCAAGAAAGGAAAGAACTAATTGTGAAATCTAAAAAGTCTAAAGCAAAAACAAACTTTGAATTTGGGAGAACAAATGAAGATCGTGTCTTGTTTTATTAATAAGTCAACGTGACTTGTTTTATTAATCCTTAAATCATCAAATGTACACGGTTTGTGCATTATGATTTCAACATCTAATTTGAACTAAATTATAACTCAGTGCCTCTCCTTTCAATATCTCTGGTTTTTTGTGGACTTTTCCTGCACAGACACAACGTACTACTTGTATGTAGGGGTTTATTTTGTGGACATTTTGGGTGTGGATAAATAGACCATATAAGGAGGAAATGTTTTTTTATTCTTTTTTTAAATAGTAGTGGAGCTAGTTAGCCTAGCTTTTAATGACTCGATCCACGCCATATTAAAACTGAATCACTAGCAACTGATTTCGGACTTTGATTTAAGGCGTGTTTGGTTGGGCGGACTGGGCTTGAACTCAGTTTTTTGGACTGAGTCCAGCCCAGTTCCACTGTTTGGTTCGGTCGGAAGTCACTTTCGACCGGTTGAACCCAGTCCCGCACGTAGCTGAGACGAGTTCACAGCTAAAAGAGCTGAACTCGAATTTGCCGCCGCCAGTCCTCGCTCTCGCGAACTAAAACCCTCAGCTCGCGAACTAAAAACCCTCGAACTCCCTCGAGCCTCAGTTCGCTAGGGTTCTCCGCCGACTCTTCGCCCCCTTCCTCCAGGCGCGATCTCACCCTGGGAGCTCGCGTCTGCTTTCCTGTAGTCGCCGGCTGCTCTCTTTTCCCGTCTAGTCTCCTCTGATCCCCTCCGTCTCTTCGCCCCTTTCCTCCCGACGGAACAAGGTGGTTTTCCTCTCGATCGTGGGCAGATCTCACTCTCAGAAGCTATTTTCCCGGCGGATCGCACTCCATATGCTCCTTTTCTAGCAGATCTTGGGCAGATCACTCTCTGGTATGCTATTTCCCTTATTTATTTGGGGCTATGTTGTTTTTTTTTGGGATACGATGGGATCTGATGGGATCTAACCTTATTTTTTTTGGTTTTCTCGAGCCCTAATCTGCTGGACGAGCGCTGGATCCCTGATCTGAAAGAAGAGGCTGTGGGTCTAGAAACCCTAACCCAGCATTCTCTGTTTTGGAAGATTCAACGCTTGAAGAACGCGTTCTGAGGTTGAAGGAACCACTCTCATCCACCCTGAGCAATCTCTGATCCCAGGTTACAACACTGCCCAGCTCTGTCCCTCATTCGTCGTGGTTTTCGAGCTTTTTCCTACCTCGATGTTTCATGAGAGATCTGAGGAAACACCTAATCCCCTAGATATTGGTTTACATGTGTGATCCCCCTGTTCTCAGTATAATCGATGTAGGTTTTCATGTATGATCCCCTTGTTGTTGGTTTACGACGATGATTTAGCGATTTGATTTTAGCGATTGAATGTCTGAATCTTCTGATCCCCATGTCTGATCCACATTTTAATTGATATTCTGTTCATATTGCCTCTGGATAATGGAGGATTGTGGCTTATTTTTGTTTTAATTGGTTTACAACATGGCGTAATCTTGTGTAGTATGTAAGTTTTTGCTTAGATTAGGCTTGGATAATGGAGGATTGTGGCTTGTTTTCATTTTAATTGATGTTCTTTTCAGATTTCTGTTGAAGTGATGAACTGTGATCCTCTCATCTGTTGAATCTTCTGATCCCCATGTGTGAATCTTCTAATCCCCATGTCTTTTCAGATTGCTGTCTGAATCTTCTGATCCCCATGTCTCATCTGTTGAAGTGATGAACTGTGATCATAGTTTCCTATTTGATTATACGCTTGTTATATGTATGTATACTAGTATATACATTATAAGCTAGTTATAAGCTGGATTAGTTGATTGTATTCAAAAATTTTAGGCTGGTTATATGCCTCAGTATTCCTCAATATATGCCTCAGTATTGGAAAATAAATGGCTGGTTATATGCCTCAGTATTCGTAGAAGAATGCCACTAGTTTGTACATTATAAGCTTGATTATTTGATTGTTTTGGAATCTTATATATGTATGGTTATGTGGGTGGTTATAAGCTGGATTAGTTGATTGTAAGCTGGTTATAGTCTGGATTAGTTAATTGTAAGCTGGATTAGTTGATTGTAAGCTTGTTATAATCTGGATTAGTTGATTGTAAGCTGGTTATCTGTATGTATACTAGTATGTACAAGCTGGATTAGTTTAATGTATTGGAAAATAAATGTATGGTTATTGGCTGGTTATATGCCTCACTATTCCTACAAGAATGCAACTAGTATGTACATTCAAATAATCATATCTACCTTTGCCCATTAAATCAATAGTTTCTTGGAAAATTTGTTCAATGTTTTTAGGGTTATATGGCTGGTTATGGAAGTTTGTATAGCTTGATGTTTGCTTCTTTCTTAGCCGTGTTATCTTCATGTTTGCATGTTTAAGACATGCAATGATTTTTCATGCTATGTTCTATTTGCCATGGTATTTTTTATGCTATGTTTTATTATGCCATGGTATTTTTGCTACATGTCTATATGCGAGTGGAGATGTAGATGATTTTGGGTTGTTTATGCTTCTAGTTTGACATTTATTCTAGATGGCTAGTAACGAGGACGAGCAGTTTGAGAGGATGAGGACATATGTCGCGGCCTTTGTTGTCGTTGTATCGGTGGTGCGACGGTACCTTGAATCGCGGAATAACATTTGTCTCATTCCGCGATTGCAACGTGAAGTACTACGGACAGGCCACATGGATAGGATTATGAGACCCGGGGGGGATTACTGTGTAAGCTACATCCGTATGGATGTAGACGCACTGAAAGAGTTGACAAGGGTGATGAAACTCCGCCAACTTCTCGTGGATACTGACCATGTCACAGTTGAGGAACAATTATGTATCTTTCTCCATATCGTGGGCCACAACACGAAAAATCGTGTCATGCGTATGGAGTTTCTCTTGTCGGGTGAGACCATCAGCCGATACTTCCACATGGTATTGAAGGCTATACTGGCCCTGCGCGACACATATGTGCAACAGCCTGGCCCATCTACACATCCTGAAATTTTGTATAATAGTTCGTATTATCCCTACTTCAAGGTACTATCCAACCACCCCCAATTAAAGTCCTTGAGTACTACCATGAATACCTCGATTTTTCAAACGCCCTTTCATGCCTTACCATGAAAACCTCGATTTTTCTCAATGTAGAATTGTATCGGCCTCATAGACGGGACTCACATAGATGCAAACGTCCCCGCTGACGTAGTACTTCGCTTCTGAGGTCGCAAGGGGGTTACACAGAATGTGTTAGCTGCCGCTACGCCTGACCTCCGTTTTACCTATGTCTTGGCCGGGTGGGAGGGGTCAGTCAATGACTACACCGTTTTGAAAGACGCTTTGACTCGACCTCCTCCGGGTGGCTTGAAAACCATCAAAGGTATAGTGACCAATCACAAATTTTGACTTGTTAGATTTTTTTAATTCATCGATGTAACAATCGATTAAAACATTGTGACTTGTAGGTAAGTATTATCTCGTAGACGCCGGTTACCCAACCTCGCCCGGGTTCATAGCACCGTATCGGGGTGTGAGGTACCATCTCAATGAATTTACCGGTCGCCTGCCAGAAAATAAGAAGGAGCTCTTTAACCTACGCCATTCGTCGCTAAGATCCAGGATTGAGAGAACGTTTGGCTTGCTCAAGAACCGCTTCAAGATTCTTGCGTCGCATCCATTGTTCCCATTCAAGACACAAGTTGATCTTGTCCTTGCTTGTTGTATTCTGCATAATTTTATTATTGACAACTCCCCAAATGATCCGTTAATGATGGTTGAGACCGTTGATGAGGTCCCGCCAATTACGCAACCGCGTACTTGGCGACAGCAACGCGCTGAGCAAGGTGTTTGGCTGGATTACCGCGATCAGATTGCGGAGCAAATGTGGCTTGACTTCGCACCTGTTCCTTAGGATTGAAATGTCATATTTGAATATGTTTCGACTTGGGATGTTATAAATTGCTACAATATGTCGTATGTATGTGTCATTATGCATGTTTTCATTACATATGCCTGTGGTTTAAATAACCGAATCGAAAGTTATCCTATGATGCATCGTGTTCGTTTTGTTTGTTGTGTTTATGAAATGCATAGCATGTTGTAATATCTCCAGACATTGAGACTCCTTCTCAACCTGGCGATGGGTCACTACCACCGCATCGAGTGCCCAAGCCTAAACCCAAGGGCAAGGCCAAGGCCAGGGACAAGGGCAGACTGTCGATGATGAGGATGAGACGGTCTCGAGAGGGGGCACCCCGAACAAGAGGTGGACGGATGGGGATGAGTTCCATGTTCTCTCCTACCACGCCGAGGTTGCTAAGCTCAAGCCCAAAGGAGACAAGTGGTTTAAGGCCCATCACTTCACGGCGGCGGCAAATTATGTGAATGAGCAACTTAATCCCAAGGGGGACTACGAGTACAAGCATGTCAATCATCACATGCAATGGTGCCGTAAGAAATATGGCATGATCAAGGCATTGCTGCTCTTGAGCGGGGCCGGTTGGGAGGAGAAAGATAAGATGTTAACTCTTCCCGCCGAGGTTGCCAAAGCTTATTGTGAGGTGCGTGTGCTCTGGGAACGGTCTCATAGATGTGTCAACATAGATGCTAACTTAGCTTATTTGAAACATAAATACATTATGTCATGTGTAGGTTCATCCCAGGGCTAAGAATCTTATCAACAAGCCGATCCCAAATTTCGACTTGTTGCAACTTTGCTGTAATGAGGAGAGGGGCTTCTGGAGAGTTTGCTCGGTCCACTCATGACGAAGCTGGTGCGAGTGAGCCGATCGTAGAGATCGACGATGGGGAGGATGTTACACCCCTTACTCCAACCAGTGAGCCCGCTAGTCCTGCGCCAATGTCCATGGGTGATAGCAACAACCCTATGGGCACCCAGGGGGGGGAGCCTGCTGCTCGTAGGATGCCTCCTCCTAGGGCTGCAAGCAAGAGGCCAAGGGAATCAAGAGATGAGGCTTTTATAGCGGCCATTGGTAAGGTTGGTGATGCAATCCTATCAGGCCTGCGTTCATCGGCCGACAAGCTCTATGAAAAGGTTATGGAAGTGGATGGGTTCACGGACGATCAACTCCTCCATGTCTTCAACGTCCTCAATCATGATGATGTTGAGGCTAGAGGATTCCTAGTGAAGAGCTTGACTCATAGGAAGATATGGCTAACGGAGTACTTCGAGCGCCCCGATAGATATTGAACACTGATAAGACGTGAAAAGTGCATAAATCACCCTTTTAACTTGGCCTTGTTAGTCTCCGAGTAAGGCCTTACTGATGGATTTTACCCTATTACAGGTACAAGTGCCCCCAACGAGGATTGGATCAAGTTCCGAGCTTAAACGACGTCATTCGGGCCAGTTTTTATGAAGAAGATCGATCCTGTATGGAAGAAGGATCGATCCTTTGAAGTGCTTTAAGAAGGAGCCAATCAGGACAAAAAGGATCGATCCTATGGCATGAGAGGATCGATCATTTTTGCGCATTTCCCCAGTGATAGAACGCAAGTTTTGAAGGATCGATCTTCACACTGGGTAGGATCGATCACTTTTGCGCATTTTCCCGGTGACAGAACGCAAATTCTAGAGGATCGATCTTCACAGACTGGAGGATCGATCTTCATCGGGGCGAAGCCAGAATTCAAGAAGAAAAGATCGATCCTTTCCTATGGGAGGATCGATCCTTCAAGGGACCAACGATCACACGAAGCGAATGATCGATCCTTCACCCTATGAGGATCGATCCTTTGATGCCAGCCGAGCAAAATCAAGGGTTCAGATCTAATCCGAGTGGGGGATGCTTGGAGGCTATAAATAGACCCCTTAGGGGGGATTTCAGGGGATCTTCTCTTAGTCTTCTCCAGCCCTTCTAGGTTTCTTTACCCAATTGAGAGGAGGACTTCTTGGAGGAAACCCATGGAAGGAGAGCTTCATCACCCTCCATCCATGGATCCAACCAAGATGAGTAGCTAACTTCCTATCTCTTGGGATTTCCATGTAGTTGTAGGATTCTTTTGTAGTTTTCTTAGGGTTTTGATGTGTAATCTTTAGGGATTGATCTATTGTATGGATTTGAGCATTATTTCTCTATCTTTGTACATGGATTTCATTTGATGAATGAATGAATGCCTTTCTTTGGTATGAGTTAGAACTTGTGCATGATAGGTGTTTGTTGTTATGCCCCAATGAGTTGGATGTGCTAGAAACACATCCAAATCTATTGGGAGGATTACTAGCCCTAGATTAGAGATTAGGGATGCTAGAACCATCCCTATCTCTCTAATCAAAGGATCCATTCTATCTTTCTCTTGCATTGGATTCGAGGTGCTAGAACCATCTCGATCCAATGCCCGACTCCATGCAATATCTTTTACTTGCGACGAATCGATCTTAATCGAAGGTTCGTTAGCGACGATAGAAGCTAATCACTCATTCGTCGACTTTGTGAATGTGATTATTTCCGGAGGATGATCCTAAACCGACTTCCGTTGAGCGATAAGTGAGGCTAACCACCCGCTTGTCGACTTCTTGATTTCGATCGTCCCAATTGGATTACACACCTTAATTCCTTAGAAGGCTACATTAGGACCTACAATGAAATGGAGATCCCAAGACCTCTCTATATTAGTTACCTTTCTTTTCACTTAGTTAATTACTTTAATAGTCATTAATCCAAAACCCAAATCATTTTAGCTAGTTGTTTGGAGTTATCTATCGAGTACGTTAGTCATTTCTCATTTCCCTGCGGATCGACCCGGACTCCCGCTAGCTACGTAGTAGTTAGTAGGATTCGGTATAAATTGTAATATTTGACGCCCTAGTCACTCTTAACGACGAGTGGTTTGGGCGCGTCAAATTTTTGGCGCCGTTGCCGGGGATTTGTGATTTGAATTTCTTACTTGATAAATTCCTTCATTCAATTAGATTGCTTTATTTTCTTTTATTACAAAATACCAAAAATAGAACGTTGCTTATATTGTATATCTTTTTGTGGTTGTAGGTGAAGCTTCCGAGCGGTGAAGCGACTCATCTACGGGCGAGGATACAAAGTTCTTGGGCCAGCCCACTGTAATGTATCTCTTACCTTGTATGGTCCAAGTTCTTATATGTGTGAATGAATGTGCATGAGGATTCGGATTCCGATTTAGATATCACATTGCAAGAATTCCTAGATTCTAGGACATCTTCAAGTATACCCTTGCATAAGGACCTCCTTTTTCCTAAAATCATGGATGCTCCCAACCCGGACCCCAATCTTAATGTCAATCCAATCCCGGACCGTAGGAGTATGAGGGATTATTATGTCCCTACTACTTTTGCACCTACATCGGGCATACAACAACCCATTGTTCAAGCCGCACATTACGAGTTTAAGCCTCAATTCCTTCAATTCCTTCCAAACTTTCACGGCTTGAGTAATGAGGACCCTTACTATCACCTCGAGGATTTTCTTGAAAAGAGTTCCACGGTCAAAATCCCAAACTTTACCGAGGATGCAATGAGATTGAAATTGTTTCCATTTACCTTGAAGGGCAAAGCCAAGCATTGGTTAGGATCCCTTGAGCCTCAAACGATCACCACATGGGACCAATTACAAAGTGCTTTTCTAGAAAAGTTCTTTCCTATCGCTAAGACTCATGAAATGAGAACCCAAATAGCAACCTTTCGTCAAGAAGATGACGAACTTTTTCATGATGCTTGGGATAGATTCAAAGAGCTTCTTAGAAAATGCCCACACCATCAAAATCCCTAAATGGTCTCTTGTTGATTATTTCTATAATGGCCTTAGACTACGTCATCAACAAGACGTAGACACCGCGTGCGGTGGGGTATTCATGACCAACCCATACGAGGACTCATGGATCTTATTTGGAAAGCTTGCCATTAATTGTTAGGGAGACCTCAGGTGCTAAGGGACAATCCATCCCGAGAGGATTTTTAGAGTTATCCGAAGCTACCCGTGTTTCACAACAAATCGATACTCTAAGTAGGAAAGTTGATCAAGTTCTTGCTCATTCTTTGAATCAAATTCCTACTCCTTCTTCATCGAGCTACCCACTCAATTCTCCATCATTGGGAGAACTTTGCTTCCTTTGTTCGACTCCCGGCCATGTAGTTACCGATTGCCATTTGGCAAGTGAGTACCCGGAGCTCGTGCAAGAGCATATCAATGCGATTTTCAATCAAGCAAAGCCTACTTATGACCCTTATCCAAATGCATACAATCCTAGGCCTCCGATTTCGGGCAATCAAGCCCCAAGCTATCCTCCTAGGTACCAAGCGCCATATCATTCTAACCCACCTCCACAAAATCAATCCACCTACCGGCCACCTCAAGCTCTTCATGTATATCCGCCTCAAGCCCCTAATGCATATCCCTCTCAAGTGGCGAGTTATCCTCAATCCTCTCGTCCTCCAAATTGGAATCAAAGGCCACCTGGGCCTTCCACATATCAAGCTCCTTATCAAGCCCATCAAGCCCCTCAAGCTCCGAAACGTGATCCGTGTATTGAGGAAAGGCTTCTCAAGGCTTTGGACTCTTTTGAGACGAGTACCCAACTTTTGCATTCTCATTCCCAATCCATTGCAAAGTTGGAAGTGCAAATAGGCCAATTGGCCAATACTATGGCAAGAAGGGAGGAGGGTAGACTTCCTAGTCAACCCATAGCAAACCCTAAAGGCCAACATTTTATCGATTCCACTCACGAGGAAGTGCAAGCGGTCACTACCCTTCGGAGTGGAAAGATCTTTCCTAATGTTGAGATGCCTAAAGACACCACATTAGGGCAAGGACATGAACCTCATTTGTCTACTTCGATGAATGATTCTCAAGCATCACCTCCTCATGCTCCTCATGATTCTTCAAGTCAATTGCCATCTTTCAAGGAAACTGAGCCTAGTCTACTCGATCCTTTACCAACCAAAGCTTACATTCCTAAGGCTCCATACCCGCAAGCACTAGTTAATCCTCAAGCTACATCCCAACCTTGGAAGGTGGGCAAGTATGAGGAGATGCTAGAACTTTTCAAGAAAGTTCACATCAACCTTCCCTTGTTGGATGCCATCAAGCAAGTGCCTTCTTACGCCAAATTTTTGAAAGACTTGTGTACCCATAAGAGGCAATCCAAATCTCATGTCTCTAAAAAGCTCTTCCTAACTGAGCAAGTTAGCTCTATTCTTCAACTCGATCTACCTCCGAAATTGAGAGACCCCGGCACTCCTACCATCTCTTGCATCATAGGAGATCAATTGATTGAGGGGGCTCTTCTTGATTTAGGAGCTAGTGTGAATCTCATGCCCTACTCCCTGTTTTGTAAATTTGGCTTAGGAGAGCTCAAGCTGACCTCGATGACTTTGCAATTGGCCGATAGATCTCTCAAGACACCACGGGGTGTTCTTGAAGACATATTAGTCAAGGTTGATCGATGTGTTTTCCCGGTCGATTTTGTTGTCTTAGACATGGAGCCCGGACCAAGGCATAAACAGTCCATTCCCATCATTCTAGGTCGACCATTCCTTGCCACAGCCAACGCTTTAATAAATTGTAGGAATGGAGTCATGACCGTTACATTTGGCAACATGGAGATACGGCTTAACATTTTTGATTCATCTAAGCATTATGCATGTGAAAAAGAATGTTTTATGATTGATGTATAGAATGATCATGACGATGTTGAATGCTTGAATGATTTACTTGATAATGATGAAGAGGTTGATGATGGTGGTTATGATATTAATTTTCCGATTTATCAAGCATTTTACGAAGACATACCCAAGTATGAGAAGGACGCTTGTGATATCAATATGCCGGTCTATGAAGTTTTTGGTGAGGATATATCAATTTTTGGGGACTCCTATGATGTTAATATGCTTATCTATGAGGTGTTTTGGGAGGACATAACTAATGTTGTTGGGCCGAATTTGGTTGCCTTTCAAGAAAGTTTATCAATCTCTCATGATTGTGATGATGAAGGTCAAGATATGTTGTTGGCATTAGAGACTTTTGAAGTTTTGGATGAGGTCTTGCCCATTCTTAAATGTGATTATATAGGCGACGATTGTGTGACCCCTTGGTGGAGGCATGTAAGGGCCTAAGTGTTAAATTCTGGGCTTTTATGTAAGATTGGAGGGCTTTTGGCGTAATTTTACGTTTTATGGGGGGTTTTATGCAAAAAGACCCCTCCTTCTAGAGAATTCGGGTTTCTTCTCCTTCCCCTACTTGGCTGCCAACCCGAGAGATCGAGAGAGATGTTCCAGAGAGATCGAGAGAGATGGAGGGAGATCGAGAGAGAGATCGAGAGGGAGATGGAGAGGAAGCGAAGAGGGTTCACCAGCGCCGGAGAAGAAGAAGGAAGCAGAGGAGAAGGAAGGAAGAAGGGGGAAGAAATCCGGGAATATGAGAAGTGGAGATCACCGGAAAAAAAAGAGCAGATCCGATGAGCTTTCCACCGGGTTTCGTCTTCCTTGGCTTAGGTATGCTTCTAGCTTCTCTCCCCTTTAATTTCCTTTGTTTTCCGTCGATTTTCCGTTGGGTTTTGGGGAGTTTTGTTGTCTTCCGGCGATGGGTCGCCGGAGAAGGTGCCATGGACGGCGACGGGGACCTCCCTCGGCGACTGCAGCTCCGGAGAAGGACCCCCGTGGTCCAGGGCATCTTTCTCCGAGCCCTGTCTGGGCGTTTCCATGGCAGGGGATCCTCGATCCTCCTCCCTGCCATGGTTCCCGGCAAGGTTCCGGCCGGCCATTCCCTAGCCGTGCCCGGGCAACCTTCTTGGGGATCCTGTGCTAGGGTCAACACATGGATTCTCTTCTCCTCTGGTGGTTTTCTCGATGCTTGAGTACCCATGTTCTGGAGGTTTGACGGAGCTCCGGCGTGAGCTCCGGCAGGCCACCAACCAGGCTCTTGCCATCCTCCAGAACAACAGCTTCTCGAGAAGGGGATAAGGGAGTAAGTGGACTTTACTCCCGGAGGGGTCTGCACCATGGTGCAGGTCACCAACCTGACAAACTCTCCGGGGGCCAAGGGTGAACTCCGGCGATCTTCTTGAGGAAGAAGATGACCCTGTGCGGTGCATGTTAGCTCACACGCACAGTGTCTGCTAACATGCACCAGAGCCTTCAGATGGCCGTAGTTGAGCTCTCGATGCCTATTTTCGACGTTTCTCGCGTCATTCGACCTGCTTTTCGAGCGCTAGCTATTGCTAGTAGTTTTAATTGTGTTTTAGGGCTCTAACGGACCGTAGTCTTGTTTATCGTATTTTAGGCGATCGTTTGAGTGGCCGTCAAGTGTCGGAGCGCGGCGTGGACCCCCGGGCTCAGGGATTGCTCGCTGACTGTCCTTTTGAGGTAGGAGTTACCTCCTAGGATTGTTGTGTTTGTATGCAATGTTTTGTTATGTATGATATATGATGTGTTGTGTCTATGTTATGCTATGATGTTTCCTTGTATGGTATGAATATATGATGATTGTTATTGGCTTGATTGCTATGTTCTTTGTCTTGTGCATGCATGATAGGATCGGGGATTAGGATTGGGTCTAGTCAGGTCCCGTAGCTAGACTAGTCAGAGTCTAGGGACTAAGTTGATGACTAGATCTGATATGAGGATTTGATTTGATTGATTATCTAATTTGAGGATCTGATATGAGGATTGATTTGATTGAGGATCTGACTTGAGAGTGTGTTGCCTATACTAGTATACTGAGGCATGTATAGAGTTTATAGGGGTCTGGGTGAGCGTTGGCGGCCGGACGCGGTGCTGTGCATGTAAGATTGCCCAGACTAGCCAGACTATACTAGGATCAGTAGACTAGAATAGGTGGATGTTGTACCTATACTAGTATACTGGGGCTGAGTATAGAGTCTATAGGGGTATGGGCTAGCGTTGGCGGCCGGACGCGGTGTTGTGCATGTAAGACTTACCCATACTAGCCAGATCATACTTGGGCAGTATACTAAGATAGGTGGGTGTACACCCGTGTCTTAGTTGGTGACTCCTACTGGGCTTTAGAGCTCATTCTTGTTAGGTTTTGGTTTTTGTGCAGAGGACCTATGGGTAGGCCAGAGACCAGTGCAGTCCATGGAGGTCCTGTCTCAGGATGAGGAGTCATTTTTATCAATATGTCTATTTTCTTATGTATGATAAAGCATGTATATGTTGGATATGAAACAAAGTTGTATATTGTGGATTTGGCTTAAATATCATGTATATTATTTGAATTGATGTGGGCGTATGTGCCCCTAGATGTGGTGAATGATTGTAAAGAGACAAAGATTTTGATTAAATGTTATAAAGCTATGTTGTAATAGTGATCTCACGTCCCCGTTCCCAAGGGTCATGCCGAAATTTTAAATAAATCTTTGGGATATTTTATATTTAATTGGGGCGGGGCGTGACAAGGCATGCCTTTGATTTGTCACCTTCCACATCTTCCCCACAATAATATTTGCCACAACACTATCATTGCTCATCTTGAATGCCACCCCATTTCCCGCGTTCATGCATACATTCATTCGGCCTTATAAAATCGTTAATAAAAAACGTGACACCTTTTGTGCTAAAATGGACATAAAGTTAAAATGGCTTGTGATGAAAGAAATGTGGTTTTATCATTGGCATTTAAATAAAGTTCTTCGAAAATGGCTTCGATCTCGCATTTCTAGATGCGACCACCATTTAGAGGGGCCATCGAAATTTTATGGGTGAATTCGCATTGTGTCGAGTTAGAGACGGTAAATCAAGCGCTTGGTGGGAGGCAACCCATCCTTTCTTCTTATTTTTCTGAATTTGTGGTTATTTCTTCTTTACATGATTGATTGTTTTTCCCATTATTTGCATGTTTGATTTTGGTGTGTTTTTGATTTAATCTTTGTTGGAATAATTGTGATGTCAAGATGGTATGTTGAATTTGTGGGATGATTGATGTGTTGTCTGATTTCGAGGTTTGAATTGTGGTATTTTAATGCCTAAGGAGCCTTGTATTCATGTTTGGGGTGTGTGGGGCTAATTCCCAGGTTTTCAGCCCAGTTTTGCATTTTGGTACATAAATGATCGATCCTTCAAGAGGAGAGGATCGATCCTTTATGTCCGATTGAATTTACGCTGGAACCTGGGGGCGAGTGATCGATCCTTCAATACCTCATGATCGATCATTTTTGCGAATTTATTCGTGACAGAGGATTGGTTTTGAGAAGATCGATCCTTCTATCCCTCTTGATCGATCATTTTTGCGAATTTATTCGTGACAGAGGGATGGTTTCTGGATGATCGATCCTTGAGCATAGAAAGATCGATCATACCTACTTATACACGTCAGCACGACTTAAGTGGGAACCGTTATGATGCTGCCACGTGTTCAAAAGATCGATCTTCCCTCTCTCAAGAGATCGATCTTTTGCGGGGATGGTTAAAAAAATATATATCCGCGGGAGATCGACTTAGGGCCCCAAGCCCTAAGATCGATCATCTCTCCCCCTTCCCCTGTTCGCCCCGTCGCCACCTCTCTTCTTCGCCGCCTCCAACCGGTGCGCCACCCACTCCTCCGGCCGGATTTCACCGCCGCCGACCTTCCCAAGGTGTCCGCGACCACCCTCCACTTCCCTTCGCCACTCGATCGAGCTCCCGTCCCCCACATTTACCCCACCTCCTCTCACATCTCGGTGAGCGGCGGGGTCCTTTCGCCTCCATCGCAAATCGCCGCCGCCCTCCACCTCCCAGTACCTCCACTACCCCTCCCCTTCACTCCACTTCCCTCAATCGACCCCGGCGCCGTCCACATTCCGTCATCACCTTCCATCGAGCCGCCGGTGCCGCCTCATCCTTCAAGCTCGTCGTCGCCGGCCATCTTTGTGGTTCCACTTCACCCCAAGGCACATCCTCTCCATTCACCTCGATGGTTCGCAAGCATACCGCCGCCATCAAGAAGGCCGCCGGGAAGGGCAAGGCTGCGGCATCCCCTCCTTCTTCCTCACCAGCCGGGCAAGCTTCTTCCACACCATCCTCGCAGCCGGCATCTTCTTCATCTTCCTCTGGGCCGGCCACTGATTCACCTTCTCCTCCTACACGGCCGGTCCGTGCCTCGCGTGCCCCCACCACGTCGTCCCCAGCTCCGGCAGCTTCCAAGAGGAAAGCCTCCGCTGCCCCTTCGTCATCCAATCCTCGCCGATCCAAGAAGCTGAAGAAGCCCAGGCCCTCCACTGCACCCACTGATGTTCGAGGCCTAGATCCGCAGTGGCGACGGGAGGTAAAACTCGAGTACACCTTTGACGTATCCTTCTTCCGCACGATCGAGCATGCGCAAGATTCCGTCGCCACACTGGAAGCCCGCGGTTGGCTGCCCTTCTGCACCCCCTCCACCACTGTTTACCCACGGCTGGCCTGCATGTTCTACCAGAACATGAAGGCTATTCCCTGCGGTAATGAGAGGGACGAGGCTGGTGATGCCCCGAGCCGGGCCTTGGACTTCACTTCGATCATTGACGGCGAGGATATCACGTTCACTGCCCGGGACGTGGCTGCCCTCTTGGGTGTCCCTCGCCACTCCCCTGGTCTCCACCGAGCCACCCCTGAGGAGCTGCCTCATGAGGTGGATGCCCAGCTGCTTCTCCACCCAGATCGCACAGGAGAGAGCAAATTTGTGCGAGCAGAGCTGCCCCCTCAGATGTGGTTGATCGACGATATCTTCCGCCGAAACATTTACCAAACCGGCCACGCCCAGTATAGGACTGGCAAGTGGTTGTGTTCACTTTGGTTTTTGGCTAAGTCGTGGTCGATCGACTTGGCCCAGCAGGTCATCGAGGACATGTCCCAGTTTTATTGTGGAGCGGTTCGGGACCGATCGGACAGTTTTAACGATAAACCCGTCCCGCACCCCTGCCTTATTTCGGCTTTTCTCGCTAGCCAGGACCTAGTCCCTGAGGGCGAGCCTACTGTTTCGGACGCGGTCTTCAGGTTTGCCCGCTTCGGTAAGGCCACCTGGGCCAAGATCCTTAGCCATATGAGGAGAGCCGGCCATCCTCGTCCTCAGCCGAGACCCAGTAGGACCCAGTCGACCCCAGAGTTCGGGCCTGTAGAGCACCCTACCATGGGTGAGATCTATAGGGAGCATCGGGCATTCCAGGACGCGGTGCTGCAGAGGTTGGACGCGGTAGACGCGCGCATCGGCGCCCTACACCAGGTCACGTCGAGTATCCTCGCCCGTCTCGACGCCATCCACCCTCCTCCTCCACCTGTCACAGATCTCGCTTCTTCCCATCCGTTTACTTGTTCAGAGCCGGCACCTCAGGGATGATAGACTATTTCTAGGGGTATTTTCTGTATTTTCTGGATGGTTGGAGTGTATCTCTTTTTGTGTTTGGAGGGTGGGTAACTTTTTGTACTCCATTGCTCCACTTTTGTATATGGTTAACATCATTGATAGTGGATATATTTATATACATGATTTTTGGCGGTGGGGGCGTGCGCCGGGTGTGTCTGTCTGCATGTGGATGTATGTGTCTGTCTGTGGATATATGTATATGAATGTGGATGGATGCTTGTAAATGGTTGGGGTAGTTACAATTCTGTATTTCAATTTGAATGTAAACATGTTGGATGCAATTGGCATCTTTGTACAGCCCTTGGGCGTATTGAATAAATAGAGGGAATGCTGCCCAATTTTTCTCAAAAATTTATCATATCTATTCTTTGATTTCCATAATTCTATGGGTGGTATCTTCTCTATGTTTTTACAGGGCATACGAGCTTTGGATAGCAACGCAAAATACGACATTTTGACATCACAATAATACGGTTTTTCACGACTAACCTTGACCCTAACTCCTTTCATATCTTTCGTCAAGGTTACATTTTCGGCCGTTTCGTCACAAGGTTATCTCTACACTTTCCCTTCTTCCGTGCTTGAGGACAAACCCGTTTAAGTTAGGGGGTATGGTTGCATCATGTTTATAGATAACCTGTGATCGATCTACAGTTAGTCACACGTTTATTTGATTGGTAAATATGCGAAAAATTTTCAACTCTTATGCTAACATGGATGACTATCACATAATTCATTTTGATTCCCATGCTTTGGAAAATTTGGCGAATCATTTCATGAGTAGTGTTATTCTTCTACTTTAATTCTTCTTGTCATGCATTAAGGACATTTAAGTGATCCAATCCACTTGTGCACTTACACTTGTATGAGGGGGCAAGTAGTGTTTGATTGGGGGACCTTGATAGATTGGGAGTCCAAAGTTATTTACACTCGATTGAGATGACTTGTAGTAGGGTTCGAAGCCAAGTTAGAGGCCGAGAGCCAGGTTAATAAAAGTGACTAGCCTTGATTCGTATCCTTCTAGGCTCGAGTAGTAAGATCCGAGGGGTGCTTCAACACCTAATGCCCTAAAGCCGCCTGGCTTGGGAGTCATTGATCTAACACTCGTTAAATGGGCCTAGTAGAAAGCTTAAGGGATCAAGGCATTGCACGGTCACACTAGCTTCAAATAAAAGCTTGCTGGTCAGCTGTGATTCGTGGCCTGCTAGGTTCGGGAAATTAAGCCCGAGGGGTGCCTCAACACCTAGTGCCTTTAGGTCATCTGACCGAGGAGCCACTGGCCCAAATCTCGTTACATGGGCCTAGTAGAAAGCCTAAGGGATCATAGCATTGCACGACCACTAGTTTTAGTCAGAAAAAAAAAAGAAAAAAAAAGAAAAAAAAGAAAAAAAAAAGAGAGAACAAAGATTTTTTAAAAACTTGTCATTTGTTCGACCGGTGTAAAACGCTAAGGATGTCTAGTTTTTGATTGGAACCCCACTTGAATGACTATGAGACCCCGAATACTTGAGTAGCAACTCTCACTACACGGATTGCTTAGATGATCTTTAATCTTGTTCAAGTGCTTTGAAGTGTTTGAATGATGCTATTGATGGAATTATTCGCTTGCATTTTACTTGTGCTATGGGTTGATGAATGGAGCTATGCATTTGAATCTATGTGTGCATATGAATGAATTTTGATCGTATAAGAACCAAAGCTTTATGAGAAGTGACTAATTGTTGATCGGGGGATTGTTCTTTTTGAGTTTCTTATTTCTTCTCTTTCCCTTCTAGTTATTTTTCTTCTGCTTTGCTCGAGGACTAGCAAAGTTCAAGTTAGGGGGTGTGATAAGACGTGAAAAGTGCATAAATCACCTTTTTAACTTGGCCTTGTTAGTCTCCGAGTAAGGCCTTACTGATGGATTTTACCCTATTACAGGTACAAGTGCCCCCAACGAGGATTGGATCAAGTTCCGAGCTTAAACGACGTCATTCGGGCCAGTTTTTATGAAGAAGATCGATCCTGTATGGAAGAAGGATCAATCCTTTGAAGTGCTTTAAGAAGGAGCCAATCAGGACAAAAAGGATCGATCCTATGGCATGAGAGGATCGATCATTTTTGCGCATTTTCCCAGTGACAGAATGCAAGTTCTGAAGGATCGATCTTCACACTGGGTAGGATCGATCACTTTTGCGCATTTTCCCGATGACAGAACACAAATTCTAGAGGATCGATCTTCACAGACTGGAGGATCGATCTTCATCGGGGCGAAGCCAGAATTCAAGAAGAAAAGATCGATCCTTTCCTATGGGAGGATCGATCCTTCACGGGACCAGCGATCACACGAAGCGAATGATCGATCCTTCACCCTATGAGGATCGATCCTTTGATGCCAGCCGAGCAAAATCAAGGGTCCAGATCTAATCCGAGTGGGGGATGCTTGGAGGCTATAAATAGACCCCTTAGGGGGGATTTTAGGGGATCTTCTCTTAGTCTTCTCCAGCCCTTCTAGGTTTCTTTACCCAATTGAGAGGAGGACTTCTTGGAGGAAACCCATGGAAGGAGAGCTTCATCACCCTCCATCCATGGATCCAACCAAGATGAGTAGCTAACTTCCTATCTCTTGGGATTTCCATGTAGTTGTAGGATTCTTTTGTAGTTTTCTTAGGGTTTTGATGTGTAATCTTTAGGGATTGATCTATTGTATGGATTTGAGCATTATTTCTCTATCTTTGTACATGGATTTCATTTGATGAATGGATGAATGCCTTTCTTTGGTATGAGTTAGAACTTGTGCATGATAGGTATTTGTTGTTATGCCCCAATGAGTTGGATGTGCTAGAAACACATCCAAATCTATTGGGAGGATTACTAGCCCTAGATTAGAGATTAGGGATGCTAGAACCATCCCTATCTCTCTAATCAAAGGATCCATTCTATCTTTCTCTTGCAAGGTGCTAGAACCATCTCGATCCAATGCCCGACTCCATGCAATATCTTTTACTTGCGACGAATCGATCTTAATCGAAGGTTCATTAGCGACGATAGAAGCTAATCACTCATTCGTCGACTTTGTGAATGTGATTATTTCCGGCGGATGATCCTAAACCGACTTCCGTTGAGCGATAAGTGAGGCTAACCACCCGCTTGTCGACTTCTTGATTTTGATCGTCCCAATTGGATTACACACCTTAATTCCTTAGAAGGCTACATTAGGACCTACAATGAAATGGAGATCCCAAGACCTCTCTATATTAGTTACCTTTCTTTTCACTTAGTTAATTACTTTAATAGTCATTAATCCAAAACCCAAATCATTTTAGCTAGTTGTTTGGAGTTATCTATCGAGTACGTTAGTCATTTCTCATTTCCCTGCGGATCGACCCGGACTCCCGCTAGCTACGTAGTAGTTAGTAGGATTCGGTATAAATTGTAATATTTGACGCCCTAGTCACTCTTAACGACGAGTGGTTTGGGCGCGTCAAACACGTCATATTTTGGTTTCTGATCCGTAGCAAATATTTTAGCTTTTGATATTTTGGATACATGCACTTGATGTTTTTTGGATTATGTGCATGCAAACACTAACACTACCACCACTAGCTGCGGCATATGATGCTATGTATGTATGTGTTTTATGTATGATGTTTTTTGGATTATGTGTATATAAAATGCATAGTATGTTTAAAGTGTTTATGTGTTGGTTTACTTGTTGGTTTACTTGTTTACATGTCGATGGTCAATGGCCATCGTTGCAGGAATTGTATTAGTTTCATCCTAGGTTATTAGCTTCATGTTTTGTCGGGGAAATGATGATTTGGTACCTTTGTTTTCAAGTTATTTTTGAGTCATGATTTAATGGTTGTATGGGGAAATGATGATTCAAAGGCAACACATAGTATGTTTTGTTTTCGCTTTCTTGTGGGGAAATGATGAGGGCTCAGGGTGTTAGAGATGTGAAATGGCTTGGCAATTGGATGGCCAATTACAAGCAACTAATTGCCGCCATAGAAAGGACAATGATGACATTATTTCTGAGTCCTTTGTGAATTCTTCAAGATACGGGCAACACATAGTATGTTTTGTTTTCGCTTTCTTGTGGGGAAATGATGAGGGCTCAGGGTGTTAGAGATGTGAAATGGCTTGGCGATTGGATGGCCAATTACAAGCAACCAATTGCCGCCATAGAAAGGACAATGATGACATTATTTCTGAGTCCTTTGTGAATTCTTCAAGATACGGGCGACAAGTGTTGGAGGTCAGTAAAGTCCTTGTTCTTTTTTTCTTCGCCTAGCCTTCCTTGTATGCATTTCATTGCTGTAAACTAATGGGTGTGGATTTGTTAAACTAGGTATGCAACATTGTGGAAGGACGAGGAGAATAGCGTAATCAAGGTGCACAAGGAAAATGACCTCTTAATGTGTTGATCATCAAGGTAAGTTTCCATCAGCTTGACATGTCATTTGCCACTACTGGTCTGTGAGATGCCAGTTTGGTGTGTTGATCTTAGTGGTGGCAAATGTCATTCAAGCTAATGGTGATATGCCAATTTTTTCTAATTGATCTTGTGGAGTACTTTCAAGTGCTTGTGTAAGCTTCCATTGTCATTCAAGCTAAGGTAAGTACTTTGATCTTCTTGTATTGGCTATTATTTTTTGCATATAACCTTCTAGTATTGGCTTTTGCATATAAATATGCTCTCATGAGTTATTACTATATTCTAAAAGGTGATTTTGTTTTGCTGGTTGCTGGATCACAATTAGAATGGTCGAAGTAACATACTCTCATGGGTTATTACTATATTCTAAAAGGTGGCTCTTCCTGTGGGGCCTAATTACTTGCTGATTAACTGCTATCTAGTCTGGGTACATTATTTTCGAAAATGCAACTTTTGTCAGATCCCAATCATGTGCTTGGTTACTTATTGCTTACATTTGCACAAGTCCTGTTACCAACTCTGTGCAGGTAAACCAAGGACTGAAGATAGATGTGATTTAAGGAACATTGTTGCTTAAAACTGCAGTACTATGCATGTGTATATATAGATCTACTACAGCTATACAATTTTCGATGTGAACATTCAGTCTAGATAGAGCAACCAATTTGACAAGGATAGGTTTATGCCTCTTCTCGTTCGTTGTGATTTCTTTTAAGCTTATTGTGGAAGCAGAGTTTGATTGATGAATAACACGTTTAGCTGTAGCATTTCCATTGCAGTATTTAAAGCTCAGACTTGTACATAAAAAATGCATCGATACATACACATATATCCAAATGCTAACTTTTACATTTTTGTGCAGTTTCATGCTAGTTCTTGTGTACCTTATTGTTGTGATCAAGTATAAGAATTGATTGCTATCTTCGTTCTTGTAGCATTGTGAATGGAGCCAACATGCATTGTGCAATATCTTCTTTTTTTCTATTCTCTACAGTTATGCGTTGTATTTTTACTTCTATCATCCATCTTGTAGTCATGTATTGGCATTTCCTAGCTGAATTATTTTTGAATTGGTAAAGTTAATGATTGGTCAGTATTTATCAATTTTAGGGCGATGACAGTGATCTGGAATATGGCTTAAAGCAGAAGTTGTATAAGCATTGCCCCGCCACTCAGAAGCATTGCCCCTATGTAGTAATTCTATAATTTTTTGCAGCCGTCGATGATCAAGTTATGCATGACACTGAGAATTGATTGTTGGACAGGCTACATGTAATAAATCATTATATCTTAATATTGAGTCTTATTCACATGTAATTGTATCAATAGTTGGATGTATGTTGCATGTCAATGGCAGCATCCAATTGTATTTTTTTCACTCGTGTCAGTAGTTGGATGTACTATTGGTCTTGAGACCACTTGGAGTAATGTTCATAATTTTAGACTTGGAATTGGAATTGGAACCGTGCATTATATAAGTTTTAGTGAGTACTTGGTTTGGATTTGGTTGTTAATTTAAAAATATTCCACCTCATCAACATCCCTTCATCCTCCGAGGAAATCTCCTAACAGTCTTGTGAACCTCCTCGTGATCAAAACAGTTGCCAAATGCCAAGGCCTTAGCCTCGAGTTGTGGTGGAGAGGGACGGGGCGGCGCTCGAGAGTGGAGAGGGAGGTGGGCTCGTGGACGAGGCGGGCGGTGCTCGAGGGTGGAGAGGGGTGGGGCGGTGCTCGAGGGTGGAGAGATCGTTGCGGTTGAGAATGAATAAGTCGTGATCGAGGGCGGTCGAGGGACTACGCATGATCCAACGGCTAGGATCGGCTTTCCTTGATCCAATGGCTAGGAAACGATTTCCCTGCACAGTGCTAGCGAGTTGGTTCTATCTAGATAATTCATATATATATATATATATTATATAATAATGTCCACTAAGTTCATCTCAAAACTTTATATTTATTCATGTCGTACTAATAACATGTTAATGGGTTATCTGTACATGTTTACATGTTAACATGTTGATGATCAATTAATAGGTTAACGGGCAGTTCACAAGACCCTCAAAAATTAATGGGTCGGACCTGACCCGTTAACCTATTGACCCGACTCGTTATACAACCCTAGCAAGTACAAGTAAATTATGCTTAAAAACTATTATAATATTATAATTACATCATCTATAAATCTAACTCACCCAAAAACATGGGTGGTATGCTCACCACCCCTAGTTGGGGGTGACCGTATCCCCAGTCCAAGCACCAACCAAACATCAGAACTCAGAAAATCCTAGAACTCAGCCACCACTCCAACACCAACCAAACACCAGAACTCAGAAAATCCCAGAACTCAGCCTCCACTCCAGCACCAACCAAACAGCAAAAGTGTCAGAATTTACCAGAACTCAGCATCCACTCCAGCACCAACCAAACAGCAAAAGTGTCAGAATTTACCAGAACTCAGCATCCACTCCAGCACCAACCAAACAGCAAAACTAGCAGCCCACTTCAAGAAAAGTCACTCCAGTGAACTCACTCCTAAAAAAGTCACTTCAGCCCAGCTCAGTCCTCAGCAACCAAACAGCCCCTTAGGATACATGTCATGTGCATGTACACTCCTATGTGGCTAACATCCAAGCCCTAGAGTGAAGTTATTAGGGGGGAAAGCAGTCGCTTGGATGTTAGCCACATAGGTTGTGTACATGCACATGACATGTATAAAAATCTTTTTCCTTCTTGAAACCTTATAATAAAAGTTTTGGAAATTTTTGATTGCAAATTAAGATCTATTAATGTGTTTTAGGCGGGACATGTAACTTCACTTAACGACCCAAGCCATCAAATTTGATCCGCATGTCGGAATGTGTTGTGTCCCGGCCTGACCCTTGCATATGCATGGACCAAATCAGGTCGGGTCAAATGCATCACAGTTACAAATTTGGATCAAAATGCTGGCCTAGACCCAGCCCCAATTTCTTCGGATCAAGGCCCTAATCGACTTTTGAGTTGGTCTCAGCCATGAACCAAAAAATTAGATTTTATTTTATTTTTAGTTTTTATTTAATTTGTTTGTGATGACGATGGTGAAATTTAGTTGAGCCCTCTGGCTAGACTAGAAGATTAGTACTCAACTGATAATAAGGGAATTATACATTTATACTGTTGGGAAGGACTAAACGGTAGTTTTTGCAACATTTGTAAATTTGAACACTAACAAAAGCCCGGGAAGGAAATGTTGGGTTAGCAACGGAAAGAAGCTTTATTCATGCTTGCAGCGATAGACCTCCGACATGCCGAGACCTCCGCGCTCTCACCCGTCTCCACGCGCTCATGATCCTCACTGGATCCTTCAACCATCCCCACTCTCCAGGCCACCTCATCGCCGCCTACGCCCGCCTCGGCGACGTCTCCAGCGCCAAATCCGTTTTCGAAGCATGCCATCGAACCACCACGTCGACATGGAATTCCCTCCTCATTGCGTACTCCCGACGTGAGTCACTCGACAATGTGTTTCGCCTTTATGATCGTGTTAGCCAATATAATGGCTAATCAATCAATGATTAACATGTCAGCATAATAAATATGGCCGACAGACTTTCAAACCAAATTGGACGATATCACTCAAAGGTAAAATCGGCACCCAAAGAATGAAACCATCGATTAAAATCTTCGCCCAAAGAGAAAAATCATCAATCAAGAATGATGATTGTTTCCACATAAAGAAACCATCAGTAAAGGGCGATAATGATCTAACAATGATGACATTGTTAAATAAAAATGATAATCTTCCTTACACAAGAAAGTTATTGGCCAAAAGCAACAACAAGTCATCGACCAAAACTTAGTTCATTCAAAGACAGTAAGTTAACAACTTTGGATGATGAAGAAACAGACTAGAAAAAGATAACAATCAAGAAGGACAAAATTACAACATGCACAAGCTCACCGACTGGACGCAACCGTCATCAGCCATAAGCTTATCGCCCAGACGCAATCGTCATCGGCCAGACGCTCGTCGCCTAGACGCAACCGTCATCGGCCAGAGCAAAGATGATTTATGCTTTCTTTAATTAATTTTGTAATATTAGATGATTTATGCTTTCATTAGGTTAACTTAGATTATTTTAAGTTAATCTAGATAATTAGCTTTTAATTAGATTATTACATTAGGTCTAATCTAGATTTCCATTTAACTTGACACCTCTGTTCGTTTAGAAGGAGTAGAACTTAACTACAATTATCTGATACTTAAGTGTGGAGTAGATTTTGACTTTGACTATTTGACCGGTCAACGGTTAGATTTCTGTTCTAACAGGTAGCATGGTCTCGAAGTCCTGGCGAAGCCCGATAGCTCCACCTTCACGGTGGCGCTGAAAGCTTGCGCTCATTTGTTGGATTTTGGAACTGGAGAGGACATTAGATCACACGCGGTTGATCTTGGCTATGAGAGTGATGTGTTTGTGTGCTCTTCGCTGTTGAATTTGTATGTGAAGTGTGGGAGGATGAGTGAGGCGATGGAGTTGTTCGACAGAATGCCGAAGAGAGACCTTGTTTCTTGGACTACGATGATAACTGGTCTGGCAGGTTCCGGGAAGGCGCTCGAAGCCGTGGAGCTTTATAGAAGGATGAGAAGATTGGGGTGTATGGAAGGGGATGGAGTTGTAGATACGTATGCCAAGACCGGAGGCTTGAAACTTGCAAATCTCGTCTTTGTGAATATGCCGTACAAGAATGTCGTTTCCTGGAGCGCTCTGATCTCCGTCCGGCTACTCTCAGAATGGTTTCGCTAGCGAGGCCTTGTTGACATTGATGAGGATGCAGGATTCGGGGTTGCAGCCGGACTTAGTTGCTCTTGTGAGTGCGCTCTTGGCTTGTTCGCAACTGGGGTACTTGACTTTCTTGAGACCTTGTAGTAAATGTTGGGCCTAGGCCCAAATCCAATATTTTTGGATCAAGGCCTGAATGGGCTTTCAAAATGTTCTGGCCCGTGACTATATATATATATATATATATATATATATATATATATATATATATATATATATATATATATATATATATATATATATATAAAAGGAGATTATCTAGAGGGAACTGGTTCTCTAACTCTTGTAGACTTGTAGAGAGAACCAGTATTTGGACCCCCCCCCCCACCCTATCCACTCAATCGCGACCCGAGCCCCTCTCTCCCGTGCCCTAGACGTCGCCGACGCCTTGCCCGCCCCGTCCACCCTCGACCTCGCCCCGGCCTCCCTTGTGAACCAGTTCTCTAAACCTCTGGCGCCGCCCTCGAGCTTCCACGACCGCCGCCGACGCCTCACCTCGTCCACCCTCGAGCCCCTCTTTCTTTTATGTAACATTTCTTTTATGGTTTACTTGTAGGTCTACTTTGATTACACGAGGAGCTTTCGGGTTAAATGCAACAAAGTGTCTATTGTGGGTTGATGATCGAGAAACTCCATGTTGTGGTTTTTCTTCCTCAACAATGCCGTTTTTTTGTTGTGGTTTTTTCATGTGGGTTGATGATGGAGAAACTCTTGATGAGCAGAATAAACTCTCTTGAAGAAAGAAAGTCTGTAGTCCAAACCAACCTGCAAAAGTTGGAGGAAATTGGTTCCAAGATGGCTTTTTGATTGCATGTTCTATGCACTGTTGTTCTTACATAGATTGTACTCGTAAGATTTTAACTGATGGATTGACAGGGTTTGTATTTTATGTAAGAGATTGATCTCGATGTACTTGAACTTCTTGTGAATTAAAGCCGGGTTGAAAAACATCCCTTGTACTTAAACTTGACCTGAATTAAATCGAGGTGGGGATACATCCCATTGTATACAATTCCCTGTTTTTTTATTGTATTTCAACTGCTTCAGCTTATTAAGCACATAGATTTGAATACATCTGTGACAAATATGCTATAGAGATATGTTGAGTGATTATTCTCAGCATATGTAACTGAGTTCATCTGCTTTATATATGCTGAGAACAATATCTTTACAACTGAAAGCAATTGAGAACAATTTCAATTGATTGCATCAATTGAATACAAGTTGCAAAGCTTGATCATTCAACATTCAGAAGAATACATCAATTTAACACAACTGGACACTTTCATATCATTCAACATTAAATTGTACAATCAAAAGTAGTACTAGAGCACATAACTTTAGTCTCATACAAAACTAGATCATATAACTGCCATCAAAGCAATTTCATACAACCCCATATTCATATGATTGCATAAACAAAAAGAAACTCCACTACATTTTCCTTCAACGCAAAAAGAAACTGTATGCTCATGTTGTTGTCAATGCTACACAATCTTAAACAGAAGAATCACTTATACAACCATACGGAATAAAAACCATTATCCATGAATTGTAGATACATTTGATACAAGTTTTCAGTTGCATTTTCAGTAAGGAATTCATAACCATCTTGCATCTGTTCTATAACTGTAGAACATATTTTTGGGAGAAACCCTTGGTGCAGTATTCATGGCTATCATCCACAACCTGCTGATCACTGTCATAACACAAGATAGAACACCCCCACCAAAAAACATTTAAGAAAACAAAGCATAGATTTGATTCATAGATGAGCCAAAGAATCGATTTGTACACTCACAACACCTTGTCTAGTTCATTGAGGAGCCTCTCGGAATCGTCAAAGAAGAGGGTCACCACCACATCCTGGAGCTGTTGTAGCTGTGTGAACTGCTCATCTTGGAGCCTCTTGAAATCATTGAGGGTTGCCGGGGGCGACATTGGTCGGCGGAGAAGCGGCGGCAGCGCTCTAGGGTAGAGAGAGCTGCGATGGGGCGGCGCGATGGCGAGGCGGGGGCGAGGTCAAGGGTGGACAGGGCGAGGCGGGCAGTGGCGATGTCTAGGGCACAGGGGAGAGGGGCTCGGGTCACGATCGAGTGGATAGGAGGGAGGAGGGGGGGGGGGTGGTTAAGTCCCCCGAATATAGAGAACCAGTTCTCTATACAAGAGATAGAGAACCAGTTCTCTATACAAGAGATAGAGAACCAGTTCCCTCTAGATAATCACCCTATATATATATTACCGGTGGTTGTGTACGATCATGATAAAATGAGTAGAGAAAAGTACCGGTTAAACTGATAAAGAAGGCAATAATGTTGTTGGGAATGACTAAATGGAAGCTTTTGCCACATTTGAACCAACAAAAACCGGGAAAGGTGGATTCGGGGGGTTCCTACCGGGCATATGCGCTGAAGAGTAAGCGATGCTATTTCCACGACAAGGAATGCATACGTGCACTTGGGCAGCTGGGCTTATGCCCAAAATATGGAGAAGCCTGCTGATTTCTTGAAACAGAGAATTTGCTGCTAACTAGGGGCTAAAACTAAAGATCCACTCATGCATA
Source organism: Narthecium ossifragum (assembly GCA_963920575.1). Classification (NCBI taxonomy): domain Eukaryota; kingdom Viridiplantae; phylum Streptophyta; class Magnoliopsida; order Dioscoreales; family Nartheciaceae; genus Narthecium; species Narthecium ossifragum. The sequence goes on along the minus strand of OY986969.1, from coordinate 2,731,636 downwards.
AATCTCTCTTATAGTTTCCTGGAGAGATAATTGGCTCTGAAATGAATGACATAACATCAATTTTGAGAAGCAAAAGACTAAGAAAGAGCGAGAGGTTATGGTATTGCATTCTGTCAATCACGTCATCATTCTCTTGGGTTGCATGCACATAAGTCCATTGAAATTTGTAATAATATTGCATTTCAATGTTTGAATCGCCGGACCTCAAATGGCTGGACTTCAAAAATTAATGAAATGCAATGGAGAAGCGAAACAAGACCGCTGTTATTTGGTCCTCATTTCGAATTTTGAACAGTCTCTTTTACGGCCACGTGGCAAGTGACACATGAGAGCAAGGGGTTTACGTGTAAAAAAAGAAAAGAAAAGAAGGTCCTATATGAAAACGAAAACTGGGCCGGGTCTTAAAGTATAAAAAGGAATTATTGAAGGGCTAAAGTGAAAGAAATACTGTTTCCCGCCTTAGTCTTCGATCCTCTCTGCCAGGCGCGGAGCCAAAAGCTAGGAGTTCTTAGCCGATCTTATTTCCTCTCATCGGAAACCGTAAAAGTTCTTGAATCTCGCCGTTTCTTTTCCCATGGCGTTTTGCCTCCTCTCGTTTCTAGCTTCTTTGATGGCATACATACCGCCTCACCGCCGGCGGTCGGATTCCAGATCATCGTCGTCCGGCCCTTCCTCCCCCTCTGCTTCGCCATCCACTTCCTCGCCCGCAACGGCAACGGCCACGGCCGTGGCCACCTCCACCTCCCCCTTCCCTGCCACGGCCACCTCCACCTCCACCTCCTCCGCCACCACGCACCTGGGGGTACCTCGCCACCGCCATACAGAGAACCCCGGGCTCTCGTCCAACCCTTCCTCTCCCGCAACGCCAGCCCACCAAACCCTAATCCATTCCTCCTCATCCTCCTCCCCATCCTCCCCCGCCACTTCCGCCCATCGCTCCAGGAGGTCGAGTTCTGACTTCTGCACCATATATCGCTGGTTTCCTACCAGTGGTCTACTAGGGTTCCAGCTTGCCGCTCATTCCATTGAGCAAGAAGCGCACCTGCTGACGGTACCAGATCGCGCTGATCCGGATGAGAGGTTTTGGTTCATCACGTCACGACGTATCTGCGAAGAGATGATGGGTCTGCTACCTACGATCCGGGATATGGGAAAGATGGCTATCACTGTTTGTATCGGAAAAGTACTATGGCATGGGTAAGTTGTAGGGTTTTGGGTACCTCTTTTATATTAGGATACGGGGCCTTCGTAGAATATGCATAAGACTAACAAACTTGAAGGACCAAATCCTCCTAGAACAGAAAGACTAAGTAGATCTAGAGGCTTGTTCTTGTTTGTCCTAATTGGCTTATATCTAGATGTCCCTACTTGTTTAAAGTTGTGCAAAATCATAGAGCTTAAATTCATTGAGTGTTCATGTGAGCCTATCATTCAGTGAGCTTAAATTCAGTGAGTTTCAAACTGTCAGTTTCAAAAAATTAAGGAGGGTATTGTAACTGTTTAGCTCCTGATTCTATCTATTTGTGATGGTTTACTCAACTGAAACAAACAGCATAATTGAGCATAGTTGCAAGTTGCAACACTCAATTCAGGCCTGTTCTTGTTTGTCCTAATCGGCTTAGATCTAGATATCCCTACTTGTTTAAAGTTCAGCAAAATCATAGAGCTTAAATTCAGTGAGTGTTCATGTGAGCCTATCATTCTGATATCTTATCAGACATCTATTTCGTCACAGAATGGAATAAGGATGGAATAGTTTATATCTTTGAGATCCCTCTGGATTTCGTCGTTGGTTTGCTGGCCTTACTGTGGCTGTAATTCTTTAAATCATGCTATGACCTTCGTCCAAAGGAAAGAGGCCATGTGCTTCATTTTAATCGCAACTTGCCATGCGCTCGTAGTCCACCTAGCTCCACTGGAGAACAAATCTTGTGCCATGCCACATTACGGATGCTCGACTGCCTTTCATGCCACAAAATTCCTACACATCCTCTCCATCTTCCTCAAAGTAACATGAAATTCCCTCTTTTCTCACTAATTGCCATCACTCAATCGGAGTCGTGTTGTCTGTATCTTTACTACTAGACCATGTTATATTGTTGTAATACTGCTGGGGAGAAGAAACTACTTAAATGCCCCTCTCTCATACTCTGTTCAATTTGCAGGAGTGTCAATGGCTGCTCGAACACTCTAAGGAGAGTGGATGCAGAATCAGGTGATCGCCGACTTTCAAGAAAGACATTTTATTCAAATATTCCAGAGCAGCACATTGGTTTCTTTGAGAACATCAATATGGAAAACATTGGATTTCAGTTCTCGTCCACAAAAGTTGTTGTCACAATGAGGGTAATTCATGACTTCCTACTGACAATTTTAGAATTTCAATTATGTTTATCTGACAATTTTTTGGTTGCAGATATTAGATCGTTTTCTTAATAGCGTGATGATTTGTAAGTGCTCTGTTAGTGGTGGAGAATTGAAGGTTTTAAAGGTATATGTCTGTGCACAAAGCCGAATGGAGCAGATAATTTGTTAATAACTCAACGTTCTTTTTTCTTATGTAGACTAAACAGCAGCATGAACGACATTTAGTTGTTGATCTTTCATGTCTAAACAAGGACCTGGACATGCGCTTAATGCTGAGTACCACAGCCTCCTATGGATCATCGGTAAGCACGCACTTTGGTTCTAAGGTTAGTCCATTTGAAGGGTTTTTTTTTTCCCTAATAACGTTTTGAAGTTGTGTTGCAGAATTATGCAAATGATTTCTTAAACAAACTTGTCAAAGGAGCTTCTTTAGACCCCAACATAAAAGGGGGGGTGAAGTGGCCTCTTGGGGCATGCTTATTTGATGATTATAGGTACCAGTTGACTGAGGTAAGGCATACAATGTTCCAGTGTTACAAGTCTGAAACCATGACCCTTAGTCGTGGTATCTCAAACCGCTATGACTATAGAAGCTGCTCCGGTGAAATATCATATAAAGTCACCGTGAAGCTCACTCCCTTAACTAGACAGTTAGAGGTACTTTGATTAAACCGTCGAACTCACTCTTACGATGTTTAGACATTATTAGAAACGACTTTATGACTTTACGACTTGCAGGAAGATCAGCCCTCGCAACTGGAAGCAATGCTTCAACAGGGACTACGTAGGATCTATGAGAATTTCGATAGATGAGTATTCTTGATATGTGCTGCTGAGCCTTTGATCTGATTTTAGCCTTTTCTTAGGAGGTAAATGTAACATCCTGGCCGGTTTAGTTACTTGGGCATCTTTTGACTCTTTGATTTGGAATTTGGCTTGACTTGATCGAATCAAAAATTCGATCAGCTCAAATGGCTGCCATTTGGTTTGGCATGGAGGAATTCGCTCCTGTTATGACCGATAGACTGGTGGCCTTTTTGGTTCTATTCCTGATGAAGAACGTGAATTGGTGATGGATTTTGATCCAAATTTTATGAGAGATTCTTCTTGATTTTTGTACTGAATGGTAGAAGGGTGATGTACACTCTTTGCTGGTTAGTGTCAGTCTTTGTTCTAAGTTTTGTGGGATATTAATGAGAAAACAGGAAATTTGACTTCTTATTCTGAGCATTCAGTTTATGCTTGTAATTTGGAATGGCTCACCTCTTATTAGATTTGCAGTTTGTATATTCAAGAATATGTAGTCCTTGTGCGTCAAAAGTTAGATTGCCAATTAGCTTTTAACCTTGAGTTCATGGTCTGATCATGACACCTGGTCCTATTTGCTATTTTAATCTATCTACATATTGCACTTTCTTTCTTCTGATAGCTTTTTGGGCCTGGGTGTTTTGCCTGGGAGTTTTGGAAAGTTTAGTGTAGAATGTAACTAAAAATTCTTCTCATAGGTTTATGAATCATCTTTTGCATGTTCTTTGAATTGGTTGGTATACCTTGTAGCTCCTAGGTATGGTGTTTTTGCAGTCAAGAACCTTTATTGCCTAGTTCCATTTTCTCATGTCTGATCTGGTAGCTATTCTTCAAACCATTGTGTTAATCTTCAAAGTTTTTTCCCCCTATTTTGCCAATCTACCTAGTGTTGAATTGATCATCTTTCCAGCTTCCTTTCTTAAAGTATCATCATGAACTATCATCTTATTAACGACATAGATAAGTTTATATGCTTAAACTTACTGAATCAGATTCATTAATGGGAATATTTAATTCAAAGTAGACACATAAGAGCTTAATTACTATAAGTCATCGCCTTAATTTTTGGTTGAGGGCGCATCGACCATTCTGAATGGTTAGGCAGGTGACGCTATTTGCAAAAGTAATCATTATATTTGCATGTAAGGTATCTGTATCACCAGCCTTTTAAGGTTGAATGTCGACACCGATAAACTGATCTCTGTTCGTGTTTATGAAAGTACATTAGGTGTCTTCTAAATGTTGTCTATTTTTCACTTTTCTTCATTTTTATGAATGTGCATGGCCATGGACAGCCCGTGGTTTTAGTTAATCGATGCAAACTTGGTTAAGTAATTGATCCTCTTTTCCTAAATCCACGGGTGGTTGGCAAAACAAAGTCCAACTTCCAAGTTTATGAGTTTAGATGGAGAAGCTTCAGAGAAAGAAGCTTGAGAATTGCTGTTTGTGATGTGTTAGAAACCATAAATCAGCTCTATCGATTGAGGTAGCCCTACTGCATAAACATATATGAATTGCTTCTCACATGATTCTTCAGGAAGGAATCCTTTCTGATTTGATGAGAAATTCTGCTATATTTAGTATTGAGTACCACTAAATCCTCAATAATTTTTTTGGCTACAACAGTTATCTGCAGAAGTAGATCTTGCCATCACATTCTTTGAGAAACAAGGCTGTTAGTTCTCAGTGAAACTCCTGCAGATGAAGCAAGAGACTTCCTAGACATAGTTAGAATAAATACCTATATCAACTATCATGGAAATAAGTCTCTAGATGTCATGTTCCTTTTAACTTAATCACAAGAAGTCACAGAGGAGAAGCATATCCTTGCAACACAAGCTGCATGCATATATGGTCTGAGATTCGAGCTACAAAAACATAGAAGTAGTTCAAGTTTGAAATTTAATGCGCTTTGGGTTTAACTCTGAGCAGTGGCAAGACATCAGACACATGTAGTCGTAGACTTTAACTCTGCAGATTTGTCAGATAATACTACTACATGTGCATGTAAGAAGTGAAATCTGCAGACTTCAAACTGTCCACTGGAGTTTCGCTTGAAAATTTGAAGAAATCAAGTAACTATGAGATTCAACCACTCATTCCCCTCCATTGAAGCATTGTGCAGGACGTTGCTCTCATTCTTCTTCTCTCTTAACGATTCACACTTGATAGGCTTCCTTGAACAGGTTGGCATACTATATATGACAACCTCAATAGTAGATCTAGAGGCCTGTTCTTATTTGTCCTAATTGACTTAGATCTAGAAGTCCCTACTTGTTTGGGGATAACTGAAGGGTAGTGTGGTAATTGACATCGGGTGGGGTTTTGAAAACCGGGTTCGCTCAACCCGGATAAACCACTAACCCCATTTCTTAACCCCATTCTTGTTTGGGGATAACTGGGGGTTAAGCCCCCCTTAACCTCACCCCAAACAGAGGCTTAAAAATGAGTTCTGCGTATCACCCACAGACGGACGGGTAAATAGAAGTCGTGAATAGATGTCTTGAGCAGTATCTGTGGTGTTTTGCGAGTCAGCAGCCAAAGAATTGGGCGCAGTACCTCCCTTGGGCAGAATATTGGTGTATCTAATATGACATATTTTCACCATCGTCACGCAAGGCAACGTGAGTTATTGCTTTCCTTTTATGGATGATCATATATTCTCATACCATACTTGTGCTTCCATTAGTGCATGGCCAAATATTGGTGTATTATATTCCATATATACCGCGAACCTCCTTCCTTAAGGAGGTACCAAGTAGGGCATAACTTCACCTATAAATAGAGCAGCACTTGTCGCTCACAGCTACACTCTTTTTTTTAGTCTCGGCCCTGAAACTCTGACGAAATACTATCACGGATTCTTGAACCCTGACTTAGGCATTGGAGGAGAGTCTTGAGGCCACATGACCTTGGATTTCCTTTGATCTTTATCTCCCTGGCAGGGCTGGTGATCGTCTCCCCCGACGCTTCGAAGGTCCACCGTCTTCTTTGAAGTTCATGCGACTAACATTTGTCTTCCTTTTAGATCCTTGCATCACCACACTACATATCATAGTTTGACAGGCATGAACACATTTGAGGCAGTTTATGGCCTGCCAGCACCAACCATTCCCCAGTACCTAGCAAGAGTATCACCTGTAGCAGAGGTAGATTGGATTCCATTGAGTAGAGATGAAATGCTACAATTGTTTAAGTCGAATTTACGTCACTCCATCAATCAAACTAAGCAAAAGGTTGATCGGAAGAGGCGGGAAGAGAATTATAAGGTTGGTACCCTCTTTCACCCCCAACCGATACTCTCCCCACTGTCGTGCTTAACTATTAAAAAAAAAAAAGAATTATGAGGTTGGAGATTGGGTCTACTTGAAGCTTCAACCTTACAAACAGAGTTCCATATTCGGCCGTGCCCATCAGAAATTAGCTAGCAAATATTTTGGGCCCTATCAAGTACTCCATAGGATTGGTGACGTTTGCTTATAAGCTTGCTATACCATATGGTGCCAAGATTCATATGATGTTTCATGTGTCTCTGTTACGGAGAAAAGTGGGTGTTGCTAGCCCTGCTAGGGTTGAAGTTCTGCCGTGCGATGAAGACAGCATGCCTGAGCCGTAAATCTCCTTTGGCTGGTAGGGTAGGTGCCTATGCCTGTGCAGCTGTGCATGTTGAGTTGTGGCTGGGAAGGAAAAAAACTATCGAAAATTAGCAAGTCAATGGTTTTGAAACCAAACTCGAGCTCAACTAATACTCCACTAAATACAACTTGAAGAAATCTAAATTTGACTAAGCTCGATATCAATGTTGATTTGAATACCGTTCAAATATTAGGTTTTTTATTTATTTATAAACATGTGCTTGATTTGAACTCAAACTCGAATTCCAGCTTAATTATCGATCCTAAACTCGTAATTGACTTTTAAATCGTTGTTAATCACATCTTTAGGCTTATTAATCGTTTCTTCATCCAGTGATTGACATCAACATGACATCATTGATGTTTGATGAAGATCCAAAGGTCCAAACCATCTCTGTTTTCCTTGTCCGTCTAGGAAACGCACCCCTTTGGGCTTTGGCGACACTATTTAAAGAACGAGCGCATCCTGGACCCTAGCTAGCGGCGAGTTCTAACAAATCTCCTCTCTTCCCCTCTTCGCTTCCTGGCTGGCTCTTGGATTTCTTAGGGTAATCGTTCATCTCTCTCCGAGCGAACGAGGCAGACAGCCAGACAGGCTTCAATTAAGGTGCGATTAAGTTATTCCGCTGCTTAAATTATCGACAGCTAGCGTAAATTAATTGAGTTCAAGGATGACAATAACCAAAGATTCCGGCGATCATCATCAAAATTGCTGCGACGCTGTTACTATTATAGCAGCAAAGGCCACGGAAACAAGTTGTGGCGAAGAGAAAGAAAAGTTTTTTTTCGAATGGATCGATCCCGATATAATCGTGGAGATACTAACGAGGCTCCCTGCGGCCAGTCTCGCTAGGTGCAGATGTGTGTGCAGGCAATGGCGTGACTTGGCGTGTGATCAAGTTGTCGTCCACCAACACGCAGAGCGCAGCAGCCGTAGGGCATCATCGTCCCCTCCTCGCTTCATCAGTTTAGAAATTGATCCAGTTCCTGATTTCGTAGCTTTGGATTCGGATGATGAAGCAGAATTTATACCTCGTCTTGTCGTGCGAGGTGAGACATTGACACCGATTTATGAGGTGAGTCTGGAAACTCATTGGGACCGTTCTAATTATTGGTTTCACATGAGTAATTCTTGCAACGGATTGGTTTGCATCTACGACGTCCATCCCAGTAGCAGCATCACGCTGCTCAATCCGACAACCCTAGAATACACACAACTGCCGGAGCCCGAAAACTTTGGAGTGAAAGGTTCAGGCTTTCAGACGTGTTTTCTTGGATTTCATCCGGAGACAAAAGAATACAAAGTGTTGAGAATATCTGCCGAGAAGAACTCTTCTGATATTCCTCAGTGGTGTCAAGTCATCACCCTTGGCATTGGCACCATAAGTTCGTGGAGGCGAACCAACGATGTTGGCAATTTGTTCTCTTTTGGCAAAGTAATCGTGGTAAAGGGAAAGGTTTTTTGGTTAAGCTCACACTTAGATTGTGCTTCGAAAGAGTATGAGATGATGACTTCTTTCGATCTCAAGCATGAAGCTTTCGAATGGATCCTCTTACCTATCAGCGACAGGCCACGCATCCACAGAAGCTCGTTAGTGGAGCTAGATGGGAAGGTTTGTTTGGCAGTTCCTGGTCTTTCTGAAGGAGGAGCACTAGATGTATGGGCTCTAAAGGATGGCGTGAAAAAGATTTGGAAACACAAATTTTCCATCGATGAATCTGGGTGCCCGAAGCCCCTTTTGCCCAGCTACCAGGGAAAATTCTTGGTGAATCGTTCAATGTCATTAGGCTATTATGATCTTCCTAATAAGAAAGTATCCTGGATGCAATTCAGTCAACAAAACTTACGTGAAGCATTTGTGCATGTGGAGACTCTGGTCTCAGGAATTGGAGGCCAATCCTTAAGTTGGTGTCGACCATAACTACCTTCTCGACTAATGAGGTACTTCTTTGATCCATCTTACTATTTGATGTTCTTAGAATTTTCATAAATATGAAGCCATGTCTGTTCTCTTTTCAATCAGGACTGCTGATGTATTGTATTCTTCAGAAGGTTTAAGGTTCCAACAAATGAGGCTCGCTTTTCTTTATTGATATGTAGATGTGTTGCAGTTTATAATACTTGAGTTGCTTATTGATCTTTGATAGTATAATTGATTGATGAAGTCTAATATCTTTAGAGTGATTTGTAAAAAATAATCACGTGGCCAGTTTCTTTCAGACATTGTGTTATGTATGGGTCATATTACTTCATAAACCTGAGATTAATTGATGAATATCTTTAGAAATTTATTCCAAAGATCATTATACCAACTGTTAAGTTCATTTCTGACAATATTTTTAACAAATCGTTTACTTTATAGTAATCTGGAAGCAAATATTGCTTGATAAGAAGTTTAACCCCATATACTTTCATGCAAGTGTTTTTTAATAAATAGGAGATCTGCATAGATCTCTGTCATTCATGTCGTATATCCTCATTAATAAGGTAATTGTCTGTCTTAATCCAACGAGCATAAAAAGTGTTGAAATTGTCAATCTTGAGTCCACATCTGTGTTAGTAAACATGATACAATACTTTGAAGGTTAATGACATCAACATGAACATTTGCGAGTGATGCTTCTGTGCAAGAAACTGTCCTATTTCCTGAGTCACTGTTCGATTTTATATGAGCTATTCAATTGATAGTACTTGGGAGGGGTACTTTGACGATAACTCTAACTCCATCATCGGTTTTGTAATGACGGTGTCAAATCCCGTGATCTGATCTATGGTTTCATTGTTGTCTTTGCCAATCGATTGGTAGACTGCTCGAAAGGAGAAAGCTGGCTCATCAAACTAAATCTTCTTCATTCTGTAATCAAACCATATTTCTGACTTCTTCAAATTGGAAAACATTGTGAAGCAATGATGCTTCAATTATAGAAAGATTCAGTAACGATGCTTGAATTGTAGAAAGATTCAAAGAAGTTATAAGTAAACAAAGGTTAAAATTAGTGCACATGATCATAAGAAATCTGCTAATTCTACCTGGGTAAGCAGAGAGTGGCAAAGGCTAAGGTAGAGCAAGACGCATTTAGATAATTGAGAATTGAAAAGATCATTTGTGTGTGGTTTGATCTTAAAGTATAAACATTTATGTGATGGTTTGTGTGTTTGTGGGTGGGTGGGGTGGGGTTTGCATAATAAAAGTTTATGAGTACTGTAATAGAAACCAATGCTGTTTTATACTACAATGCCACAATCTAAATCAGAAAGAGACTCCTATACAAAAATCATCTCAAAAAGCATACATCAATAGATACATAGCCTAGTTTGATCTTAAGCACATTGGTGATGTGGAGGATCTCAAGGCTTTAGGTACTCCGAATACTTTTCGTATTCTTAACTAGAGCGAAGCTGTGACCATCTGCAAATAGGAACTGCTGCCTGCATTTATCCCTAAAACTTACAAAAGATCTTAGCAGCCTGCTGCTACTTGTTTTACCCATGTTGTTATTTCCTTGCAATACGTCAGTTCAGAGCCCCTTCCACTAAAGGAACTTTTTGAATTTTGGTTAGAACTATTATTTGTCAAATCAATAATGCAGTTGTTGGCCTCAATACGAGATTGATGTTGTGTGCTAAGCTCAATCCACTGCTTCTGTCTGGACATCTTTGCAAATGTTTGCCCTATTAGTTCATTCCACATACCTGCTGTGCTGCTATGCTTCTCGCTGGAATCGCAAGTGTTTGTGATGAGGTTGTCATCTTTTGTTAGATTTTTGAAAACATGTCTGTCTTCTTTGTGTAGCTGGCAATGAAATAAAAACTATGTTTTGCATATAAGTTCTCCATTCCTCCCCTCTATGGGAATTTTTTTGATTCATCTAGTTGATTTCAATGGTGGTTTCAGGGCCCAAGGAAGAAGATACCTTTGGTATTGGATTCTAGATCCTAGGTCAGAAGCGGCTGCGGTCATCATTCAGTGACAAGCTTTCTATCTTTCTTTATTTTTTGCTGTTTTCGGCCATGGAGTGTTGCAGTCTCATAAGTATGTCAACGTGTCTTGTTTTATTAAGTTAACGTGACTTGTTTTATTAATCCTTAAATCATCAAATGTACACTGTTTGTGCATTATCAGACCTATGTAGAGATTTCAATATCTAATTTGAACTAAATTATAACTCAGTATGTAGGGGTTTATTTTGTGGACATTTTGGGTGTGGATAAATAGACCATATATGGAGGAAACGTTTTTTTATCCTTTTTTTAAATAGTAGTGGAGCTAGTTAGCCTAGCTTTTAATGACTCGATCCACGCCATATTAAAACTGGATCACTAGCAACTGATTTATGGGTGAGAAAAGGTCCAGGTGATACATTGTTGAGCCCAAGGCTAGTACATACCAGAAACTACAGGGGAGACCGACTAAACTTAAATGACACAGAATTTCAGCACAATTAATTCGATGAAAAAAGGTCCCCAATTGTGGAGTATTATCACCGTGCTAAACTTCAACATTCTTGAAACCTTATAATAAAGGGTTATTTGCATATACCCCTGAAAAAGGTTTATTTTACATATACCCCCTAAAAAAACAAAATTTGCATCAGAAACCTTGAAAATCTTAATTATTTGCATATAGCCCCTCGGGTTAATTGGGAATGAAATATTCAGTGCGCAAGCTAACGGAGGCTAACGGTGGAAGCTGAAATTACTAAAATACCCTTACCCCTATCCCTATATATGCTTCATTCTCCCTCCTCCGACCCAAGCCAGCAAATTTGAGAATATTCGGTGCGTTAAGACCTATTAATGTGTTTTAGGCGGGACATGTAACTTCACTTAACGACCCAAGCCAGCAAATTTGATCCGCATGTCGGAATGTGTTGTGTCCAAGCCTGACCCTTGCATATATGCATAGACCAAATCAGGCCGGGTCAAATGCATCACAGTTACAAATTTGGATCAAAATGCTGGCCTAGACCCAGCCCCAATTTCTTCGGATCAAGGCCCGAATCGACTTTTGAGTTGGTCTCGGCCATGAACCAAAAAATTAGTTTTTATTTTATTATTTTATTTGTAGTTTTTATTTTATTTTTAGTTTTTATTTAATCTGTTTGTGATGACGAGGGTGAAATTAGTTGAGTCCTCTGGCTAGACTAGACTAGAAGATCAGTACTCAACTGATAATAAGGGAATTATGGTGAAATTAGTTGAGCCCTCTGGCTAGACTAGAAGATTAGTACTCAACTGATAATAAGGGAATTATACATTTATACTGTTGGGAAGGACTAAACTTCATGCTTGCAGCGATATGCAACATCGCATGGCCCCAACCTCTCAAATCATGCCGAGACCTCCGCGCTCTCGCCCGTCTCCACGCGCTCATGATCCTCACCGGATCCTTCAAACATCCCCACTCTCCAGGCCACCTCATCGCCGCCTACGCCCGCCTCGGCGACGTCTACAGCGCCGAATCCGTTTTCGAAGCGTGCCATCGAACCACCACGCCGACATGGAATTCCCTCCTCATTGGGTACTCCCGACATGAATCACCCGGCAATGTGCTTCGCCTTTATGGTCGCATGGTCTCGGAGTCGCTGGCGAAGCCCGATAGCTCCACCTTCACGGTGGCGCTGAGAGCTTGCGCTCATTTGTTGGATTTTGGAACTGGGGAGGACATTAGATCACACGCGGTTGATCTTGGCTATGAGAATGATGTGTTTGTCTGCTCTTCGCTGTTGAATCTGTATGTGAAGTGTGGGAGGATGAGTGAGGCGATGGAGTTGCTCGACAGAATGCCGAAGAGAGACCTTGTTTCTTGGACTACGATGATAACCGGTCTGGCAGGTGCCGGGAAGGCACTCGAAGCCGTGGAGCTTTATAGAAGGATGAGATTGGGGGGTATGGAAGGGGATGGGGTTGTGATGGTTGGCCTGATACAGGCGTGCACTGGCTTGGGGGACATGAAGATGGGCCTTTCTGCTCAGGGGTATATGATTCGGCATGAATTGAGGATGGATGTTGTTATTCAGACTAGCCTTGTAGATATGTATGCCAAGACCGGAAGCTTGAAACTTGCAAATCTCGTCTTTGAGAATATGCCGTACAAGAATGTCGTTTCCTGGAGCGCTTTGATCTCCGGCTACTCTCAGAATGGTTTCGCTAGCGAGGCCCTGTTGACATTGATCAGGATGCAGGATTCGGGGTTGCAACCGGACTTAGTTGCTCTTGTGAGTGCGCTCTTAGCTTGTTCGCAACTGGGGTACTTGAAGTTGGGTAAATGTGTGCATGGGTTTATTGTGAGAAGGCTTGAGTTCGATTGTATCTCTGGTACTGCAGTGATCGACATGTACTCTAAATGTGGGAGCCTTTCTAGTGCTCGCATGCTTTTTGACAAGATCGGTTCAAGAGACTCCATCTCTTGGAATGCGATGATTGCTTGTTATGGTGTACATGGCCGAGGTACAGAAGCGCTTTCACTTTTCTTGGAGATGAATGAAACAGAATTAAAACCTGACCATGCAACTTTTGCTTCACTGCTATCAGCTTTCAGTCATTCAGGTCTTGTAGAAGAAGGGCGACATTGGTTTGATCTCATGGTTAAGGACTTCAGAATTGAGCCTGGCGAGAAGCATTATGCTTGTATGGTTGATCTTCTTGCTCGAGCAGGTCATGTCGAAGATGCCCACAATGTTATCAATTCAATGGTGATCGAACCTGGGATTGCAGTTTGGGTTGCTCTTCTCTCTGGTTGCCATAACCATAAGAGACCGGAGCTCGGAGAATATGCAGCAGCAAAGATTCTTCAGCTGAACCCAGATGATCTTGGGATTTATGCCTTGGTATCGAATGTTTATGCAGCAGCAAAGAAGTGGGACAAAGTGGTTGAAGTGAGAAAAAGAATGAAAACAATGGGAATGAAGAAGGTCCCTGGATACAGCTTAGTCGAGGTGAAGGGAAAGCTTCATGCATTTTTAATGGAGGACAAGAGCCATCCTCACTATGATAAGATCATGGGTATGTTGGAGAAATTGGATTGGGAGATGAGAAAATTAGGTTATGTTCCAAAGACAGAATATGTTTTCCATGACCTTGAGGAAGAGGTGAAGGAGAGGATGCTGTGCAATCATAGTGAGAGGTTGGCTATTGCATATGCACTGTTGAACACTAGCCCGGGAACAAAAGTTCTGATCATAAAGAATCTAAGGGTTTGTGGGGACTGTCATGATGCTACTAAATATATTTCGAGAATTGTCAACAGGGAAATTGTTGTCAGGGATGTGAAGCGGTTCCATCACTTCAAAGATGGTGTATGTTCTTGTGGGGATTACTGGTGAAACTGAGTTTTCTCCTGCAATGGTGTAATCACAGATGGAAACAAGAGAGGGCTTTAATTCTCTCAAGCCTCATATTGAATGGAGCTGCAAGCAAGCGCTAAATATGAGGTAAACATTATGGATTCTTTTTCTTCTTAATATTAGGAACAGAATTAACTAAGGGTTTCGTTAGCTTAATTATGGTGTCAATACTTGGTTCAACACTTACTTTCATGGATAAATCTGGTCTATTCCAGAAGAAGTCAGATGCACGTAGGGTGCGTTTGGCAAACCTGAATATGATGAATTACCTGAATGAGGAATCTGTGGAATTAGCTGAATGGGGAATGAGCTGAATCTGGTGATTCCGTGTTCTGTTGTTTGGTTGGTATGTATGGGATGAGCTGAATCTGTTGATTCTGGCGTTTGGCTTGTCTATTATGGATGAGTTGAATCTGCTAATTTTGTTCAAATTAATAATAAAACTTTAAATTTTCTTCAAATTAAGACATGTTTTTCATTATAATAATAACAATACTCACGAGATATGATTGATCGAAATTATTGAAAATTTAGATCAAATTAATTCTTTGAATGCATCTAATAATGTAAAATGATTGATTGAAATTATTGAAAATTCAGGTATAATTTAAGTTATAATATATTAAATGATTTTATAAATTAAATTACATCAAATATTTGCTTTCAAAAATACTCAATATTGGTCTCATAACGAAGATATCGATGATATCTTTCCAATGAGACTAATTTCATAAAGTTTCAACATGTATATTTAAAGTTATGATAAATATAACCATTTTAAATATCAAGGGGATAAAAATGTCATTTAAAAAAAGCTTAAGAAACGAACCCCGCTGATCCCGTATCGCATCCCATCCGCGGCATTCGGTCGATATGACGGAATGCCGCGATCCCTAAAATCCGGAATTAGAATCGTCGGATCCATCTCGGATTCCAAGACCTATTGCAAACCAAACAGCTGAATCAGCTGAATCCGGAATCCGCCCATTCACTTATCCACCTAATCCCTCTCATACACTGCTTGCCAAACAGACCCGTAAGGTATGAGAAATCAATACTGATAAGGGATAGCAAAGCTGTTTAAAGTAACTGCTCCAACTTCTTAAATTTAGACAGACAGAAACTTTTTAAGCTTTCAAAAATCCTTATTATGGGGAAAATTACTGGTTGTGGTAGACGACCTAAGCTACAGTAAACTGGATGATTATATAAAAGAGAATATTCTCTAGGTTTAAACATTAATTTGTCATTTTGCCAGTTCTATTCCACTCCCTGACCTCCATAAATATGGTGCAGAGTCACAATGCAGCAGCTTGCAACAGGCGCCTCGGACCAATCAGCGACCAATTTTTGGTCGTAAATTGCTAGAACTAAGTTGATGCTGCATGACAAGCAGAAAGTGGTTAAAATCAGTGGCTAGACCAATGCTTCGTCATAATTACATGCTCCAACTTCAGAGCTGTTACAGATAGGTAAGCAACCATTGACATGTTTTGCAGCTGATTCTTATTGCATCCTGAATCTGCTTTAGTAACTTAACCTGTAAAGGATACAAAGTAAGCGCATCAGTTTTTTCTCTGCACCTGTTTTAGTGATAGGATTGTCTTCTTTTTCGAATGATCCCCAAACAATGCATATGTATGCACACACCTTCCACTTATGTATGCTGTGTACACTTTAATTTAACAAGAAACCTTTCTCATTTCAGCAGAGTTTAGTCTTCACTCTTCTATGCTTGCTATTATCTTACTACCCTTGATATGTAGGCCAATAATCTTTCCAGTTTCACTCTTGAGATGATACTACTATGGTGTTGTGTCTCTTCATAGCATGAACTTGCAACAGTCTTATATGAGGGGATGTAATATCATCGCAAGTGATGATTGATTAGACGATGTAATATTATCACAAGTGATGATTGGGAAAATCCAATCACATCATCTAGTTAGGGTTAATTATTTACTAGTAAGTTCAAGTTTAGAATACTCTTTTCATGAGTCACCTCGAAGTTACTTTGTCCTTCATGCATTGTCAAGTGGCATATACAATTCACTAGCAGCTATGTTCGACCTTCATCATGTGAGATTAAACCATTACCATCATTTTACAGTTCATTTGTTTGACAAATTTGGAGCTCCCGATATGATTGCTTTGCAGTAAAATTCTTCCAATATGATTGCTTTTCAGTAAAACTCTATGTTCTACCTCTCATTAACTTCTGGCTTGTATAATCCAATGGATTGTCCAGATAGTATTCCCAATAAATTTCAGTGTACCTAGTAGTATCCACAGTTACCTTACAACTTTACCCCTACCGAAAACAATTCAAAAGAAGGCACTCTATACTGAATTATGAGCTTGCAAAAAGACTCAAC
Organism: Narthecium ossifragum; assembly: GCA_963920575.1. Taxonomy (NCBI): domain Eukaryota; kingdom Viridiplantae; phylum Streptophyta; class Magnoliopsida; order Dioscoreales; family Nartheciaceae; genus Narthecium; species Narthecium ossifragum. Next base: position 2,715,105 of record OY986969.1, on the reverse strand, counting down.
AACAAGGTATAAATTCCATCTGATACAGTGCAAAAAAAGAATTAAATATGAGCATAGTTTGTGCATTATATATATATACTTCTTATCAAGTTTTGTAAGATCAGATGATACTTTTACAGTACATCAAGAATTACCACGATTATACAAAAATAGCAAGTGCATAAGAAAAGGAACATATAGAAGTCAGGAGCTCATTGCACAAATGCATGATCACATGCCAGCTCCCTTTGATGCTTCTTTGAGTGCATTCATGATCTCCTCTGAATTTATTCCGCTGCTGGTGTAGGCGATGAGGGGGCTCTCTCCGGGAACAATATCTTCTCTCTGGTAGCTCCCTGCTGTTCTCAGCAAGGCTTCTGAACCCTTCTCCACAACACCTTTCATGATCACCGTCTTATGGGATCCAGATATGAGCTCCTCGTGGTCTGTATCTCCTTTTTCTCCCATTATGACGTATATGTTTGCAACATTCAGACCCCATCGAACGAAGAAATACCTTCACGTTTCACAGACAAGGGAAAACCATCAAGCACATATGGTATTACTTAAGCCTGGCTTCTCAGATTAGACAGCTATAAATCGCAGTATAAGATTGAATAGCAGGATACATTCAGCGAGATTGGTACCTGAGTGCTTGAGACCGAGATGCAAGGAGGGGAACAACCTGCAACCTTGTAGAGTTTCTGCAGTACATTAAATGGCAGCGGAGTCCACGCATTCTGAGCTTCTGCCTGAGCTCATCAATCGGCTTTGCCTGCACATCAACCAGCAACCGATACAATGTCAGGAGGGAACATATAGAAGCTTCGATTGATCAGTAAGCACAATCCACCATGTGCACCTTGCTTGGATCTTTAATCAAGAATGAAACACAATGAGGATTGCTCGACTTCATATCCTCCATGACTGTGACCAAGGAGTTTGCAGGCTTTTCGTCTCCTTCACCGTCCTGAGAATTCATGAATTTTGAAAGCGTCCTCTTCACTCCGTCGAGACCCCAGCGGTACTCGATGTGAGTTGCGTAATCTGGATCGGCACAGAGCTTGCCGGCCTCATCCATACACTGAGATGTACCGGGGTAATACACTTCGCCTCCGCTGCTGCAGATCAATGCATCAAAGTCTTTAGCCTGGATCTTTCCAGCTTTCAATAACTCCAGTGTCTCAGATATTGGCATGGCAGTTGATAGAGCAAAGCCCGAGATTCTTGACATCTGAGAGTCCGATCTGATGGCCCTCAAGACCTCTTGTATCACCTGCAACATCTTCTTATCAGGACCACCTTGATCACTATAGCTGTCAAGAGCAATCACGAACAATCTCCGCCGTCTTCTCAGAAGTGGATGCTTTTTAAGAGCATTGCCAGAGTTCTCTGGATGTTTCTGTTCGTTGCCCTGTGACTCTGGTGCATGTTTCTTGATCTTGTCTAGGATACGTTTCACCTGATCTTCCAACCCAGGACCACCCTTCTCTGCTGCCATTTTCTGCAGCTCAGCCGGATTGTGTTCCACAGAACCGTTAAGGGAGCTTTTCTCACCGTCCATGGATAGCCTTAGTGATGATTCTTGAACATCCTGCAGCGAGTCTCCTAGTGACTCTTCAGTTGCCATGTCATCCGTCGGAGTGTCCATTTGCCACTGGGGGTGCCTCATTCTGCACGCAGCCACTCTTGTAAGATAAGTTCTGCAATGCTCGGGCCACGAGAAGAGATGTATGTTCTTCCACCCATTCTTTCTGCATTCAACCCATAGGTTCTTTTCTGCAACTAGCTTTAGCAATGCATCGGCTATCGCTTTCTGGTCATGTGGGTCTACGAGCAGCCCATTGTTCAGTGCCTAAGATACTCGAGCAGTTAGGAAGATAAAAGTACCTCTCAGCCATCAAATCCGTTAAAAATATTGAGGATAAGAACATTCGACATTTGAAAATCTCTTGATTTTATCAAGACAATTTTGATTGTCAAAATGGAAGTTAGTCTGCTTACCCGATGAATGTCAACCGGACCTCCGTTCTTGGTAGCCACCATTGGAAGCCCATGTGCTGCTGCCTAAAGTTTTTATCCACAATATGTTTGGCTAATCAGATAACCATCTTTCTATATTCATATATCAATGTGTTTAGGACAGGAATAGACTTACCTCAATTAAAGTCAAACCAAAGGGCTCAACTAAAGCTGGATTTATGAAGACTCCCTGTCATAGAAACCAGACTCTTATCAACAAAAAGATTATATTCAAGATCGTGATGGTTCAAAGTTCTTAGTTCTTCACAAACCTTTGTTTTTGCTGCAAGCCTGTAGATTTCAGGAACATCAGCCTGCTTGTGATGTTTCGGAAATGCAACAAATCCATACAGATCATACTTGTCGATCAGCTTCAGAACTGTGATGAGCACACTAGCGTTCCCAGAAGACATCTCGTCTATGTCATCTCTATTCCCCATAATCAGAGTCTGGATGAAAAATAACCATCAGCAGTGTAGTAGACAAACTCCATCCGATAACTACCTTAAATGAGAAAAGAATGCCCGCTTACAAGATTCGCAAGCTCCCGTAGTGGACGGCATTCTCCAAAGGCTTTCAGGAGGGTTGTTAAGTTCTTCTTTGGATCAGGCCTCGATAACGCCAAGATCATAGGCTTGTGAGGATTTGTAAGGAAGCGCAGGACCTGCACGAACAGTGTCCATGTCAGAGTGGGAGATCAATTCAAGGTCCTATCCGAAGACAAGTAATACTTACATCTGCCCATATTGGAGGAACTGATTTCGGTGAAGCACCGTCTATGCCTGTGAGTGCTAGTTCTCCATCTTCTGCACTGTCTTCCTGGACTACCACATTGCTGAAATCCATACCAGGTGGAATTACCTGCATTGAACATAGAGACACACAATCATTTATGATCATCTGAAACCTGTTATATGCTTTGTATATGTGATCATTTTTACATGAAACCTGTTCAATGTGGAGTTCACTCTTCCTGGACTAGATACTAATGTTCTTCTTCCCAAAAGTTATATTCAAGCTTAGACCATCCATGCTAACCTACTAACATAAGCTTTAACATGCATATAAGCTGCAGAATAAATGGTATACAGTTGAAATTTCAAGTCGATATGCACGTACGTACCACCATCCTCGGCATAAACCGGCCATGGCAGTTGACGCCCCGTCTCGCCCGGGCTCTCAACACCTTCTCAAGCTTGACATCAAAGCCATCATACAAGCCCCACTGCTCTTCGATCTCTTGCTTTGTGCTCGTAATCACGAGCTCCGCAGCATCCAGAGATAACTCCTCGGCTTCGATACGCCTCATTATCTTGTAAGTCGCATTGATATCCTCCTTGGATTGCCGACCCTGCTTCAGCAGCTGCTCTAACTTGTTCCTCCCTAAAGAATGGCCTGTGAGAACCATAGGGACATTCAGAGCACCGGAAAGAAGAGCCGCGCAGTCTCCGGCATCTGCATAATGGCCATGAATTACGTAAGGCCAAACTGCATGCCCTCCACCTATCTGCTCTCCGAGGACCCTCGACATATTAAGGATGTGAGCTAAAGCTCCATCAACGAACTCCTGAATGTGAGGCCACAATAACTCCTTTCGAAGGTAATTGTTCCTCGGACCACAAGGTATGCGTATAAGATAAGCTCCCGCGCTCTCTCCGACATCATTTCCATCTCCGTCGTATGATCCCGAGGTTAACATCTCTGTTGGCTCTCCGTAGCTCCAGTCAACATCAGGGGACGATATCTGACGGGTGAAGAGATCAACCCTATATACCCCTGGCATCATGGAAAGCGCACGAGCCAGCTCGACAACGTATTTCACCTAGAAATTGAGTTACGGAGAAAATAAGATTTGGTGTCAGACGATAAATTCACGTCAGTTCATACTGAATCATATCCCCTTCCTTTATAACTGCAGCATATATATATAAAATTTAGTCAGAAGGAAGGCTTAATTACCTGGCCGCCTGTATCTGAATCACGACCTAGCTCCATGTTTTCCCCACGAACTAGACCATGCAGACTGATAAAGAAGGTAAGAAGTGACTAAATTTTCTCCGGGTGGGTACGGGTAAAGGCATTAGACATCAAATTTCCCTCGGAAATAATCTACCTAGTAAGAAGGTACTTTATTACTTAAGGAATCGAGGAAAGGTATGCATAAACCCCATTTCTACATCTAAACACTTTATTCATGATCTTACTGAATAACATTTAATGCTTGAATAGCTTTTACTTTATCCACTATACAAACTTATCATATACTCGATCCAAATGGATCCTAAATTTGAGCTCCTATGACAGAAATAAAAAAACCATCGATGAAATTTTAGATTTTTATTCCAGATGAGATACGATTGATTGATTCATGATAAGAATTTACAGACTTAGCTGCCCATGTAAGCAAGAGGAACTCTATCTTTGTCTCAGAAACCCTAATTGTGCCCAACGGAGAGAAAAAAACGATATTGAATGATGAGTTTTTTTTTATTTCTTTTCTAGATAGCAGGAACAAAAACTCTAGGAGGCTTTAGAGCGGAGATGATAACTGTGAAAGAAGTTATAAGTACCTGATGAGGACAATGTAGAGTTTCTTCTCCTTGTTATCATCAGACCAGACCTGTAGATCAGAGAAGTTCCTCTGAAACTTTTTCCTTGGCGTCTCGCTGCTCTGAATTAGTTCTCCCACGGTATCCCCCTTTTCGCCTTCGGACAAATCTTCGGACATGTCCTCGGTTGCGTCCCTCCTGCCTTGCTCTCGCTCCCACCTGCGGTTTGTCACCCTCTGGAAATCTTCCCATTCCAACTGCTCTCAATGCACAAGAACATAGCTTTGAGAATTCATTGCAATGCAACTTAATTGATGAACTGCAGATTACTAAAAAAAATCCTACGATCCTCCGCCATTTGAATTTCTTGGAATCGTTCGATGCGTTTTAGCTGATTGCTGATAGGTCTTGCTAGGAATTGGTCTTTGTGTTGCAATCCTTGGAATGAAGAATGAAACTATGGGCACCTTATAGACTGTCAATGTGTATGTCCATTATGTAATGAAGAAAGATATTGATCTCTAGAATGTCTAGAATTTTCTGTCCATAAGAATTGCTTCGAGAACCAATCTCAAGAACAGTTATCAATGAATTTACATGATGACTATTTGATAAATTTACAAACTATAGGAATTTTTTTTTTTCCAAAGAACTTTTTTTTTTATCATCCTTTTTGATTCACATATTACTGCTAGTTATGTCTACATAAACAGACCTATCTCCTCAACAGCGGAAATAAAAGATAAAAAGGAAAAGACCAACATCTTCCACACTAATGGAAACAAAACCATGAAAAATAGCTGGAATCAAGCTGTCCTCTCATCCAAAAAACTCATTAAAATTTTTCAAATTTCTCATCAGCTAGCTATAATCGTAAATAACAGCAAAATTCTATATTCTTATCGAGATCATGTCGGAGATCATCATAAATCATGAAACAAGAAAGAGAGCAAAGAATTCTTGAAACAAGAACACAATAAAACATTAATTCTTGATCCTTTACCTGCCTCTTCTTGCGGGCGAGATGCCATATGCGCCAGCACATGTTCTCCAGCCGAGAGCTCCGCTCCCGGGCGTTGCGCGTCGCCACCACTTTGATCCAGGTCCGGTGGAGGTCGGTCTCGTCCACCCCCGTCACCACCTCCTCCACAAAGTACTTGGTTGGATTGAAGTAGCCCGTATCCCTCACCACCGGCGACCTCTGATCGTCGGCGATGGCCGAAGCGCCGCTGTCCAGTATCGCCTCCAGGTACCCATTTATCCACTCGTTCCCCGCCATTGCTGCCAATCAATCCAATGCACTATACCTCTTTCTTGATGGGTTTTCTCTTGGAAGGATTAGAAAACTACAATTGAGGCTTAATTTCTTCTAGCATTGTTCTTGTTTATCACCAACCAAGAACAAGAGCATTAAAAAAACCAGATATGATTGCCTGTAGTTAAAAAGAAAAAGAAAACCGGGAAAATGAGGAGATATGAGAAGATGGGTTGTTTGATTCCTATCTGAGTATTGAAATCAGAATGCAGAGAGAAAGATAGGAAGATGGTCACCCTGTTTTCATAACTTTTACAAACTGCTTAAAAGAAAGAAACAGAGAAATCTTACTAGATGTCAGAAAAAAGGAAAAGAGAGAATCTTTCTATCACTAGATGAGAGTAGGGTCACTAAGATAGCATGATCATCATATATAGAAGGGTTTCTCTCTCTAACTATATTACTGGATTAAACAGGTAAAGTTGTTCCTATGAGAGAGAGGAGTGTTGGGCTCCTTCTGGTTTCATTGTTTGAAGAAGATGAGAGAAGAGTGGATGTAGACGAGAGGAGAGGAGAGGAGAGGAGAGAGGAGGGTTTAGAGGGGGTGGAGGAGAGAGAGAGGGACGCGTGGCGTGGGTGGGGGCCATTGAGCGCACACGTGTGAGGAGATCTCTTGCGAGTTCCAAGAGTCCCGGTTTCCTATGCCTTCTGACTCGCTCTCGTTAAGATATCGTCTAGGGTTTATCTTTTCGGTTTCGGAAGGCCCTGCAAAGTAATTCATCTACTGCAAGCCTTACATAATTCATCTCAACCGTTGGATTTGATCTAACGGATGGGTTCGACTTCTTCTCCTGCCTATTCTTTTTTTTTCACTCTTTTATCAAGTAAAGAATGATGTTTGATCTCAATTGTCGGATCAAACTCAACGATGGAGATGAATTATTTCAAGACATGCACTAGATGAATTATTGCAGTCCCGCCCCCTTTCCATTTTTTTCTTCTGTTCAAACACTCTAACCTCCTATATTATTAAAATAAAAAATATTTTTTCTAATTTATTTTAATATTTCAAGCGACATAAACTGCATGACATTCGAACATTTTATGATTCTTAGAGGCAATTTACTATATTATTATATCCCCAAGGTATGGTATTTTGAGGTCATCCTAGTAGATTAATTAACCCAAGTCTATAGTGGCTGGCACAAATCTACTTATACCCTTTAATTGGGTCTTCCAAGAACCCTAATCTTAATTAGTTATCAACTAAGAAATAGATTAAGCCCAAAGAGGAAAAAACCCAACAAGTTTATCCTACAGGAACCAATCTTAGAGAGCCAGTGTTAGCAAACCATCCTCAGCAATAACGATGGAACACACGGAAAGAAACGAAAAAAAAAAAAAACAATACAGATTGTTCGAAAAAATGGTCGAATCGACGACATAATTCAAGACACCGTGTGCACAACAGTCAGAGTAGGCTCGTGATCACTCTTCCACCGCTTGCTGATGTTAACTTGTGTGGCGGCAAAGAAGTCACAAATTTTTTTTGCAAGCACTATCAACCAATTCATATCCACCTTCATACCTATCAAAAATAGTAGAACAAAAAGGATACCCACCCTCCTCCCTCCACAGGCAGTCCCTTCCCCCTGAGATCACTCTCTGCCATGAATCATGATACCTTCCATCACATCCCTCATCTGTGGGTCCATCTCTCTTGGCTGCAGACAGCTTGCATTTGTGAGATTTTGGCTTCTCTCATCCTTTGAGTGGAAACATGGCACTTGTAGTGATGCAGCTCCATACATTGCACCATTGAGAGATGAGTCACCCCAACTCCACACACTTCTTCTTCATAAAGTGGATTCTGGTATACATAATTCTGTTCAATGATTAGAGTTGTCTGTCCATATCCTATGATAGGGAAATGGAAGGAATAGAAGCTAGATGGCATATTCTTTTGAGCTGACAGGATCATCCTCAGGTATATTTATCTCCCCATTAGTCATGGTAACATAAGATTCAACTTTTTGCAAACTCCAGTTCTTGCTCTTTTTCATTTCTTTGTAGATTATCCACCAATCCATTTAATCTCAATCGCGTGCTCCACGAGAGGATTTAGCCATTAGTAAGAAGATAAGTATTGATTGACAAAGCTGCAGCAAGTATATAAAACATTGTTTCGAGATCACATACATCATGTTCAGTGTCGAATTATGTAATGAAGAATACACTTGTTAGAAATGGAGGATTGAGAGAGACTGATTCCTAAAGAACTCCATCAAAAGAGCTATTTCATGGTGGAATATAAAAAATAATAGTTATCAAAACCACAATGACAAATTAGACCCGATTATGAAATTGACAAAGCAAAACTCTCCCTCACTCCACTGACCTCCATTTCATGAGACTCGCAGAACACTGAACATGATTCGGAAGAACTGTCAAGCCATGTGCGCCAAAATGAACATCTGCGCCAAAACAAGAACCCAAAACTCAGCATATCACAAGTAAATCACCTCCGCTGCTCCCAACCTCTGAATGCTAAAGCCTGGGTTTGAAGGTTCTGGTTGTCCTCTAACAAACGATCATATTCAAGTAGTAGCTCTTCAGATTGTTTCTGAAGAGCGGCAACATGGCCTTCGGCAGATATGGCCCGTTTCTCCTGGTCTTGAGAATCCGTACTCAGCTTTCTTATTTTCTCGGTTAGAGTAGCAATTTCTTCCTTGAGTTTTCTGCTCTCGTCTGAAGTCTTTTGTTCATTCTCCTTATAATGAAGATGTTCTTTCTGAAGCTTTTCGAATTCTTCCCTGGAAGAACCAACTTCCTGCTTCAAACTTGTCAACTTCCGAAGATAGTGGTGCAACCGGTCGATCACAAATGCAAGGAAAAGAGTGTAGCCTGCAAAACCAAGCTACACTTCAGCAAATGGTGATGCTGGCAAGCATGGTGTATAGAGGAAAGAGTCACAGACACAGACACAATCAAGATATTACAACGAGAAAAAGGAAAATAGCAGATGCTAGGTTCTTCTACGCTTCAGCAAATGGTGATGCTGGCAAGCATGGTGTATAGAGGAAAGAGTCAAAGACACAGACACAATCGAGATATTACAACGAGAAAAAGGAAAATAGCAGATGCTAGGTTCTTCAAATTCTGGGCATCAAGCTTGCTCCCCAGAGACAAAAAAAATGAAAACAAGTTGAAGATGTAATGCATTTAACACTATGCCTTCCTACACCAATTACTAATTTTAGCACCTCTAGATTAATGTATACCATGTTTATCAAATTTCAAAGAATAGCAGTCTTCTAATGTACAACATTATCAGATAAAATCAACTGTTTTGTTTATAAATTTAAACATTACCAAGAAAGGAAAAAATACAAATCCAGACCCAAAGCTATGAAAATAAAAATAAACACGGTAAACTTGTTGGATATACACTGCATTCAAATCCGACACATTATGTTGGCATTAAAAAATTCCAAGAAACTTGATAGGTCCATCAAGCTAAGGTTTATTCCCTACTTGAATGCTCTTCAAATAGCAATAAGGTGAAGAACACAGTCTTGAAAACGATGGTCTATACAGGGCTGCAAAATAGCTGTTAAAGTGAGCATATGTCCAACATTAATTTCAAATTCTCATATTAAAAGCATCATTTGAATATTGGCAAGAAAGGAGTAAAAGCCTCTCTTTAATCAAGAACACAGCAGGTTTACTAAAAGATGACATTTAATTTTAATCTCTAGAATATATATTATACATGGCATTCACAAGACCTCCATTTTTTTGTACAACATTTAGAATAATTTCTTTTGCTTTAAGAAACCTAGGAGGAGTAGAGAACTATTTTGTGCACAAGCACATAGGAGTGGTTAAGGATGGATGTCTCTTGAAGAAGTCCAAAGTTTCAAGTCCTCTAGGGGAAATTTCGAGTTATTAAGAAATATACCCTTAAGAGCCCTAAGCCACCATAAAAAGTTCAGCTATAAAAGGGAAGATGATAATGCTACTTTAAGTTCCAGAAAGCATAGGAAGTGCATTTATTCCTGAATCGCTAGTCAATATGATCTGTGTTGCTTGATTTGACACATAATCTTTACTGAAAATCCAAATGAACAAAAAAATCAAAAGATTGCTGGAGTAAACAACTCAATATCAGTAAGAAGTGATCCTACTAAGAAGAAAGCCTGTTTACAGAAGATGTATACATAATACACGCGATTTCCCTTAGTATTGTCTTGCCACCTCTTGTACATTCCCGGACTTTACTATTAGGTTTTGCAAGCCATTTTTAGATATCTATCCCCAGTGGAATACCTTCACTTGATATCTATAACCAGTGGGATAGTCTTCCTTGATATTTGTTAGTGGGATAGTCTTCCTTGATATTTGTTTAGACTAACTCCATATCATCCCTGTGTATTAGAAAGCAAGATCAATCACAGGACATGACAAGCTACTAGGTTCACTAGCATGCACAGAGGCACGAAAGCGAAGCTCATAAGCTGAGAGTAAAATTTAGAGTAAAACATAGGCACTCAAAAAATTAGAATTTTGATAGCAAAAACTCAAAAAAGATATGGAAAAGGTTCTGGCTTATATCAACCTCTAAGGACTTCCGGTGTTCAAGGGCCATAAATCAGACCCAAACCTTTGTGGATTATATTCACATGTGTTTTCTTGCAATTCTGTGGCTCACCTTCATTATTCAAAAGGAAAAGCATGATTTCACCGACTAACTGCTCAGGTTCTTATATAGCTGGACTATCTCGTTAGCATATATTCGAAGAACAAGGCTAATACTAATCTTCTGAGGCTAATTCATCTCATTTCTCAATTGATACCTTAAATGCAGTTAATTAAGTAATATCCCTAGGAAAGAAGAAAACGATAATTTCACATGACAAAGTCACAGGATTTGGAAACTATGAAAGTGACATAACACCCAATGAATAGGTAGACGTCCCACCCGATAACAACTTCCAAGCTGCAAAAGTTTTTTGGGGTTAAATTTGAAGCAAAGAACTTCAGGCAGGTCTAAGGTGGTTAACCATTGATGGTTTGATGACCTTGGAGCAATGTCTGCCAGTGATAAAACAGACAGTTTGTGAAAAAGTTTTTTATATGGTGGACCCTTTTGCCCATAGAAATCATTTATGTTCAGTGCATGAAGATTCTCTGTTAGTTTGTCTTTAACTCTTTGGATATATCTGATTGCCCTATTATTACAAGTATGATCTCACCCAGGAGAATTCTAGCTCTGGCAATAAAGAGCCTAAAGAAGGCCCTAGATTGCTTAAACTGTCTAGAATCTGCTTAAAGGAGAACCTGAGAGAGAGGTTAAATTGTCTGAATTCAGTTGCAATTATAATATAAACCAATGCAGTGAAACTATCCAAGTAAGTTCAACATGGATCACAGCAGACAAATATGTCAACACGATCCATCGCCTAGCTAAGCATGTCCATATCTGAATGAATTGATGAAGATATGATGCAATGTACGGCCATTTAAGATGACCATTAGGATTACCTACATCCATAACTGAGTAAATCTTATAGAATCATGCCCTAGCTCCAAATATTTGAACTTTTAATAGCTAAATTCATACCAGACAGTTCTGTAGGCCAGGCCAATCATTTAAAAATGCTATAATGGTTTCAACAGTACCATGGGTCTATGAAAATCTACCTTTCAATTAGCTATATAGATCTTGAACCTAAAAGGCATATCTCTAAAAAATTCATGTGGCTAGAGGCTTTCCTTCAACCAAGATTGCCGTCCTGAACCAGAACCTTGCCCATGAAATATCCATCTAGAATGAAACTTAGATTTCCACCGCCATCTGAACTAATTCACCCAATGCACCCCACTGAATTCCTACATGGTATATACTTTAGTGATCAAGAAAGATGATACATCACTCTTGTTCAGCTAAGATCCTAGAAGTTCTTTCTGCTTTCGGAGAAATCTACAAAGTCCTATTTACTAACAGGGAGAGAGATATGCTGATGCCTATGCGTATAAAGAATGAAGAAACAAGAAAAAATATGTTCTCCAAAAGAATGAAATTTTCATCCAATAGCATTGAAAAACCATAGCATTACGCAAAAGGCAGTCCACAAGATAATAGATCATAATCAATAAAGGTCATTTGATACACCAGACCATACACATATAAGGAACTGAATCCAATAATATTATCAAATCACAGCTCCTCATGGAAAGAGAGCACTCTTAAGTTCATACCGATCAATGAGGCCTCGAGGAGGTGGGTCCTCCACAGGACCTGGTCCATTGGTGTGACAGTGCCGAGCTTCGTTCCTTTGTTCTGGATCCTGAGTATACTAGCAATGCTCGATGCCAGGATCACCGACATCGTGCACGCCAATGTCTTCACCGTTGCCGGCCCCCTGCCTGTCTTGAGCTGATCCAGCACCTTCATCGCCACCTCTCTCAGCGGCCCAATCTTGACCATCAAAAGCAATGCTACGGTCCCCTCGGCAAACAATACCAGAAATAACAGCTGGATCATCTCGTCCTCTCCAAAATCCAAACTTTCTCACCAACGTAGATCTCCTATATCGAACTCTATTCTAACAGGTGGTAAAAGATTAAATCTTGAAAACAGCCCACTTCCTTGAGATTGATAAAAAGCCCTAATGAGTTCAAGAAAGTTCACGAGGAGGCCCCTTCTTATCCAAGAACCAAACTTTCTCACAGCCTGAGATCTCTGACGGGCAATGCTTCATCAGAAGACAGAGAAGATCAAATTTTGAGGAATACCCACTTCTTGGGGATTGATAAGAACCTCTTATAAAGCAAGGAGAGGTCACAACATGCCAACTTTTTTGTCTAGGGGATGAAACCTCATGCAGTCGTTTCGCATTACCCACCTCTCAAGAACAATTTCATCACCAAAGAAAAGAGCCCACTTATTCTAACGAATCAGAAATTCTTCGACAAAGTTGAAGGAAAGAAACCTGAACGAAACCCACTTCCTCCCATGTATTCTCTAACGCATCGAACAAAGCAGAGGAAACGCCATTCTTCTTGGGGCTTCTTTCCAGGACAAAAGGGTAGGAAGGGAGGAGATAAAGAGACACCGACCCAAGAACAAAAGGCTAGATTGGGACTCGAGGATTTATAACGTCAAGTGGGTAGGCGATGGGTTTCCATTTCCAGGGGCCTATGTTGTGCTAGAATAGTCAGTCATTCGGACATGCCAATAAAAATAGCACCTTTATTGAATCCATGGCATGCTTTTGGAGCAGAAGGTGGGGGCGTGGGTGGGTCGGATGATATGTACTGAAAGGGGGACAAGATCAAGAGTACTGGAAGCTAAGGTGGCATGGCATTTTTTTTTTCCTCAAAGTATGGTTGAATGATGCTGTGTACAAACTAGGTAATGGAATTGGATGGCTTTGGGATAAACTAATAAAAGTTCGTTGCATTTAGAGGCCAGGATATTGGAGATTAGTAGAGTACTGACTTGGATATCCACTGAAGCCGTGCTTTTTCACGTATATATTGATTCTCTTTAGTGAAGGAACTGGTTATTCCAGATTAAGATATCTTGGGGTTAGAAAAAATGAAATAACTAATGAGAATAGATCAAAATAATTTTTATAATAAAAAATAGAAATGTAGATATAACGGGATAGAATAAGTGATATTTTTTGAGATAGTCCACATTAATCCATATTATCCCTATTTTACTAATCTTATTATTTTTTATGATAACCTATCTTATCCCAAACCAAAAGCCCATGAGGGGTAATGAGAGGTGGGACTTACAAGTTCAAGCCTTCTTTGTGGCTGTTTATGAAAGATTGATTATGTGTTTGCACAGGGACATTTTTTTTTAGAGGGTGAGCAGTGAGTTTGAGAAAATCACAAAAATATTTGGTTTGAAAAGCATTTTTCCTATCTTAATTTTCTATTCTCTGTTTTCAACCTCTGTTTTCAAATCTCTAGAAAATTCTTTTTGATTTGGAATCCTGAGAAGTTATTTTCTGAAAAATAAAAGGGACAATGGAAATTTCCTGTTCTCAATTTTTTTTTATGAAAAACAGACTTCCCATTTTCTGAAAAATGTTTTCAAAGAACGAATCGAACGCACTGTTAAAAATAGACAATGGCAAAACCAAACATCGTTTCTAGACTTCTAGTTGGCTTGATACCATAATAGCTACTCATCCTTGACATCCGATTCGCCATTGGCGATCGGATGTATAAATGAGAGGTTTGCATGGCCACGCGAGCTATAGATTGTTCTAAAACAAATCTGGTGGTCCTCTTCTCAATTTATTAGCTCTTGTTTTGTGCACATTATTAGGGAAATGAATGTATCTGCTCATAGGGCGGTGGCGGGCGGTGGCGGGGGCTCGGTGGGCTATTCCTGCCACCTGAATGCTTGCATCTTGTTAACATTGTAGCCTAGTCTTCGAACTTATCTAATAAAAAAAAAAAGCTACCCATCCTTGACCAGTAAAAGCAAATTTGACATCCAAATGGCCCACCCGTGGCCGAACCGGGCCTGGCCCTGGCGGGCTGAAATCGGCCCACCCCAATAATTAGTCCAGTTGAATCACCCGAACCGGGCTCAGGCCGTGCAAGGGCCTACTAGCTAGCAACCCAACTCCGACTCTTTTAAACCCTAACAAAAAACCTCTCACCTCGCTCGCAAGGAGAAGTGATAGAGAGAGAGGGAGAGAGAGAGGGAGAGAGAGGAGCAATGGCGACGAGGTCTTCTGGAGGTGATGGAGGCGATGAGATATTGGACACACTAGTGGACTTCACGAGCAAGGAGAATTGGGACAAGTTCTTTGCCCTCCGAGGCGCCGGTGACTCCTTTGAGTGGTACGCGGAGTGGCCCTCCCTCCGCCCTCCCCTCCTCTCCCTCCTCAACTCCAGCGCCGGCGGGGCGGGTATAGAGATTCTTGTGCCGGGTTGCGGGAACTCGGCCGTGTCGGAGCACTTGTACGATGCAGGATTCCGTCGGATCACTAACATCGATTTCTCTAAGGTGGTTGTTGCGGATATGTTGAGACGAAATGTTAGGTGTCGGCCGGAGATGAAGTGGCGAGTCATGGATATGACGGAAATGCTGGTAACTTCCCAAGAACCAAAAAAAAAAAAAATCTGGGAAAGTTTGATAGATGTGTGTGAATTGGATACTAGGTGATGAGGGTATCGTTCTTTTTGGGTACTTTCTTGATTGCGAATACTTCGAATATTTTCTCCTTCGATAGATAATCATTTTCCGCTGCGAGAGTTAGGGAGTTTGTGTATGTTTTGGCATTATTTCAAAGGAATTTAATACGGATCAAGGTAATCCTTTTTGAGAGGTTTCTTTTTGAACTGCTTATTACTTTAATCTTTACAAATTCGTTTTTTCCACATGTCATCAATATGTTTGTTTATTACTTTACGATAATTGGTAATGGGTTGAATTCGTTCTTTTAAGCGGTATGCGTTCTACATGTCACCAATATGTTTGTTTATTACTTTTTTTGGGTAAGCTAGTTGCGCAGTGTGTATATTTTTGGATGATATGAATGATACGGTTTCCAAATAGCATGTATTCAAACTGTTCTTTCAACACAGAATGCGCTTATTTATTTGATCCTTTCTTGTCAGCTGTTTAAATAGTGTGTTTGCCTTTTAAGATGGCGTGTAATGGGCTTGGTACCTTTATATTGAGTTGATATTATTTTTGTGATTTTGAATGCACAATGTAGGGCCTGTAGGCTTCCATTTAATCCTTTCTCACTTAGCCAGTTTGCAGACATGTGCTTCGATGTCGTTCTTGATAAAGGGGGATTGGATGCATTGATGGAGCCGGAGCATGGGTTCGAGCTGGGGAGGAAATATCTCAGAGAGGTTTGTTGGTGTTGAATCTTGAGTGCTAACACCTGTTCTTCTATGTGAAATTGTGTTTTTCGGTCCATGTCATGCAACAGATGTATCTGTTTTGTTATGTTTGCCAGGTGCAAAAGGTTCTCAAATCCGGAGGGAAGTACCTTTGCCTCACCCTGGCAGAATCTCATGTTGTAGGTAAGCTTGTCCAATCTAAGTTTGAACTACTGCACTTTGAACTTCAAACAAGAATCAGCACTTTCTACATTTTGTTTGCTTTTTTATGCTGATTGTCCAATTCTTTGCTTGATATAAGCTAAATCGGTTTATATTGGACAACAATTATTGGTGTATTGGTCTAGTTATTCTTTTAAGAGATTATTGGTGGCAAATTATAAATGTGATCTATAAATGTGATAAAGGCATATAACCTTTTCTGAACTTGTTCGCTTTATTTCTTTAGGTCTTTCTTGTTATTCTGATTTATCTTAATTTTTTCATACATGAGTTACTAATTCTAAGGATTCTATTTCTTTTCTTTAGGTTTGCTTTTGTCTGAGTTCAGGTTTGGATGGGAAACATCAATTGATGCTATTCACCATAAACCTCATGAGAAGCCTACATTTAATACATTCATAGTTACTATTGTAAAACACAATTTGGAGGCATCAAATCCGGTTATTTCAGTATTCAGTCATTCTTCATTGAAATCCAACGCTCAGCAGGTAGAGATAGAGTCTATTCTGAGCTTCATATATGAAGGATATTCACATGGCTTAGTCGCCGTTGTGTGACTTTGTCCTTTGTCTTTAGCAGGTGCATTCTTTGGTGAAGGCAATTGAAAATGAGAATACAATCCGCTCCAAATATTTACATGATGCAGGTATCTTATATTACTTGGAAGATCTAAAGCTGGGAGCCAAAGGAAATCTCAAGGAGCTGCATCCAGGCCGTAGGTGTAAACTCATTCTTGGTGAAAAAGGAAACTCTCTTTATAGTTACAAAACTGTCCTTTTGGATGCAAAGGAAATCGTGGATGCATTCTTATATCACTGTGGAGTCTTTATTGTGCCCAAGGTGGGTGTGTCATATGTTCTTTATATGATTTTCCAATGTGCATATGCTTATATGATGCTTAATGTTGGACATCGATTTTGGAATCCAGGCTTTTTAAAGATTTTTGTTAAACTGAAGTGACATTATATTTAACTGTCCTTTTTTGGCAACTAACTCGCCTTTAGATGTCAGATTCGAGCTCATGAGTGGCTGTTTACATCAGAAGAAGGGCAATGGCAAGTGGTTGAAAGTTCAAAAGCTGCTCGTCTCATCATGGTGCCTCTTTTTACAAATTGTTTTAGTTATTCTGCCTATTTATTGGCATATTTGCTGATTGTAGCGTCCATTGATAGAGTTGTTACAATCATTTATCTAGGTTTTCTTAGATTCAAGACATGCTCATGCCCGGATGAGTGATATCCAGGTACTGTTATTCTGCTTAGTTTAGCAAAGCACATACCTTCACGGCCAATATATTGCTATTCAGAATTTTACTTTATTTGTTTTCTTTTTATTTTGAGCTCCGTCTCTTTTACAGAGCGATCTATCTCCACTTGTTATAGATTTGGCACCCGGAAAGCCTGATGATGAAGCTAAAATCCCGTATGTCTTTTATGGTTTCTTGTTTGAAAAGGTTCAGAATGATGGTGAATTGAATTGCTCATCTGTTAATTAGACATGCCTATAAAGTCAATTCTTTTCACTTGCAAATGCCTCAGTTTGTTTGTTACTTCTCCATGGATTATCGTCCCGGTGGTACGCGCCGTTCCGGCCACCCGCCGGTACGGTGCGTACCGTACCGGTACGCATCCAAACCGGTCATGAAAGGCTGGTTTGGCTTCTTTTAGAGCGTTTTTCGCTCGTTTCTTATTTGATTTGAAATATAATGAAGCTAACTAATGTAACTAACAATTAAAGTTGATATTCACTTGTATTCAACATCTCCAATTGGTCAAATATCATTTCTTATATGAAACAGAGCGACAAGTTGTCAAAGTAGTATAATACAATACATGAAAAATAAGCAATAGCTTAATACATTTTCCTACATTTATAATAGTTTTATAATTATTTTCAATTTTTCTACATTTATAATAACTTAATACATTTTCCTCTCTTTCTCCCCTCCCTCTTCATTGTTGAGTTTGTGAAGCCTGATTGTTCCGGACCTGATCATGACGCACTACGCAGAGCTGACGGGGTCCGGGGCAGCGCCCTGGCGGGGTCGCGGGGCCCGGGGCAGCGCCCCGGCGGGGGTCTCCGGGGGCAGCGCCCCCGGAATAAAAAACGGATTTGAGATCTGTTGATAGGGGTAGTTTATGTAATTTTCGATCTCTTCGCCACCTTCGAGTAAGGATCTCCTTCCTTTCTCTCCTCCTCTCCTTTCCCTCTCTCTTCTCCTCCCCTCTCCTTCCCAATTCTCTCCTCCCCCTTCCTCCTCCACCCATCGTCCCCTGCTTGTACCCGTCGGTATTCATCCAAACCGGCATGTACCGGCCGGTTTGGATGCAAACCGGCGTGTACCGGCCGGTTTGGATACAAACCGGCCGGTAGACATCCGATCTCCCCCTACTCCGATCCGGGGGAGAAAACCGGACCGGTTAGCCACCGGTACGGTAAATACTGGTATGGAAATCCATGTACTTCTCTACCTCATGTGGCCTATTTAAGATAGGCATCATATCATATTTAGACATAGCTGTAAATATGTTTGCATATTTTTTGCTAAAATCTCTCTTTTACTTTGTTTTCCAATATATGCTGGTATTAGTGTACTTCTTCGACTAAATTCCTATATATCATGAAAATTAAGTGTTTTGTGTGATATGCCCATATCAGCGTATCATTTTATGGCAAAAGCATCTGTACATGAGCATGTCTATTTTTGGGATGAAACAGAACCCTGTGAAAAATATCTCCAGATGGCATCTATGTTCTTGGTAAGGCATGGAATCTCTTAATTATGCATGATTCTTAGGCATGTAGACAACTAGAAAGCCCATTGGATGCTCATCTAAGTTACATAGGTGAACGTGGTATAAAGTACGAAAACGAATATTAGAGTATGCTACATCTAAGGTGTAGTAGAGTGGGGGCTATGTAGATTGCACATGCATGATCTATCAATAACTATTCTAAATATAATGGCTCTGTTGTGAAATTTGAGCATGATACTCAATTCAACAGAGGCTTCAAAAATTTACAGCCTCAACATACAGCAGCACCATATGCAGAGGATGTCAAACCTTGGTTGCTTTTCTTAATCTTGTGGTAGCAGCAATTCTTGTTCTCTTGTTGTCCATGACAGCATTTTGGACTCCTTCCATAATAATGACCGCATCTCTGGTTCATGATCATAAATGCAGATTCATGATGGCTAGTGATGGTGTCAAGCAGCGGTTCACTGTTAAGCAGGTTTGGTTTCTCTATTAGTATTTAAATATTCAACTGGATTTGTGTTATTGTTCTGGTGTTACTTAACCTTCCTTAGAAACCCTCAAATAATTTCTTAGGGAGACAAGTGACTTGCCTGAAAAAATATCTTCTTTGATCTGCCGGATTCCTGTTTTGCTAACTTTACACAAGTCTCTTGGGCATGTGCAAACTACTGATGTTCGCAGGATTATAAATGTTCTAGTGGTAAACCAAGGTTTTAAATTTCATAATTATTTGGGCCATCTATTCAGTGATTAACATAAATATGCTGTGATATTTCCTACCTTATTGTAGTGTTATTATTCCATGGAGTTTAGAACGTGGTGTATGAGTTCAAATCACTTCAAAGAAATAGCAAATCAGAGTCAGTTGGCTCGCAGAAGGGCATCAGAATATACTGGTCGACTTGATGGTCACCTTCTAAGGTCCTGCACTGCACACTTATTTTAGCTCCATATGAAGGCAATTCCCCATAGTAAACCTTTCTCTAGGGGGACTTGCATGTTAATCAGATACTTGATGGAACCAGCCTGGGTAAAGTAGAAGCATGAAATCCCGTTGGAATAGGAGAATGAAGGAAAGAAAGAGAAAGCTTTTTACCAAGTTGTATGATTGCCTTGTCATTTGCAAGGGTGCTGGTGGACTTCCTAGCTTAGGTGGGTTCTGAGGTGACCCAGATTGATGTTTTTTTTTTTTTGGGTATTGTATGAGTCCTATCCCATTGTGTAGCCTCAAGTTTTTGTGGCAAGGTTTAGCTCTTGCCTAAGTTTGTGATTGCTTGGACCGAACATCAACAATTACAAAGTATGGCAAGCTGATTATCTGAGATTTGTTAATGCTTTGTATGGAGCCTTCTCTAGTAGGAATTTTTAAGAATCTGAAGAGGACTAGACTTTATTGTTCAAGTTTCAACTGAAATCCCTTGGTTTCTACTTGATAATCATGAATTCATGTACCCATAGAGATTATCTTTACCTCTGAAGATATACGCAGCTTGAATTTTGTCTTAAGACATGATTTTAAAGCATCTCATGATTCTTATATTCCTTGGTTTGTTAATATTGCTAGAATATTTTTTTATCATGAGTTTTAATTCCTATAGGTTACATCTAATACCACGGGGCCAATAGTTGTGGAGGATGTCATCTATGAAGATCTTCATGACAATAGTAGTAGCATCTCTCCAGGAATGATGATCCGACGCCTTACTTTCGAGAGAAGCGCAGGTTTGGTGCAATCAGAAGCTGTGCTAATAAGAGGTGAAAAACAAAGCTGTCCTGATGAAACCGAAAGAGATAAAATCAAATCTTCCTCAAAGTCTAAGAAAAAGGGTGCCCGAAAAAGAAACGAATCAAGCATTCCAATTGATGGTAACTTAATGTCTTTGATTTTATAACATCCTTGAATTCCTTGACAATTTACCTGTTGTGTTCAAAATGGTCAATTTTTTCATTTTTTTCCTTGATACTAAATTAAGTTGCTAATTCTTCTCTCAAGCTCTTTGTTTACATTCTTATCTCCTCTGAAACTGTGTTTGTAAATTGGGCTTTAAAGTTCAATTATATCCGGAATATCTATTTTCACTTCATCATTTTTCACCTTTTTGATTTAGGATCTAGAAGCAATCTGAAGGTTGACCACTATTGCTTAGCCAGTTCCTATCACAGTGGAATAGTTTCTGGCTTTGCCCTAATAGCTTCTGATCTGGAAAGTGCTGTTACTTCTGGAAAAAAGGTAATTCAGTCTGCTTGATGCTTTTTGCCTGAATGCAGAGTTTGTTAAATAAAACTACTGTCCGGTGGCCCTAAATTGTTATTGGATATGGAGGTCGATCTCAATGTAGTATGGAACTATAGCTTTTGACAATGTTTAGAATTTCCATTGCCTTGCTATTGATTTCAGCTGTACATTTGCAGATCAAAGCAGTTATCATTGGTCTTGGAGCTGGCCTTCTTCCTATGTTTCTTCATGGCCATCTGCCATTTTTGGATATTGAGGTAACATAGCCTTGTGCCTTCATCATTTTTCCTTGGCTTTTACCAGTGGCTGATCTTCTCCTACATGCACTCAGGTGGTGGAGTTGGATCCTGTAATTTCAGACTTGGCGAGGAATTATTTTGGCTTCACAGAAGATGAGCGGTTAAAGGTGATCAAAAGCTTTCCTGCATGATAAAGCAATTTTACCTCTTTCTTAGATTAACTTTTATCTTAGAGGGCCGGTTAGTATATAGGGAAGCCTGTATTCCAATCTGATTAATTTTGAGAACCATGATTGAAGCTGATGCGGCCAAGAACAACCCTCTGGATAAGTTGTGATGAACTTTTTAAACAAATAGGGAAGAAGACACTTAGGGGACAGCTTTTTTGCTGAGACAGATGATAAAAGCCAAAATGTCTATGCTGAAGTTTCAGACTATCTCATATTCTTCTGATTTCGTCATGTTTTCCATATTCTATGTTTTAGGTGCACATTGGGGATGGGATTGCATTTATTAGGAATACAAATGTTGGCAGTACTTCAAACTCGAAGTGTGATAATGGAGGTTCGGACATATTTTTAAGCAATGGAAAGAGTGCAACCTCTGATAGCAATGGCAGTGAGAGCGTTGGAACTAAGATACTAATTATTGATGCAGATTCTTCTGACTTGAGGTAATTATAAGTAATGCTGGCAGCTAACGCTGTTGATAAAGAGCCATAAATGATGATATTTTCCCACCCCTCTTTTTTGGGTGGTTGCTGTGCAGCTCTGGTTTGACATGTCCTCCAGCGGATTTTGTTGAAGAATCTTTCCTCTTATCTGTCAAGAACTTCCTCTCTGAAGGAGGTTTATTCGTAACAAATTTAGTATCCAGATCCCAAGCTATCAGAGACATGGTTGCCTCAAGGATCAGAGCAGTAAGATCCTAATACTCCAAACACCAGAAAATATTTCATGTTCGTAATTGCCGCCGCATGAACGATGCTTATTCACTGTTGGCAATGGATATGCAGGTTTTTGGGCATGTATTCTCTCTCGAGCTGGAGGAAGATGTCAATGAGGTCCTTTTTGCTTCTCCTAAGCCGTGTATTGAGGTAGAACAATTAACAGATGCAGCTGCTCGAGTGCAGAAATTGTCGAAGTTTTCCCTCCCGGAAAGATGCAACAAGCAAATCAGGAACATCAAATTGCTGCGATAGAGTGAGTGTTAGTTGATTAAATTCTCTTGGTGTCTTTGCATATCAGTCCTCAGTATTTCAACCTGCAACTTCACACAGGGTGTATACAAACCTTGACCTCTCTACACCGCCACACTGGTGGTATGTATCTTGCTATTTAAATTCGTGATTATATTTTAATCAATTCTGTGATATTATGATTTAATTGGTTATTCGATTTCTCTGTAATTATAGCAGTCTTTCTGACTTAGATTGTGCAGGTGTATTCTGATTTATGCATAGGTTTAGAAATAAAACGAGCCGAAAACGAGTTGTAAGGGTCCTTGTTGGCTTGGCTCAAATGCTATTTTAACACAGTTAGTTGAGTTCGAGTGGGCTCGCTCGACTCAAATGAACATAGCTTGAGCTGGCCAATAGGAATTCGAACTGCTCGAGGTGAGCCCACCATGCTTGTGTTCCGATCCTTCAATGACGAATGTGGATTGATTGTGCAGTGGCACCCATAAGTCCGATAAGCCTGATTTGCAACCAAACATCCCATTTGGCTCAATTTATTTCAGAAGGGATTTTCTTTTCCCCGAGTATTAGGCTCTTTTAATCTTAAGAGGTTTTTTTTTATTTCCAAATGCCACCCTCCTATCTTATAATTAAATCCCCTGTATATTGTCCTGTCTCATTCGCTCTCTTTGCAAAGAAATGAGGCGCATCCCTTGCTTGCGCCCCAAGTCTCGCCGCGCCGCGCATGCACCCAGCCATGTGCTTCGCTGACGCGCCCCGCACGTCTTGCTCACACGCCCGGTGCACTGCCTCATGTCACCGGGAAAATAAGGAACCAAAGTTTTTCGCCTTGTCCGATGATGGCGTCAAGAAAACCCGCAGCCTCGACTTCTTTGGATTGTAGGTGTCGAGCACGTCCCTTGACCAGCCACTCCTTCGTCCTCTTCACTCAAACACACAAAAAGACACAGTTTAGGCGGAGGGAAGGACCCTCGGCTCCTCTATTCGATATGAACAATCGGTGAGATCACTCAAATCTCTCCCCAACCCGTGGGATACAATCACTTAGGGCCCGTTTGGCACCGGTGGATCCGGCGGATGGGCGAGATGCGGGATCCGCGCGGATCCCGATTTTGGCGTCCACTCTTCTCGAGTGGACGCCGATTTGGAATCCGCTCCGGCGGATTCTGCGGATCCCATCCTGCGGATCCGGCGGATCCCATCTGGCGGATCCCGCGGATCCGATACCGCGAGCCAAAGAGGCCCTTAATGAATAAGGAGGCTCTCACCCTTAGCTAACGCCTCGATGATCCATCATCATGGCCGCCTTACTCCTTATATAGAGGAGAGTCCATAACTTGCTCTAACAAGGAGGCTCTCACCCTTAGCCAACGCCTTGATGATCCATCATCATGGCTTGCTTACTCCTTATATAGAGGAGAGTCCATAACTTGCTCTAACAAGTCAAGTCCTCAAGTCATACTCAAAGTCCTAGGCTTCATGTTTATCTAGGCATGCAATCAACCAAATACAAAGCTTTATAGCTTACCTGGACTCTCACATGAGTTAACTTGCCAAAGATAGCTCTTGCCTAAGTCCGCCTGCACTTCGACGCATTTTGACTCGAAATAAGACTCATTCCTGTTTCCCCGAGTCAA
Organism: Narthecium ossifragum; assembly: GCA_963920575.1. Lineage (NCBI taxonomy): Eukaryota > Viridiplantae > Streptophyta > Magnoliopsida > Dioscoreales > Nartheciaceae > Narthecium > Narthecium ossifragum. The sequence continues at coordinate 2,691,121 of OY986969.1, read as the reverse complement.
ACCCCAGATGTATCGTGCCATCTTCCTTATTCACCACGTCATGTCTTGCAAAAGATCTAAGCCAAGTGGAATCAGGATGATCGAATGCTCATATTTGTTGGAATGGCCAACCGCTTGCCGTCGGGCTCGTCGAGTCCTAGTCCAACAAGAACTCCCGCGCAAAAAGGACTTTCCCCGCGCCATCTTTTGCCTTTGCCGCGTCAAGTCCTCACAGAAGTCCAGTCCAACTAGAATTTGGGCATTTGCACAGCTGGATTGGTCCAGCTTGCCTACCGCGTCATGCCGGGCACTCTGAGTCCTAGTCTGACTCGGATTTGGCCGTCTGGCCACGTCGCTCGCGCGTCCTACACGCCATCTCGCGTGCCGCACGCGCGCTCATCCCGCACGACCTCCTGGTTGCCTTGGCGCGCATTGCGCTCGCTGGAATGGTCCGCCGCACCATCTTTGAAATTTTCCGCGTCATCTTCAAGATTCCGCGTGCCAGAAAGTTGCTTGTGTGCTTGTTGGGGACTTATTGCTTGCTATCTTGAGGTCGACCCCGCGTCATGCCTTGGGCCTTTGGCCGCGCCACTTGCTGATGACGCGTGCCAAGGCCCGTGTCATGGGCTCAAGGCCCTGACACCTTGCACCCTCGCCCCTCGTGTCGTGCTCACACGGCTGGCGCACGCCACTCGCTCGTCACATGCTATGCCCACGCCCTCGTGCCAAGGCTCTGCCTTGTGCTTTGTTGATGTGTGACGTCGCAAAACCATGCTGTGTGCCATGAAGGAAGGCTATTGACTCCCTGTCAGCAGCTCGATCGATCACACCGTGCCATGTCTCACGCCATGGCTTGAGAACTCATCGCACCGTCCCAAGTGCTGAGCCCTCCGTGCGGCCCGCCAAGTCTGCACGTCATGGCTCACCTCGGCTTGCCTCGACCTTGAAGGGTCTTACAAACCGGTCGAGTTCGAATTAATAGGAAAGTGAGATTACAATTGGGGCATTTATGTGTCGCCATAAAACCCTATTAAAAAACACTCTCATTTTTCACTTAATAATCCAAAAACACGTGGATCATATGAAACTCATTCGTTGAATATCAATAGAAAAATAAAATAACAATAAAACATGTGTTTCTTGGTCATCAAGCAACGCTTTACGGTCTTCAAAAAGAATTCATCGGCCGCTATGCAATCCCAACGGTTTTTTGAAATTTTTTAGAAATAACAATGCGGGACCCCATCCAACGTGGAACCTCCACTATATATATGCATATGTATATATATCTTAAACGACGAAAACAAAGCCGTTTAAAGTTTTAAACGAAACGAAGCAGAGTCCGATCAAAACTAGGAGTTCTAAGGATTCCGAAACCCATCTCTTCTCCAACCACAAGTAGGTTTCCATCTCCAACTCTATATATCAATCGGATTCTTCTCTAATTTTTACGTATTTAATTCTCTCTCTCTTTTGTTCTGTTTTCTTTCTTAATTATACGATGCATTGTTTCCGTCCCTCAATGATGGTGCTTACTCGTAGCAGAGCTCGTGATTCCCATCTAGATTGGAAACCCAAAGAGGCCGATGATGGCCGCCGGCGTTCCCGGCCTCGTCCCGATCCCGGCGGCGAGACCATCGAGGAGGGGGAGGCGGCCATCAGAAGCCATAAGGTTCAAAAGAAGATCGACGCCGATCTGACTCAGAGGACCATAGGTTCCTTCTTGGAGCATTGCAGAAGCGTGGATGAGTTTCAGGAGCTCGAAAAGATCGGCGAGGGAACCTACGGCGTCGTGTCCAGGGCCATCGATAGGAAGTCCGGCGAGGTCGTGGCTTTGAAGAGGATCAAGAAGGAGGAGAACCCGGACTGGCGGGAGGAGATCGAGTGCCTCCTCCGGTGCCGCCACCCCAACGTGGTGGAGCTGAAGGAGGCCGCCGTGGGCGGCGGCGGCGAGACCGTCTTCTTGGTCATGGAGTTCTTGAAGCACGACCTGAGAAGTGTGGTGGAGGCGATGAACCGGCCGTTCTCCGAGAGAGAGGTGAAGATTTTAATCTCTCAGATCGTACATGCCGTCAAGCATATCCACGACCACCGGATGATCCACAGAGACCTAAAGCCGGCGAACATATTGGTCGACGCCAACGTCCGCAAGCTGAAGATATGCGATTTCGGGCTTTGCCGGGAGCTCGGAACGCCGCCGTACACTCATCCGGTAGTGACACTTTGGTACAGGTCGCCGGAGCTTTTGTTGGGGTCGACGGATTACTCTGCGGCGATCGACATGTGGTCGGTCGGATGTATAATGGCGGAGCTGCTCCTAAAGGCGCCATTGTTCAAGGGAGCCTCCGAGATCGATCAGCTGAAGAAGGTGTTCAACATCCTCGGGACGCCGGACGAGAAGGCATGGCCCGGATTCGCGAAGCTCCCCGGTGCCAAGTTCAAGTTCCAGAAGCAACCGGATTGCAAGCTGCGAGAAAAGTTCCCGCTGTTGGCTTTCACCAGCCGGCCGGGGCTCTCGCCGGCGGGGTTCGACCTGATGAGAAGGTTGCTTGCTTATGATCCGGAGAAGAGGGTGACGGCGGAGGACGCTCTGAAGCATCCATGGTTTAGAGATATGCCTAAAGCATCACTTTCTTCTAAGCATGCAGTACACTGAGCAGTTAAGGTATTTGGATAGTTAAGGTGTTTGGATGCATGGATACGTGCCTCTCTCATATGATTTGCTAAAGCTTTAAGTTTTCAATTTTGTATTCTTAGAGTCTTGAAAGGATCTACTTTTCAGGATTCAGGAGATATCAAGAGGATTGGCCTCTTCAGAAGAGTTGTTTGTTCCAGTTTAGCAACTGCTGATGTATCTCAATGTGGAGTTTGTGACTTTTTTTGAGTCCTGGAGATTTATGAAAAAGCACTTTATGTCGAAGAACAACAAATTATTATCGGTAAGAAAAAGGGGATTTGTTGTTTAGTCTTTTAAGTGACCTCTACTTGTGATTTAGTCTCCTATAACAGTCTTTAAGTGTTTTAGTACCCACAATAGCAACATAAGACTACAATACCCTTATTCATTCTCATTCTCGTAATTACAGCCACGCAGGCCGCCCGTTTCGTCATTTTCGAAGAATTCGAAATTTATTCACAATAAAAGCCCGTCTCTCCCATTTCCAACGCGCACGACCCTTTCTACACACCATTTCTGCCGTCCCGCCTATTCCTGCGCCGTCGTCTGACCAGTAAACCCTAAACTTTCCGATAGACCTTCTTATCGGCGGCGTGAAAGATCCTACCGTCCGCCTCCAGTCGCAAAAAATCAGTCAAAATGGTGAAAGGGTACGGTTTTTTTTTATCATTTTTATCATTTTTCCTCCTCGTTTTTTAAAATGCAACAACAAATAGAGATTTCCAGTAGTTACTTTCCGATTATTGTACAAGATTTATTGTTTGCTAATCTAGGGTTATGGCTGGCGTATCTAGGGTTTTTTATCGGACTTTTTTTTGATAGTAACTTCCCACTTTCAATTCATTGGAAGTTACTTTCCGATTATTGTACTATATTTATTGTTTGCGAATCTAGGGTTTTTTATCGGACTATATTGTAGTTACTTCCTATTTCCAATTCATTCAAAGTTACTTCCCAAAATCATAGCTGTCATTTCCCTTGGTGGTTACTTCATATCATGGTAGTTACTTCCCACTTTCAATTCATTGGAAGTTACTTTCCGATTATTGTACTATATTTATTGTTTGCGAATCTAGGGTTTTTGATCTAGGGTTTTTTATCGGAGTATATTGTAGTTACTTCCTACTTACAATTCATTGAAAGTTACTTCCCAAAATCCCTTGTTGTCACTTCCCTTGGTGGTTATTTCATATCCTGGTAGTTACTTCCCAATCTTAATTCATTGAAAGTTACCTCGCAGATTATAATTGGTAGTTACTTCCTTTACTTCGCACATGATAACTGGAATTAACTACTATGGAAATTGGTAGTCACTTCTCTACTTTAATGGTAGTTACTTACCTAATTTAATTGTAGTTACTTCGCAGATTGTAATTGGTAGTTACTTCCCTTACTTCGCAGATGATAACTGGAATTAACTACAATTGAAATTGGTAGTTACTTCCCTACTTTAATGGTAGTTACTTACCTAATTTAATTGTAGTTACTTCGCAGATTATAATTGGTAGTTACTTCCCTTAATTGGCAAATGATAACTGCAATTAACTACAATTGTAATTGGTGGTTACTTCCCTTAACTATTGGCGTTAATTGGTAGTTAGTAACTGTAGTTACTTCCCAATATAATTTGTAGTTACTTCCTTGTTATTTGGAACTGACTTCCTTCTTTAATCTGTAGTTACTTCCCATTATAATTGCTTGTTATTTCCTAGTTAAGTTGGTACTTACTTCCCATTATAATTGTTAGACACTTGCCATTTAAAATGTTAGTAATTCTTCCCATGTGCAAAGTTATTTTAATTTCCTTCATTCTTGATGCAGGAAAAAAGTTAACCTTGTCCAAAATAGATCAACTGTAACTGCACTCATTACAATAATGGCATTCATAAAAGCTTCATTCACTGAACTACATTGGCAAATCTTGTCGAAAACTCCATTTTGCACCTTGATTGACGCGGTGTACAAAGGAAAACTAACAGAGAAGAATGCACGGAAACGTGACAATGATATAGTCTTATTGATCAAACAATATGACTACATCAAAAAGGCATTCAAATTAGGGCATCAATACTGCCAGATGAGAAGCTCAGATGTGAAGCATATTTTTGGGCTAGATCATGGCTCCCAGAAGTTGGATGTCAATAAGTCCAGCACCCACAAGAAGAAGACAATGTTACTGAACAGAATCTTCCGGAATGAAAAGGTTATTACAATGGCTGCTCTGAAGGAAAAAATAGTGAGCACATTCACAAAAGGCAGTGATACAGATGTTCTTGATAGCATTAAACTGCTCACTATATACATCATGGAGTCCATATTCTTCTGCACCAGTGGCAGAAAAGTGACACGGGCTTATATCAACTATGTCGATGATTTAGACAACATGAAGAGCTATGATTGGTCAAGTGAAATTTTAAAAACTCTCATTGATTCCGTTGACAAACATCATAAAATCCCTGCAAGGGTTACTGGCTGTACAGTCTTGTTGCCAGTAAGTTTATCTACTTCAAATGCTTGAATTCAAATTTTACTTAATTTTCAAAATTAGCTACATTACACATAATCTGAAACATCATATTTCCTTTTTTTTGTGCAGTACTAGTTTTGCAAGCATACAACTGTTGTCAAACAAGATCAAAAGGAGAACATGATACCACGATATGTAAAGTGGTCCATACATAACAACGGCAAGAACCTGATAACCTATGACCTATCAGAAATGGATGATGAGAAGGTGAACACAACAAAATTATGTCCTACACTCAATGAGATAAAAATCTATGCATCTTCATTTTTGGATGTGGACTCCGATGAAGAAAATGGTACTGAAGAAGAATGTGACCATACCAATGGAGAAAGCAATCCCATCCATGAAGGTTATCACAATGAATCAACCCACAACAATAGTCATACACAATCACTGAATCAAAATGTATGGGTATGCCTTCCTTGCAATTTTATTCTCAAAATCAAATTCAAAATCATCTTTAAAATGTTATCCAATCGTATTTAAAATCCAGGTTGAGTTGGAAGAAAATGACATGGACGTTGGAGACAATAACACCAACTCCACCAAGGTACATAGTTAAAGAATGGTAGCTTATAAATTACATATATGGTGGACATAACTTTCTAGTTAAACTAGTAGTGACGTCGTAGTTACTTTGGTAGTTACTTCCCATTATAACTGGTAGTTACTGCCCATTATAGTTGTTAATCACTACCAACTATAATTTGGTACTATAGTCTCATTTGCATATCTGAACATCAGCATCAATCTTTCACCCATTATCAACCCTGCACAAAATGGAAATTTAGTAGTTACTTCGGACTGAAATTAGTGGTTACTTTTCATTACAAAAGGTAGTTACGTCTCATTATACTTGGTAGATACTTCCTAGTTAACTGGAAGTAACTACCAACTATAACTACATAGTAACTACCAATATAGCTACCAGCTGAAATTGTTAGATTCTATCACTTTAGACTGGTAGTTACTTTCCATTTAGTTACTTCCCACTTTAGTTACTTCCCACTTTAGTTACTTCCCATTTTAGATTGGTAGTTACTTCCCACTTTAGACTGGAGGTTACTTCTCACTTTAGATTGGAGGTTACTTTCCACTTTAGTTACTTCCCACTTTAGACTGGAGATTACTTTCCACTTTAGTTACTTCTCACTTTAGATTGGTAGTTACTTCCCACTTTAGACTGGAGGTTACTTCTCACTTTAGTTATTTTCCACTTTAGATTGGTAGTTACTTCCCACATTAGACTGGAGGTTACTTCTCACTTTAGATTGGTAGTTACTTTCCATTCTAGATTGGTACTTCCGACATACATTAGTGGTTACTTTCCATTACAAAAAGCTAGTTACGTCCCATTAAACTTGGAAGTTACTTCCTAATCAAAAGGGACTAACTACCATTTATAAGTGGGAAGTAACTACCAATATATACACGTACATATGCCCTAACTTGGGTGAAGCAACTACCAGTTTATAGTACTTGTATTGCCTGGTAGATACTTCCCATTATGCTTAACTTGGAGAAGTAACTTCTAGTATTATGGCAGATTCCTCAAAATCCTACAATAATAATCACAGATATCATCGCAACATACCTGATGAAGATACAAGAAGGCGACTCCTTCGACCTCCACGCAAGAAATATACCACTTGTGGAGACGACGACAACTCCCTAAACCTCCTTCAAAACAAAATGCCTCTTCCGCACCTGATGAACCCTCCCTCAAAATCCATGGAACCAAAATTTCCTTCAAAACAAAATGCCGCTTCCGCACCTGATGACCGCTCCCTCAGATATGCAATCGGGACGCAGGCTTCAGGCAAAAGCGGCACAAGAGAAAGAGTACCCAATGAAGCCCCGGCGACGAACAATAATTCCAACGACCATCTAACTGAGGAAGACGAAACGTCCATAGCTAATATCATGATTCCCGTAATCCCGGGAATGATATAAACGCTATCGATGGCAATTAATGAGGAGATTCCGCCGTGACTAATAGCAAGGTTATTTTGGTCATACAAAGTTTCCATAACAACACTAACAACACTAAAAAGAGACTAAATGCCTTACCAACTCTCAAAGAGACTATACAGCAAATGAAGTCTCCAAAAGAGTCTAAACACCAATTTCCCGTAAGAAAAAATATGAGGAGCAGAGTTTGATAACTTGCAGTATATGTTGATAGTAAATTTGCACCCTTACTAAATAACAAGCTCAACTAATTTTAAAAAGGGTTATTTACATATATTCCCTTGGAAAAGTTTGATTTTACATATTGCAACTTGAAAAAAATTGAAATCACAACAAAAACCCCAAAAACCTTGATTATTATCATAGAGCTCCTTTCGTCCACTTCCGTCTACTAACCTGACCTCACCATGGACGTAACTGGGGTTGTAAAATGTTGTGAATTCCCTCACTTATTAAAACCTACGTTCATTCGATCATAAAATTTAGGTTTTCTGTGTTTGATAACTATCACTGTGAGGACCCGCCCCTCGTTTTCCTTTGGCTCGTTGTTGACCCCAAGGGCAATTGGAAAATTGCGCCTTGGCGATCGTTTCACACTGGGTGTGCACACACAAACATTGTTTGGTGCTTGTGTTTGTTTAGAAAGGTTAGGTGGACCCGAGATCGGAAGTTCTGGGCTTGGGTCTGAGTCTCAGCCCAGGGTTGCCGTTCTAGGCAAGGGAGATTGATCTGCATGGCATGGAGATCGATCTCTCTGTGCCTGGAAGTCGCCGTTCTGGGCAAGGGAGATCGATCTGCATGGCATGGAGATCGATCTCTCTGTGCCTGGAAGTCGTTGGCGGTGGCGTTCGAAGGACGGTCACGGCGATGGCCGTCGCTTCCCCTGTCAGGGGAGGGGAGACTTTTGCTCCCCTCCTTCGCCTTTCCCCCGCCTTCGCCGGCTTTCCCCGGCCTTAGCCCCTTCTCCTTCCCTTCTCCTTGGCTGCGGTTTCCTTCTTCTCTCTCGCGAGAGCTCTGTTCTTTCTTCCCCTGTTCCGGCAGCCCCCTTTCCTCCTCCGTTCTCCCTCCTCCGGCCACCGTTCTCGGAGCTTGAAGGCTCGTTGGAACCGTGACGGCGTGAGGAAGATCCTAGGCTAGGCTTCGTGGATCGAAGCATCTCTGAGGAGGTAGGGTTCTTACTCAAAACTCCGGCTTGTTTTGAGGGTTTGAAATCCGGTTTTGTTTTGCTTAAATCTCCTTGTGGAGTTGTTGTTTTCCGGTTTTGAAGCCATGAGTAGCTTCGGGGTTCTTGGATCTACCAGCCCACCTAGTTTGGTGAGGTGTGGTTGAGGTTTCCGGCGGTGTTCTTCGCCGTCCGGCCGCCGGTGAACCCATCCAGATCGATCTCATGGGATGAGATTGATCTTGTTTGGGGTGGTACGCCCCGCCCGAGCGAGAGCGATCTCCCTGGGAGGGAGATCGATCTCTTGGCGGTTGGCGTCGGCGCGTCAAGGGTCACATACGAGATCGATCTTCATATGGGTGGAGATCGATCCCGTTGGGTGACCAGGACGGGTGCTTCTAGCCTCGAGGAAGATCGATCTCATTGCTATATGAGATCGATCTCCTTCGGTGTAGAGAAGATTTTTACTTGTTGTGCTGTTTGGCCCGCGGGATTGCGCATACAAGTGGTTTTGACGGTTTTGCCCTCGGGGCTTAACATGTTGCTTATCATGCTTATTGTTTACTACTTTGTGGTTAACCGAGGGAGTAATGAACCCTCGGGAATGCTTAGTATAATTGGGCCATGGGTTATGCCCTTTTACCGCTTTATGGTGAACCGAAGGAAGTCATGATCCTCGGGAGTGCTTAGAATAAATGGGCCGAAGGTGTGCCCTTGTTGTGCTGTTTGTTAGTGCTTTATTTATATCCTGCCCTGCTTCCTGTGCATTAGACATGCTAGGTTAGACTGGGTGGGGTTGACCCATGAACTCCGGTAATCAAAGGCTAAGTGGTGGATGCCGTTATCCCGACTCGTGTCCCCATGCTGTTGTCCAGCATGGGCAAGGGTGTCCTACATGTATCGTCTGGCCCACCCTGTGTCAAGGACCGTCGGAGGTAGCCCAGTCCTCGAGCAGTGGCTATCGGAGGGACGTACGTTGGACGGAAAACCTTGGGGAGGGAACCATCGATGGGATCGATGGACTCCCTGGCTAGACTTAGTCTTTGGTCAGGAGTTAGGGGTCATGTTGTGTGAGAACCTGCCCATCTACCCCTGTGGCTCGCTGTGGACCGCAAGGGCAATTTGGTAAATTGCGCCTTGTTGGTTTGTTTCACACCCGCGTGTGCACACACTGGCCTTGTCTGTGTTCGTGTTTGTTTAGAATGGCTAGGTGAACCCGAGATCGGAAGATCTGAGCTTGGGCTTGTGTTTTAGCCCAAGTTTGCCTTTCTGAGTAAAGGAGATCGATCTCACATGCCTTGGAGATCGATCATGCTCGAGTCGGTGGGTTTTCTCTTTCGCGAGAACGGCCGTCGGCTGTCGCTCTCCCCTGTCAGAGAGGGAAGACTTCCCCTCCCTTTCCCCCAGCTTTTCCCCCTCTTTCTCGGCTTTCCCTTCCCCCTTTCCCCTCTTTTCTTCCCCTCCTCTTCCTCCTTCTCCTTCTCTTCTTCTTCCCTCCTTCTCTCTTTCCCGCGGTGCTCTGTTTCTTCCCTTTACCGCCGGCGAGCTTCTTTCCCTCCGTTCTCCCTCCTCCGGCCATCAAATTGGGTGTTCTTTGGCTCGTTGGATTCGTGACAACGAGAGGAAGGCTCCTGATGTGATTTGGCAGCTTGTTGGCGATCAAATCGCGGGGAATCAGCCGAGGAAAGCGCAGCTAGGTAGGGTTATACCTACTGATGTTCTTTTCGGGTTTTCTTGAGATCTAGCCGTTGGATCTTGTTGATCCTTGCTTTGTTGGATTCCTTATGCCTTGTAGAATAACTGATTTAAGTTTCATATTAATCGGTTGAGATTTGAGTAGGTTTTATGGATGATTAGTCTCGGATTTCTGGTTTTCTGCTGTTCTTGAGAAACAGCCGGCTTGCGGCGAGTTTTCCGGCCGGAGAGTACATGATCTTGGCTTTTAATAAACATAAGAGTTGTAGAACTACTCGTTAGCTTTCTATTCCATCTTGTTTCGTATTTTTCCGATTTATGTACGATGTCTTATGAATTGTTTGCTGAAGGGCTGCGTTGCAGCAATTAATGGGTAAGTTAGTTTGATTAACGATTTTGATTAGCGTTTTCCCGTTAATCCAACCGTTGGATGATGATGAATTTTGGATATGTTGTTCATGCTTTATACACCTACTGGTGACTAAGTTGGATCTTGAATCCGATGTCGTTTGGGCGTCGGATCGACGGGATCAATTAGCCCCTAAGTAGAGGCTTTGGGTGTTTTTGAATATAATATTATATTCGGAATATAATATTATATTGTGTTTTGTTCATCATCGTTTTCGGGGTTGCTTCCCGTTGCAGGAGTCCACGGTTGACGGTCGCGGTACCGTCGTAATGCCGGGACCCGCTGCGGATCGGCTGGCAGCGGTTGGTGGTACCGCTGCAGCGATCCAGTAGACTTATATGATGCTTGACATACTGTTGCATGCCTTTCCTATTATCTGTGTATGTCATAGCATGCATTGTTGTTGTGTGCATTAGTTGCATTGGTTAGGGCGTGGGTGATCCTTGGGTCGCCGTCCCGAGGCTGGAAGCTCGGACTTAGCTCTAGGACCGGGGTTGGGCTGTTAGGACCCGGTTGAATTGTGGTGTCCAGTCGAATCTTATGATAGGCTTAGAGGACTGGTACACATGATGTTTGATGATTGTAGAGGTCGTGTCAGCCTCAAGTCAGGTGTTGAGGATGCCACCGGTGACGGGTCTTATTCTTTGGGCAGTGTCCGTTCCTGCCAGTAGGGGCATCAGTGTGGGCCCATGGCGAGTTGGGTGACCATAGCTGGAACCCTACGACACTAGGCGTATCCAGGATGGGCCCAGTCCGTTGGGGTGACCATGATTGGATATGCCTAGAGATCACCGGTGAATGGTAATGGGACCATTGTAGCTCACTCGAGTCTGGCTTGAGGGCGACACTGTCGCATTTCCCTCTTTCTTCTGTGTGTCGTAGTGTAGATCCCTACTGAGCTTAGTGCTCACACCTACCCGGGCTGCGTTTTGCAGGTGCAGGCGTCAGTTCTTCCTCTGTGGCCCCTACCGGGCAGTTGGACGGCGGTGCGGCGGCGCCTGGTGGCTTTTGAGAGGTGGAAATATTTACTGCTTTTACCCTTATGTTAGTTAGTCTCCTACGGGAGTGGTATTGTATTTTGGATCTTCACCTCTCCGAGGATTTGTATATTAAATACTCTGAGTTTTAAATCTGTGGTTCGAGGCTTGAATATAATATTGTTTTTCTTGAGGGTGTTTTGGTGAATTGCTAGGGAGACCAATAGGTTAGAGGGGACCCTCGCCGTTCTTTTTTTTCCGCGTTGGTTAGGTTCCGGTTCGCGTCGCCCGGCCCGGTTGGGCTTTCGCGGGTCGGGGCGCGACATGTTGGCTCTGTGGCTTGGAGTACTGAGAGATGGTAGTCTTAACCTCGGTCGTTCCGCCAAGTGTGGAGATCCCGCTTGGAGAAGGGTGTCCTACCAGTAGCGTCATGTCCACCCTGTGTCAGGGATTGTCGGAGTTGTCCACCCCTGAGCAGCGGCTGTCGGAGGGGCTGGGACAGGAGTCCTTCGGGTTATTGACGGGATTTATGGGATCCTTGGCAAGCCCGAGTACTTGGCTTCAGAGTTGGTTCGTTGGGTTTGCCTTCTTAGCGAGAGTGGTAGAGTAGAACCCTGCTGAGCTGTTGCTCATTCCTACCTGAACTGTGTTGTTTGCAGGTGCGGGTCCCAACTCCTCTCCGATACTTCCCCGTCGGTCGTCTCGTGGTGGCGCGCCGGCACCTGACCATGTCTGAGGGTCAGGATGGTTTCGTTGTGCTTTTGCGGAGACCCCGGTGGGTGTTGTAGCTTTTTGGGGACTGTGTTAATCCCTTGTAAACTTTGTTGTACTAGAACTCCTGTTTAACTCTATTATATCAGTTGTAATAGATGTTAATAGTTGTTGTTAAGTTTGCTTCCGCCTTGTGCTGTTGTCAGCTGTTTTCGCCAGCTGTGCGTTAGTCTCAACTGTTTCCGCCAGTTGAGGCTAGTAGATGTAGGTCTTTCCCCCTCGTGTCCCAGCCCGGTCTGGGGTCTGCGGGTCGGGGCGCGACAATCACGCCCTTCATATAAGCCTCCCATATATCCTTGAGATAAAAAAATCCAATGATCACTTCATCTTTTAAAGGCCAAGGCTAAGGTTAGGGTTTAATCTGTAGTGAGGATCGGAGCTATTGGTGACTCCAATCAAGGGCTGGACTACTCCACGAGCGATCAAACACTCAGGGTAATGGGAGTTAAGTAATTTTAAAAGCCACTGTTAGCCTCAAATGGTTCTCTCCAGCATATTTCCTGAATATTCTACTCCCAAATAATTAAAGTGGATATATGATAATAATCAAGGTTTTTTTAGATGCAATTTCGATTTTTTCAGCATAAAATATGTAAAATAAAAAAAAATTCAAGAGAATATATGTAAACAACCCTTTAAAAAACTTCAAAATTAGGGGCGGAAATGCCCTATATTTTCAACAATTTTTGAGGGATTGGACTCCAAGAACAACTGTGAGGGCCCGTCCCTCTGACCTGGCTCGACCGCGTGGGTCGAGAGCCGGTTTCCTGTTGGTTTGGTTCCGCGTCGGGCACGATCGGGCGATCGTGTGGCGGTTTGGACCCCGGGGGCATTTTGGTAAATATGCCCTCTGGTGGTCGGTTTCACACTCCCGTTGCACCCACGGCCTTGGATTGATGTGTGTGTTTGATTAGAATCCCTAGGGTGCGTCCGATCGGAAGATCGGAGCTCGATCGGGAAAGATCAATCCGGACGGCTGAGATAGATCTGAATTTTCTATAAAAGCCTGTCCCTTTCTTCTCTTTCCTTCTCTTCTTCTCCTGTCGTTTTCTCCCCTCCTCTCTCCTTCGGCTGAGCTAGGGCTCGGAGACGCGCCTTTCGGAGCTCGGATCTTGGCGGCTCGGTTGGTGGGACGCGTGGAGGAGCTACCCTACTTGCTCAAGTAGGTGTTTCTACCTCGATCTTTGGATCGGGTTCTCCTAGGATAGGGTTTATGCACTTTCGCTGTAGGAATACTTGTTAGAATGCTTTGTAGCTCTTTGTACATGTGATGTTGTTCATTTCCGGTATTCCTACGCTGCGAATTCAGTATTCTAACGGTTGGTTTCCGTATTATCGCCGTTTTATCGGTTTTCGTCCATTTGGACCTAGATAGGGGATTTAACCCACAAAAACTGGATTTCTTCATTCCATTAGCTTCCCCATTGTTAAATACACTTGCTTGCAAAATTTCATCTTATTCCAACTTGATTTGATCCTTGAAATCCAAAGAAATGGATTTTCGGCACTGTTCTGATGAACTGTGCCTAAAGCTCGACGGTCGATCGGGGCATCGACCGTCAAGTGTTGTTTTACGCTTTCTGGGTCTGGCGGTCGACCGTCGGGCTCTGTCGGGATTTTGGACTCCCACGGTCGATAGATCGATCGACCGCGGGATCTTTCCCTTTTTGCCATTTACCTGACGGTTGACCGTCGGATCGACCGTCGCATCGACCGTCAGACGTTGTTTGGTTTTGGGCCTCTCTGGGTCGATGAGTGGATCGACCGTCGCCCTTGGTTTTCTTCGCTTGGGTCTCACGGTCGATTGCCGGATCGACCGTGACATCGTCCGTGGTCTCACGGTCGATCCCCGGATCGATCGTGACATCGTCCGTGACCCCTTGGACTTGGTTTTTCTGGCTTTTCTTGGATGGATTCGATTGGTGATTAGTATCTAAACATGTTGGGAAGTGTGTATGTGGATTTCATGAAGTTTTCAAGGGATTTCCATCGAGATTAAGGATTGAATCGCATGTTGTCTTCCTTTGAATAAATCGATGTTGTGGCTTGCTTTTAAATACATGTTTAGATGTTGTCAATTGCTTAATGGTATGCTTAGCCATTAGCTAGCTATGAGTGCTAGCTAATGAGGAATTGTGGAACCTTAACCTCTTGCCGGCGAGTGCCGAGGGCTATTGTATATCTGTTGAACTTATAACTGCTGATGTGACATGTAGAGACATCTAGGATAGATTTTTGCCTAGGCTCATTGTTGACATCGATTTTAGCTAAGGCTAAGTCGACTACATTTGCAGAAGTCCCCGGGCTGAATCCGCACGCACCAAACCTAAATTGGCTCGTACACAGTCGAGTCCATCCAAATCTCCTACATATCCCCGGTTTTGACGGCATCCTATACAGACCAGAAGAATAAGGGTATTTTGGTAATTTTATCCATCCAAGGGTATTTTGGGAATTTAGACCAAAATGCATGTCTAAAATTCCCACTACACTCCAAAATAGCCCGTACATAGCTTTGATGGCATCCTAAATAAGCTGTGTAAATATAGGGACGTTTTGGTAATTTTCCACCACACCTGGGAAATTACAGAAAATTCCCTGAAATAAATAAGAGAAAAATCCGAAAATTCAAATAAACCCAAACAAATACATGACTTCAAATTCGCCTAAGTCCCGGCAAAAATATGCGCGCACCACATAATGCGCGCACGTATCCACGACACGCATAGAAATCGCGTCCCCATGCGTCGCGCTTAAATAACCAAACCGAAAAGGTATTTTGGTCATTTAACCCTAATGGGCATTTTAGTCATTTCACACCTTCAGGGGTGTGGAAATCCGGAACAGAGATATTTCATCTGCGCCGGAGACATTTCGGTCCAAAATATATGGCCGATAAAAAGGATATTTTGGTAATTTACACCCGGCTTATCCGGGGATATTTCAGTAAATTTTCCAAAGTATTATATGAAATATCGAAATTAAAATTTAAATAAGGCATTTCGAATATCTGAATAATTGGACAAATATTCAGATAATTCAAATCTGAACATTTGAATTTCAAATTCAAATTTCAAAAATAAAATATCTACCCATATAAAATCAGCCAAATCAAATATATGTATCATACCATGTGAGAAATCAGCATCTTCAATTATGGTTGGATTGCATTCTCATACCATATAAAAAATAAAAATAAAATCAGCATCTCTAAATATGGTGGGATTATATGAGCTATCCTTATATAAAAAGATTAGCATCAATTAGTATCCCTTAATCAGGACATTCTCCATCCCATATTAAGAGATCACCTTCGTGCCTATAAATAGAGGAAGCATGGGTATGAAGAGGATGGCGTGAAGGCTCTTGGAAACGCCGGGAGGCTGCGCAAGACACCCGGAAGAAGGCTGTTGAAGGAGGTGCTGAAGACTGGTTGAAGAAAACGGTGGAAGGCCAGAGGAAGAAGCCGAGTTCTTGTCAAGAGGTTCATATCTTCGAAAGAGTGCTCGGAGACTTGAAGACGAAGAGGTTCTAGAGACACTCCAACGTTGCGCACCACCGGACGACGTAGATCCAGCCAACACAGCCGGAACCCATCGAGACGCTCGCGTCTCTGGGTCGACGCTATAGGAGGCTCGTCGATCCTGCGGTTCAAGCTTCACTCTCCTGCTCGCCCCGCGGCTTAGACCTCCAGCAAAGCTACTCCAGCTTGATTCCTCACCAGCGACGGAGATCGAGCCAAGGCTCTCTCCCTCCCGGCGGCTTTGAAGACGAAGAGCATCCAGAAGGAGTACAGGAAGAAAACAGAGAAAGAAAGAAGAAGAGAAAACTTGGACACAGAGGAAGTAACCCATCGCCGTCACCGGCCTTGGGCCAGCCCCAGGTCGTCGTCGTCGCCCAGCCAGGAGAACCCATCATCGTCGATCCAGCCCAAGGAGCTCGTCGGATAGCCGGAACCCATCGTCACCATCGTCCCTGATCCAGCCCAAGGAGCTCGTCGGATAGCCGGAACCCATCGGCGTCGTCCCTATTCCAGTCGGTTAAACTTAAAGAACTCGTCATCTTCCTTCCAGCCGGAACCCATCCAAAGCTCAAGTCGTTGGGTTGCCGCTGTAAGAAGCTTTGCCGGTCCTACGACGCAAGCTCCATCCCTCTGCTCGGCCCAGACCTCCAGCGAGGCACTCCAGTCAGCTTCCTTGATGGCGACGGCGACGGAGATCAGATCCAAGCACTCCCTCATCTCCAACGGCTTCAAAGAACGACGCCTCCCCTGTTTCCCCTGTTCCAGCTGACGCTTCCCATCTTCCCGACGGTCCGGCGACGCAGGGGCTCAAACCCACTCTAAAGAAGAATATCCACCGTCGTCTCTCCAAGCCCGAGCCGGCGACACAAGCTTCATCCCCAGCCGCTCGCCGCACATCTGCTGCTCCCTGCTGCTCGCCGCACGTCCCCTGTTCCAGCCGGCGTCTACACTTCTCTAGCTCCAGCCGACTTCATCAAGTACAGCTGCTGTTCTCCCACGGCGACGGAGATCTGGTCCCTCTGGACGGCATTCCTCAGCTCTGGCAGTCTCGAAGATCCGGCGATGAAGCTCCAACAATATCATGCATGGCAATGAACGTTTTGGTCCATGGCCTCACGTCATTCATTTCCTTTTCATTTTATTTTTCTTTTGTTATGAAAAATACTTTATATTATTGGATCTAGAATCGGAGGTGTTCCCTACGGGGATGTAAATGATGGATCTGCCGACTTGGCAATCGGCAAATCCAGGGGTGTGGTGCCTGCAATTTCCTGAAATGAAATTAAAATATGATTTGCTCGGAAATAAAATAGAGATCTCGTCCCAACGAGATCGACGTTTTATCCACGAACAAAATCTGGCACGCCCAGTGGGACCACACCTTACCTCCCATCTCTAGATCCAAAAAGAAAAGATGATGAAAAAAAAAAAAATCGTCATCAAAATCAAAATCAAAATACATATATACTCTTACATCTTGACAAGTCTATCTTCTTAAATGAATGATATTGCACAGGCGACTTTGGAAGCGTCGCTTCGGTGACCTCTCATTTGACATCCCGATTGGAAGCGACGGCCTTCCGATGCCGACAACGCCATCAAAAGTTTCCTTCACCACTCCAGGAGCGGCTACCTTCGACACACAAGCGAAGACTATCGTAGGACCTCATGAAGAGATGGTGACTCGCCAAGACGGGCTCCAGGTTCGTCGAAAGAAGCATAATGATGAAGCTCCCTCATTTCGATCTGGCAAAAGCAAGACGGTCGCAAATGGATCTCGTGTTTACCCAGGAGCAGCTACTTTCGACACACAAGCGAAGACTATCATAGGACCTCATGAAGAGATGGTGACTCGCCAAGACGGGCTCCAGGTTCGTTGAAGGAAGCATAATGATGAAGCTCTCTCAGTTGGATCTGGCAAAAGCAAGACGGTCGCAAATGGATCTCGTGTTTACCCCGGAGAAGCTACTTTCGACACACAAGCGAAGACTATCGTAGGACCTCATGAAGAGATGGTGACTCGCCAAGACGGGCTCCAGGTTCGTCGAAGGAAGCATAACGATGAGGCTCCTCAATTGGATCTAGCAAAAGCAAGATGGTCGCAAATGGATCTCGTGTTTACCCAGGAGCAACTGAAGATGTCAAACCAAAGATGTCAGCGCCGTTAAATGGTTCGAGCCACCAAATGAAGCTGAAGACTCCCCAAAATCACCCAGGTGTCGGGGGCTCCTCGGTCGGATCTTGCACCTATCAAGCCGAGAATGCCAAAGTTCCAACTAGCAAGCCGCTCGCAGTAGCAGCCAGACAATCAAAGACGTTTGATCCGTAAGGACAACCGGGGGCAGTCATTCGCGTCGAACCCGTTCCGACCGATGAAGACGACTTTACTCTCGTTACTTCCAAGAGAAGACTCATGGTGGCCAAGAAAACTTCTGCAATCCAGACGATCTCTGCACCATGTGCCGAAGATCCGCAAGGACAACCGGGGGCAGTCATTCGCGTCGAACCCGTTCCGACCGATGAAGACGACTTCACTCTCGTTACTTCCAAGAGAAGACCCATGGTGGCCAAGAAAACTTCTGCAATCCAGACGATCTCCGCACCATGTGCCGAAGATCTGAAAGGTAAAACCAAAATAATCTATCCATCTATTGCGAAAACGCAGGTAGCCCCTAAGGTTGACTACGAAGCCCATTACGAGGTGTACTTCGACAAACTTTGGATTGGCCTCCACGCGACAGGAAATGATGAGGCGTCGCTCCACGTTCGGTACTGTTATGTTCAGTTACTCCGAGCGGAGTATGAACGCCAACGGAAGAATGCGGAGCCCAAACACTCGACTCATCAGAGTTACATCGAGGATATGGCACAAGTAACTTTTGAAAGCGTTCATGACTATATGTTTCGAAGGCCTAGGGTCGACATCCCGATGGGTACCGACGGTTTCTCAATGCACGCAGCACCATCAAGTGTCTCGCTCACTGCTCCAGTTGCGGCAACCTACTGCGCAAAAGTGTCAACTACTACTGGTGCACAAACAAAAGTGTCATTACATCGGCCCTGCAAAAAGATGACAACTCATGTTGCGCGCCAAGGAGGATACGACGCTAAGACCCCTTGGACCGGATCCTCTGCCCGTCAGAATGTTGGAAATGCTGCAAAAGAGTCTCGTACACGCCTGAAAGCTGCTGAGGAGACGAAGCTAAAGAACTCGACGGATCACCGGATAAAGTCAAGTACTCCGCAAACACAACCGGGGGCAGCCGTAAACGGACCTCTCGAGGAGATGAAGTCGCTACTCACAGGAGTAAGCGCAACACTAAGACACCCTCAGTTGGATCTTGTGGCCGTCAAGGAGAAGAAACAGAAGCTGCCACAAATCTACCTTGTACGCACGCGGAAGATGGCGTCAAGGACATCAAGTGAAAACATCAATGGGATGGAGCGGATCAAGTCGTGCACACCCGGAAGCTGGCGTTAAAGACATCAAGTCAAAGACGTCGGCGGGACTGAACGGATCGGATCACCAAATGAAGCTATAAGTTCTACAAAATTGTCCTGGATCAATTTCATGTGCCGGGGACTCTCCCTGCCGGATCTCGCATCCACCAAATTAAAGATCTCAAAGCTCCCACAAGCAAGCCACGCACGCTCTCGGTGGTGGTGGCCAAAGAACAAAGTGAGTCGGGCATTCCGCAAAGGCGTCCGGGGGCGACTATTCGCAATGAACATGTCTCGACTATTCGCAAAGGTGTCATTACAGCGGCCTATGAAGTCTTCAACCAAAAGAAGCTAAGCGCTGGAGCACAAAAGAGCTGGAGGCAGTTGTTCGTGTCGGATCTGCTTCGACGAGTAACGACGGCTTCTCCCTCCCTGCTTCCAAGAGACAGCCCAAAATGCATGACAAAACCCCTGTGACCCAAACAATCTCGGCACCACATGCCGAAGACTTAAAAAGGTAAAACTAAAATAATATCTCCATCTATTGAACAAACAAAAAAAATCATTCCCGAGGTTACATACGAAGCTTGCTTCGAGAGGTATGACGGACCTTGGCTTGGCCTCCATGCAATCGACGACGATGAGGAATCACTTCATGATCGCCATTGCTACGAGCCCGAAGTGTCCCGAATCATCAAACTTACCTCGCCGACATGCAAGCAACCTATGCATACTACATTGCTCAGGATTTGCAAAATCTTCACATCGAAGCAGCCTCAGACATAAATGACGCCAACGGTCACACTGGCGACAACACTTTCCAGCTCAAGGGGGACCGCAACATTTCACAGTCGGACCATTCCCTCATCAAGACGAAGAAGCCTGCTGAGAAGGAAAAGAAGACAAAAGTTGTCATGCACCGTCCTCCTATCCATGCCAGCGGTTCCAGTCGCCCCTGCTACAGATTGTTAGCTAAAGCCGACCAATTCAAGACTTCATCACCAAGAAACCAAAGTACGAAAAGGATCCTGCAAGAGAACGATTTCAACATCGTCATGACAATGGCCGTAGAGGTCCAAGACAATGAGACATCCACTTCCTCAAATGTCCCAGCAAAGAGACAGAAGAAGAAAACTGCCGACATCATCATCATCGATCTCCGTCTCCAAACACAAGCTCGAAGAAGGAGGAGAATGCTGTCCCAACTCACCTCAGATCATGTCCTCCATCATGACACAGCCAGCCGCTTCTCTTCCAACGTCCATGAGTTCGCCATCGAGACTCGAGATCGTTGCTGAAGCACCCGGTCAAGCCTATTGCTGGGTGCTTGGACCTATGCTGCTGCCGTCGCCCCGTTGCGATGTCGCTGGACTTGGCCGCCATCAACCAATCCAGACATTATTTTGCTGGTGGCATTTATGCACCGCCGTTGTTCAAGCACCGAGTTCCTCCCCTCGAGCTTCTTCCTCAAACAAAACTTGGCCACCGACGTGGCGCGTCATCGACTGTGAAGCTCTATTAACGAGCTACTGTTGTTTCCACGCCTAGCCTCGTCGCCAAGATCTATGTTAGGCTTCGAGCTCATCGTCGTGCCTCGGGCATGCTGTTCACTGATGCCTCTACTCCAAATGTTGATCAAGTGCCGCGTCTCCGCCACATGCGCAAACTATTGCTGATGACTTCTCGGCATGCGTTGGACGTTGCCCTCATTTTGCCTTTCCCGGCGTCAGCGAACCACCACGCCAGACAGATCCGATGCTGAGAGCTGGATAGAGCCCGAAGTGACGATCAACATTTAAACAACAAAGTAGATCCGATGTCAAAGGCGAAACAAAAGTTGGTGGCAACGATTGGCACAACACCAAAGAGATCGATTGCCAACACAATAACACCAATATAAGAAGATTGTATGCGGAAGGCGGGACATACGCTCAGGCGGCAATATACTAAACACCAAACCAACACGTATCTGATGCTGGACATTGAAGGCTGAAGATCAATCATACAACATCAAAACAACACAGATGTAGCGCCGGACACTGAAGGCTATCTACCCAACACCAAAGACACAACACGCCTAAAGCATCGCCACAGCTTAAAGGTGGTGGTCAAGCAACCATTGACAAACTAGAAGAAATTAATCTAGGGGGGCAGAGGACGATCCTTGGACGAGAAGAACCAGTTTGTTCTTTTCCTTCGTAAGAACCGGGACGTGTTTGCTTGGAGCTATAAAGAAATGCCAAGCTTGGATGTCGATGTGGTTGTCCACCATCTCTCCATAGCAGAAGATGTTCGTCCTATCAAGCAATCTCAAAGACGCTTTCGACCCGAGTTAATTCAAAAAAAATTATCGCCGAGGTCGACAAGCTCATGAATGTGGGCTTTATTCAAGAGGTCCCGTATCCAAAATGGCTCGCAGAAATCAAACCATTGACAAGGCTTCCGAGCGCACAAGGAAGGATAAGGCTTCCCCAAGGGGAAAGCTATACTCTAGACTTTGCCGACGCAAATGCTCAGACCAAAGGAGACTTACGTTCCCAGGGAGCTGCCTTGATCTAGAGACCTCTCGTCCGATCCCACGTGATGGCGAGTGAAGACCCTCAAGGAGAGGATTGAAAATGAGTATTCCTTCCCCCGAGAGGAGGTCCCGTACATCTTCAAAGGTCTGTTGGATCTTGGACTCATAGAGCTCCCGGAGTCTCGGCGCCCTCACGAAGCAAACAAAGTGGACGAGCCAAAGTATTGCCATTACCACAAAATACTTTGGCACGCACTCGAAGACTGTTTCGTCCTCAAGGATCAAATCCAAAAAATTAATTGACGACGGAGTCACGGATGCTGGGCTGCTGAAGAAGCTCTAAAAGGGCAAAAAGGTAGAATCAACACATATGATTACTACCGAAGCACACCCCGAGTCTCCATACGAGGAGTACACCTACTCAACATCTCCCTATGAAGAAATGGGTTATGTCCCCCATGCACCTCCCTGCATGCCCGTTGAGAACATATGCACATCTATCTCTCCATATGAGCAAGGCGAGGATCATATGACTCCCATTCTGACACCTGTCGAGGGATGTCCATGGCCCACCTTGGAGGAGATGTATTATTCCAGCTTAGATGATGATGATACGCTATCCGAGTTCGAGATGATCGCTATGGGAGGCCCTATATCAGCAAAAGGCAAAGGAAGAAACAAGCTTTCAAGCAGAGGATTAAAGCAACTAGATACGCTCCCTCGAGACCTTTGTTTCCTGAAAACTGGTAGCCGAGGTCGAAGAGGCCTCCAAGGTACAAAATCTTGAGAAAGGTAATGGCCAGCGAAGAAATCGAAGGGTTCGTTCACCAAGTCTCAATAGACCTTCAAACCAGAAAGCCAAGTATGCCACAAAGCGGCGTCTCTCGGGACAACTACTTATACTTAACTACAAAAGTCTTCGGGGATGATGATGAATCCCTTTGCTTCCTAGAAGAAGAGAAGGCTGAAGTCCATAAGATCATCACTGGCTCGAGCTCTTTTCTCAATGAAACTTGACCGCCGGTGTAGCGCTTCATCGGCTATGAAGCTCTATTAGCAAACTACTAGTGTTGCCACGGCCAGCCTCGTTCCTGTTCGCGAATAAAACGTCGATCTCGTTGAGACGAGATCTCTATTTTATTTCCGAGCAAATCATATTTAAATTTCATATCAGGAAATTGTAAGCACCACACCCCTGGATCTGCCGATCGCCAAGTCGACAGATCCATCATTTACATCCCCGTAGGGAACACCTCCGATTCTAAATCCAATAAAATAAACATTTTTATAATAAAAGAAAAGATCAAAAGAAATGCATCACATGAAGCCTTAGACCACCTTCATCGCCATGCACGCCATTCTTGCTGCAGGGGGCTTCAAATCCGTTGGACTTGGGAGTGTTGCCGTGCAGATGTTTGAGAACAAGATCCGACCTCTGTTGTGGTTGATGAAGTTGGCTTGAAACTGGGGAACACACCAGCTTGAACAGGGGATCACACCGGCTGGAGCTTGAGAAGCCTAGAACCGGCTAGAACAGGGGAGCATTAGTTGGAACCAAGGAGGTGCGGCGAGCGGCTGGAACCTCTATCGCCGGAACGATGATGATGGCTGTCCCTCTTCAGAATATATTGACGTTCTTGCGCCGCGAGATCACCAGGGAGACCAAGAACCAACGGCTGGAACAGAGAACAGAGAACTAAAACAGGGAAGCTTGTCTTCAAAACCGCCGGGAGAGAGAGAGACTTGGCTCGATCTCCGTCGCCGGCGAGGAATCAAACTAGAGCAACCTTGCTGGAGATCCAAGCCGCTGGTAACGAGCAAGAGAGTGAAGCTTGAACCGCAGGATCGACGAGGCTCCTACAGCTTCGACCCAAAGACGCTAGCGTCTCGATGGGTTCCGGCTGTGTGGGCTGGATATACGTCGTCCGGTGGTGCGCAACCTTGGAACCTCACCAGAACCTCTTCGTCTTCAACCCCTTTCTTCAGTTTCTTCTTTAGCTTCTCCTTCGATTTCTTCAACCAACTTCTTCCTCAACCTACAGCCCGTTCTTCAACCCAGCTTAGATCAAGCTCAGACCATTCAGAACCCAGCTTCGATCCGGCTCAGACCAGCCTTCCAGCGTTCTTCCACCCAGCTTAGATCAAGCTTTCAACGCCTTCAGACCGTTCAGAACCTCTTCATCCTCTTCAAACCAGCTCCGACCAGCTTCGATGCCTTCAGCCAAGACCAGCCTTCAGCTTTCCTCAACCCAGCTCCGACCAGCTCAGACCAGCCTCTTTCTCAAGGCCGTGCTCCTCTATTTATAGGCACGAGAGGCCTATCTCTTTGTATGTTATGGGATCATGGATCCCTTAATCAAAGGGTGTTGATTGCCATTGAGAATGCTCATCCTTTCATATAAGGATAGCTACAACGGGATCAAAGGGATGCTGATTTTATATTTTTTATATATATATGGTATGGACGGGTGATGCTGATTTCATATTTCTCTTTTTTTTATTTATTTATATGGTGTGGACGTATATGTAGCCCGTTTGGAGATATACTGATTTTTGTTTTGGCGGATTTATCTTTTGAAATTCGAAAGTGCTGTTCGAATCTCAATTTTGAATATTTCTCATGTCCATTGTTATCTAAATATTTGTCCAGATTTGATAAATCATCTGTGAATATTTTCTCCCGTACAGAATATTTATCTGAATTCTGAATATTTACCGGGATTTTACCAAAACATCCTCAGTGGTCATATATGTCAGACCAAAATATTTTGAGGGCGGAATGGTTAATTTTTAGACAATTATACCCTGAGGGCGTGAATTGACCAAGATAACCCTGGGGCTAGAGGTTTCAGTAAAATTACTAGAATATCTCTGCGTCCATATGGCTTATTTAGGTTGCCGTCAAAGCCATGCAAGGTTATTGTAGAATGTAATGGGGAGTCCAGGCCTGTATTCCGGCCCAAATTCCCAATACGCCCTTGGGCGAGTGAAACTACCCAAATGCCCCTGGATGCCATCGAAGTTAGGACAAGCATTTATCGGACATTTCAAATATGTTTTAAGCTTGCTTGAGTCTATCTGATGTTATTTTGGCTCAAACAAACCGTGGGTACTGCGACCTTTTGGTCTAGCCAAAATTGATGTCAACAGATGCCCCCTCGAGGCCTGCGCGTGAAATTTGTAACTTGAACGCGTAGGACTCGAAAATAACCATGCCATGTATGCCTGCATGAGCGGAGCATACTTGCGTGTCGTTCTTCTTTCTTTTTTTATTTTTTATTTGAGACCTTGAGGCCTGCGCGCGAGATTTGTAACTTGAACGCGCAGGACTCGAAATTACTCATGCCATGTATACCTGCATGAGCAGAGCGTTTTTTTCATGTTGTTCTTCCCCTTTTTTTTTTTTACTTGAGAAGACAAGCAGACACGTCCCCCCCTTTTTTTTAATTGGCTATGCATGTATATACATGGCCAAGCATTCCCAGAAAGGAAGGATTTCTTCCATCCATCTATGTGTCCCCATGTATAGAGCCCTAGGGTTTAGGCATATATGTTATTTGTCTATTATTTTTCCTCTTTTTTTTTTTCAAGGGCTTTTGCAGTAGAGAAACCTCGGCTTTTGACAGAGGAATACTGGATCCCATCATTTCCTCGAGATTTTGCAGCGGAAGGATCTTGCAGTATGTAGAGGGGACCTAAAACTTTGTCAGGTTCCTTTCCTCTTTGCCAACCTTTATTCTCTGCAACTTTTTCCTCTTCTTCGCATGTATGTTGCTGTATTCTTTCCTTCTCCTTTTTTTTTTATTTTTTTTTTTATTTTGTCTGGCTCTTGTCCTTGTTCAATGCCAAGTATGGGTTTCACCTTCCTTGAAACGTTGTTTGGCCCTTGCTGGCCGGAAGCAAGCAGTAGTCTTTGAAGCCTAGTTGGACCTGGCGTCTCCATCATCGGCATGTTCTTTCCTCTGCTTCTTTGGAAGTCCAGCGCCGAAGCCATTGTTTCTTCGTCGTGGTAGCCATCGGTGTTGAGCCGGAGTGGAATGGTGCCATTCGTTTGGGACGACGAGGGTGTTGAAACGGTGCAGGGTAGATGTGGGTTTGGCACAACGAGAGCAGCAAGTCTGGTGCAATGGGTTCATGGAGAACAGCTGATGGCGTGCTTGCGGGAGTTGCGGATTGAAGGAAGGGAAGCCAGCGTCGGCGTGCTAAAGATCTCCAACCAAACTTGGGTGGCGGAAACCAGGAGCAGAGGGTGTGGCTTGATGCCGAGCTCACAGAGGAGTCCCTCCTTGACGGAGTGGACGAGAGGAACGGCGCTGTGCTGGCCTTCGCCGGGGGAAGAGATGGAAGTCCGACAGAAGCTTGGGCTTGGACGGAAATGGGAGACCTGTTGTATTGAAGGGGGGCCATCGCCGGCGCGTGGTTTCATCCTTGTCGGATCACTGAGCGGCGGTGTGGGCACCCATCGAGCCGTGCTCCGTTTTCTTTTTCTAACTCACCTCTTTTCTCTGCTACTTTGTGCTTTGCTTGCCTGTTTATTTTTTATTTTTTATTTTTTTCTTTCTTTTCTTTCTGCTGTGTGTTGGTATATACTGCTGTTTCATTTTCCTCTCCTCCTTTTCAGCAAGATGTCAAGCTCAACTTCAAAGGACGTTGAAGCCTATACCCCTTTGATGCAGCTGGCTCGATCAAAGATATTCGTCGTCAAGAATGAAAGCAAGGAGTTGTATACCAAACCTTGTGACATTGCTGAAGGAAGGATTGAGCAGCGGGATGTTTTTCAGGACACTAAATGGCCCCATTTCGCTGCCGTATTGCTTTAGCCCTCGGTCAGACACTAAACTCCAGAATACCTCTCAAAGGAGACGAGCCAACCACTCGGTCAGGCAGTGCTGCAACCAAATCCTTGATCCGTTGCTCTAGCCCTCTGATATCTTGAGATACAGTGAGAGCTGGCAAGAATATCGACACCAAAATCTTCTCAAGCTTTTTGAAGGCGCCAACGACTTCCTCGTTCAAAACAGACTCAAAGGAAGCCCAAAGAGATCTCCATTGGCAACAAAGACATAAGGATAAATGAAGAAAGGGTGTGGATGATGACGATGCCAAAGGCTGCAGACATCGGCTGCAGGCTGAAGGTAGAAGATAAGATCCTGCCAACAAAGGATTTAGCGCTGAAAGCCATATACGAGCTAGAGGCAATGATCAAGTTAACAACAAAGGGATCCTAATCGAATGCCAAATAAAGGTTGCAGATCAGCAACATCAAAGTCACTCTCTATGCCGAAGGCAACACAGATCGCTGAAAGCACAACACCAGAGAATATCAACACAACAAAGTCAAACACCGAAGGCCAAATAGAAACCAGAGGCAACCATTCATATGACAATCATAAAAGGGATCAATTGTTGCAGCTCAGATAGAAGCCAGGAGCATAGATCAACCCAGCATCAACCTGAGAGATCGAGCATCCAAGGCAAGAAAAAACGCCCAAGAAACGATCTTCTCAAAATCAACACCACAAACTTAATGCTAAGGGCCAGATACACGCTCTATGCAAAGAACAACACAACATCAACATGAGAGATCATGCGTCAATGGCAAGATAAATGCCCGCGCGAGGATCAACTCAACACCAAGAAGACAAATCAGATGTTGAAGGCCAGATGACTGCCCAAACGATGGTCGCTATCATATTAACACAAAAACACACACAAAAAAAAGAGGCTAAAATGCTCCAAGCTTTATGAGCCTAAACTGTAAGCAACAATACTCCAAAGCCATACGAGTATAAACTGTCGGCAAAATATAAATTTTAACACACTATGCTCAAAGCTTCATGAGCCTAAACTATAAGCAATAAATACTCCAAGCCATACGAGTATAAACTGTCGGCAAAATATAAATTTTAACACACTTTGCTCCAAGCTTCACGAGCCTAAACTGACAGCATGCACAAAATATATATGCTCCAAGCTTCACGAGCCTAAACTGATAGTGTACACAACAAATATATATATGTATGCTCCGAGCTTCACGAGCCTAAACTGACAGCGCAAAAAAAAAAAAAAAAATATATATATAATTTTCAATAGGGAACTAGTTCCCTAAGTGTTATGTAGGGAACCATGATCCTGACTGTTGGATCTCATCCGACGATCAGGATCAAATCTGTCCCACTTAAAACCCCGATCCCCATCATATACTCTGTCGTTCCCCATCGCGATCTCCGGCGATCTCCACCACCTCCCTCCATCTTCTCCTTCGCCGCCACCGCCGCGCCCCGTCCACCCTCGAGCTTCTTCCCAAAGCCCGAAGCCCTCTCCACCCTCGAGCGCGGCCCTGACTCCGATGTAGGGCATCCACGACCTCCAACCTCCAACGGTGGGTATTCAAGCCGTCCAAGCCCTGAAATGAGCCAAGATTACCTGAGAAGACGCAAGCCATGTGGTGAAGTCGAGAATCCTTAATCTGGTAAAGGTCGACATGTTCGCCGTGCCCAAGGGGAGGCCCTCCTCGCCGTCCAGGTATACTGGCGCCATCCTCAATCTCTAACCCTTTTCTCTTAATCCTTTGTTAATCGGTTTACCCATCATTCCTTTAGTACAAAGATTCAAGTTTAGAAGCTAAAGGTGAAACTCGATGTGAATTTTGTATGATAGAGTGCCTAAAGTAAAGATTCTTGTGAATGTGTTGATGGGCAAACTCATTGGTTATGTTCTCATTTTGGTACGACAGAATTTTATAGCCCATGAATAATATCAGGTATGGTTGGAAATCTATGACTGAGTTTTATTCATAAGGACATGAAACATTGTCCATTCAGAGACTAAACATCATCTTCTTGGAGAAATGGTTCTTTTATTGTTGTATGATTAATGTATGTATGATTCACACTAACAAATTTGAACTGAGATAAGCTGTACTTTCCTATGTAACTACATAAATTCAGTGCTGCTTTGATTTGTAAACAATTGAAAGAAAACACGGAATAGAATATAAGAGTACAGAGACTTCCGAATTTGTTTATGGAGTACAACCATTCAAGGAATTCTCATCACTCTATTTTAGTAATTATATTTGGACTCTATTTGTTGGCAGAAACTTTTTTTTTTGTGTGTGTGTGTGGATATAGGATCATATTTATCTTGTTCTCGTTAAATTATTGATAATCTTTGCAATGTATATATTCCTGCAATCAAAGTCCTTGAATATGGAGTTGAAAAACTTCTCATATCCTGATAGGTCTTCGAAGGAGTTCGAAAGGAACACTGGTATAAGCCCAAACTGTCAGTTTATGTTGATATGATTTCGGTATTGGCAAGCAAGGGTTTGAAAGATGAGGTTGCACATGATTTCGGTATTGGCAAGCAAGGGTTTGAAGACAATGGCAAGACATGGATCAACTGGAGGTTCAGCAGCAGTTTCTGCAAAAGTTTTTGCAGATTCAAGTAGAGGTTCAACAACTGTTTCTCTGTAGAAGTTTCTGCAGCAATTCTTGATGCTCAACAGCAGCAGTTAGCATCGGTGATTTAATGGGTTTTGTCAGCAATAGTTGGGTCGAGTCTATTAATCTATTAGTTGGTGTTTGATGTGTGTGTGTGTGTGTGTGTGTGTGTTTTTTTTTTTGAGTCATTGTTAATTGGTTGAATTGGAGTCAAGTTGCCGTAATTTGTAGTATGAGTCCTAATTAGGAATGATTTAGAGAGTCATAGTTGAGTTAAAAGTTTTCTCTTTATTTAAGGATTGTAATCCAATTATAGAAACAAGAAGGAAAGATTATAGTCTTTCTTTTGCTCTCTTTCTCTACTTTCTTTCTTCCTGCTTTCACACTTCCAGTGTTCCTGTGTTGTTTCTGCCTTCAGCCACTTGCTCCATCAGAACACATCTTGTCTCTCAGCAGCAGAGGACTTTTGAAATGGTCAGATGAACTAGTGTCAACAAAATTCCTTGAAGCACTAATTAGTATAAGCATGTACTAATATGAACAGCATGTGACTAGTATCAACAAGTGCATCTCTATATTTTGCACCAAAAAAAAACTATTTCTAAACAAGAAATCTCTATACCATGTGGTCTACAAGACTCTTTCGTGTCTATAAAAATCTTACTACAAATCTCCATACTCTTCCACTTGTATATAAAAATTTGAAAATAGAACATCTTGCTTATGTGTTTCCTGAGTAGTTACATAGTGTTTGCCCTGTGGTTTACAACACAAAATTGTGGTCTACAAAACAAAATTGCTTGAGGGAACTCCTCGCGGTGCACCCACAACAAAAAAGAAGAAGAAGAAAACAAAATATGGGCTTGCTTCGCAATCAAATCAGCTCTAAATTAAACATCTCGTCTCTTTCAACATCAACAAGTTGAAGAAGGCCATCCTTTGCCATCCAACATCTCTATACTACTCCTTCCACCACTCTCAACAACCTGCATGAGGAAAGGCAGAATAAACATATTCAAACAAGAACTACCATCAAATTAAGCATCAAGTTATTAACTTAAGCTTTTAACTAAACTTACCGCTCGCAAACTATTAGATCACAACTGTCTTTCTTCAATGTGCAAAATTACTATGGAAACCTTCCAATGTAGTTGAAGAATCATCAAGCTCAAAACCTGTAACCATTATAAGGCTGGAATTTATACCACAAGAGCAATCAAAATGCTTCTCAACATAATCTAAATTGCAGAAAGCTTCTCAACATATTTGAATTAGTTGATGCTTGGGAAGATGAAGGCAATGTATTGCTAATTGATAGTCCCTATACAAAAATAACAATAAGAGTTATGTAAGGAATTATCATACTTATGCGTTTACATAGGCTTGTAGGTGAGCGCAAAAAGAAATTACAGACAAGTTTGATGCAGAAAATGATTACTGCTTTAGTTTGACAAAATAACCAATGAGTTTGCCCATCAACACATTCACAAGAATCTTTACTTTAGGCACTCTATCATACAAAATTCACATCGAGTTTCACCTTTAGCTTCTAAACTTGGATCTTTGTACTAAAGGAATGATGGGTAAACCGATTAACAAAGGATTAAGAGAAAAGGGTTAGAGATTGAGGATGGCGTCAGTATACCTGGACGGCGAGGAGGGCCTCCCCTTGGGATTGGAGCTCGCGGAGCACGGCGAACATGTCGACCTTTACCAGATTAAGGATTCTCGACTTCACCACATGGCTTGCGTCTTCTCCGGTAATCTTGGCTCATTTCAGGGCTTGGACGGCTTGGATACCCACCGTTGGAGGTTGGAGGTCGTGGATGCCCTAGATCGGAGTCAGGGCCGCGCTCGAGGGTGGAGAGGGCTTCGGGCTTTGGGAAGAAGCTCGAGGGTGGACGGGGCGCGGCGGTGGCGGCGAAGGCGAAGATGGAGGGAGGTGGTGGAGATCGCCGGAGATCGCGATGGGGAACGACAGAGTATATGATGGGGATCGGGGTTTTAAGTGGGACAGATTTGATCCTGATCGTCGGATGAGATCCAACGGTCAGGATCATGGTT